>NW_004624896.1:311796-428679 GCF_000247695.1 Heterocephalus glaber | reverse complement strand
AATAGGGCCTTGTGATGTAGCTCAGTGGTAGAATACTTGCCTAGCATGCACAAGGCCCTAGGTTCAATCTTTCTTTGTTTTTTTTTGAGACAGGTCTTACTATGTAGTTCAGGCTGGTCATGAAGCATGGTTATAATCCCAGATGCTCAGGAGGATGAGGCAGGAGGATGGGAAGTTCTAGGCCAGCCCAGACAACTTAACAGAACCTGTCTCAAAGTAAAAAGGGCTAGGGATATAGCTCAGTGGTAGAGCACCCCTGAACTTGAGCCCCATTACAAAAAAAAAAAAGAAAAAATAACCAAAACCTTTCTCCAAATGCTTAGCCTTATGGAGGCCACAGGGGACTCTTGTACAGGGCTCAAATGCTTCCCTCCAAGTTACTGTTCTCAACATGGGCTCAGCAGAGTGGGCAGGCTGAGCTCTGTACATGGGACAAAGTTAACATAAGCTGAGCAGAGATGGTGCCCAGATTGTCATGGCCCTGGTGAGTCCCAGTCTCCTGTCTGGGGACCCCTTGGGAACAAAGCCTGCCCCATTCATTCAAGGACGAACATTGCCCTTTTCTGTGATGGAATAGTGACTTACGTTTACTCAGCATTCTTCTGAAAGGACAGCCACTTTCCCATTGCTTTGTACCTTCCACAGGGGCAGCAAGCGGTCATGATAAGGAAGAAAGACTAAAAAGCTAATGCTTATAATGATTTAAGGTCAAGGTTTGACCTTTGGAGAAAGGACTGTGAATGCATTAGAATGCTTTCATCTGCCCAACATCAAGGCTGCTGATCTCTATTCTTGGAAGCAGTCAGATTAGTAGTGGGCAAGCAGGAAGGTCAGGCAATGGAGTGCCCCTGCTACACTTTATCCAGAGCCGGCTGACCTCAGGGCCACCTATGGGCCTTTTGGCCACTGTGACAGAAGCCGCTTGCTCGTAGGGACATGGGTTGGAGGCGGCAGGCGGCAGCGGAGCTGACTGGTGGCTGTGTCTTGCCTTGCATCTATTTGCTATGAGTATATGGAAAAGAAAAGTCAGGGGATACTACACTTCAGTGGCTGGGGTGTCTGGTGGCTCAGGGCCTGTGGAGTGAACCGACACGGAAGCAATGGCGGTGCTTCAGGGTTTCCCAAAGCTGGGCTCAGGTAGCTGTGGCCAACATGGTCCTCGCCAGGACCCAAACTCGCTGCCTGAGCTCTCTCTCTCTCTCTGGAAACTGGGTGACGAGAGCAGGAAGGCAGCACCAGAGAGAAGGCCACGGTTCAAAGGCAGCATGGATTAGTGCTCCTGCCAAGAACAGCATCCAGGTATCCTTGGTGAGATTTGCTCATGCTACAAACGTGTCGGGGTAGATTCCTGCTCCTCCCTTCCATAAAGTGGGGCAGAACTGAAGCCAGGCCACTTACAGGAAAATGGAACGGAGGCCGCCGTGCTGTGCGAAGTAAGCCAGACTCAAGAAGTTACACAGCACCTTTTCTCTCACCAGGGAGGAAAAGACGTACGTGAGCCGATTCTGGAAGGAAATCTGCGTAGGAGACTTCGTGCGGCTCCGCTGTAACGAGATCATCCCTGCGGACATTCTGCTACTCTCCTCCAGCGACCCCGACGGGCTGTGCCACATCGAGACCGCCAACCTGGACGGGGAGACCAACCTGAAGCGGCGGCAGGTGGTCCATGGGTTCTCGGAGCTCGTAAGTGGTGTCTCCCGCCCCCGCCCCGCCCCACATCCGAGGCTGGGCCATAGACGACCCTGTTCCGTCTGAACCCGTGACCAGCCCGTACCCGTGGGGTCAGGACTCGCTCTTTCTGACTCAGGACACTGCTTAGGGTTCCTGCTACGCGGAGCATTTGTGAGGATCGACATTCACCCAGCCATTGTGGAGCTCGCCACGTGGCAGCGTAGCAGAGGCAGTGGCCTGTTCCCAGCAGGTAGCGAGGGAGCATTTTCTCCTCCAGGGATTTTGTTCGCAGCAGTTGTTCCGTGGCTGCCTTCTGCCTCCCATGCGTACCGACTGCGTGCATCGCCGGGGGCGGGGGGGCGGTGAGGAGCGGGAGGAGAGCGGCTCTGACCACCGCGCTCAGCAGCAAGCCTTGCGGCCAGAAATGCAGGGTCCCGGGGCTTCCTGCCTCTGCTGGCACCCTGGTGGGAAAGAGCTGCCCTGAGACCTGGTGAAATTAAACCGAAAGAGTCTGAGTCAGGCGGGGTCTCCATGTCAGTGTGCGGGGGGTGGGGGTGGGGGTTCATGGTAAATCGGACCCATCCACCCTCTGCACACTGCCAGTCCCAGGCTCGCACTCAGTCTGGCCATTGGCGGATATTGGAGGGTCCTTAGGGGGTGGTCCCGGGAAATTCGACGCTGTGCCTGCAGGGAGACTGTCTTCAGGGACTTCCTTCCTCTGCACCCCGGAGGGCCCTTCTCTGAGCGCCTCCAGCAGAGGACAGGGCTCTCCCCAGCCTCAGATCCAGGATCCACTGGGCTTGTCTGTAGTAGCTGGCTTCATTCCATATTTATGGATCTCAAGGGCATCATTGGCATCTTGGGTGGAGTGATGTCGTGCAGCATAGTTTGGGTCAGCATTTCTATCTCCTAGAAACATCTGTGCAGTGCGCCCTCAGTCACTGTCACAGGCAAAGCCGGCCCACATACCTCACAAGGGCAGAAGTGGCTCTGCACCCTGGGGTGCCCACCTCACTGCGGATCTGCAGCCGGGCCCAGGTGTGTCCCTTCCTGACAAGCCTTTGGCGTATTATCGTACCCTGGTTTATTTCTACCAGTTTCCTTATTCACCTAAAAAAAGAAAAAAACCTTCTTTTGTGCTAAGTATATTTTGGGGTGGCTGCTGCAAATATTTTGTAATAAGGAAGAGCAGACACAAAAATTAAAAATTAGCCAGGCATGGTGCCACAGACTCATAATCCCAGCTACTCAGTGGACTGAGGCAGGACGATTGAAAATCGAGCCCCGGCTAAGCAGCACAGGGATATCCCGAAATATCTTGTCTTAATTGGAGCACCCGAAGCCCTGGCCAGGGAGCCAGCTGGCGAGGGTGTTTATTAGGGACCTGTCCAGGCCGTTGCCACCTCTGTGTGGCTTCCTCTCCCCGGGCTTGGTAATAAGTGTGGACCCATCCCTGCCACCCCACGTGCTCACCTCCGTCTCAGGTAAGTCATGAGAGCAGTCGTCCACATTCAGGCTGCTCCACCAGGCCTGCCTCGCTGTCCTAGAACTGCAGTCCCCACCTTCCCTGCAGGTGACACCTCTGTGGGTTCCTTGCAAGGGAACAGGCCCCCTCTTGATCCCGTGATCTCACAGGAAGTGAGGGGAGGTGGGGTCACAGCCTCCCACAGCTGCTTCCTAGAGGAGCTGCCCATGTGAAAAGGATGATTTCACCCTAGACCAGTGCATCCGGGTACCTCATGGGTGAGGCTGCCGACAGTGAGGGAAAGAGGGTGAAACCTAAGAGGTGCAGAGCAGGGCTTCCAGGTCCGTGGTGGTGGCAAGGAAAAGCCACACGCTCTCTCCTTGGTCAGCTTGCATGAGTAACTCCCTTGTTCCATGCCTCCCAATCATCACCATCTGAACCCAGTCATATCTCAAGTCCCCCAAGCAATGACTGCAGCTCTCAGCAGCTCAGGGTGCTAGGTAACCCGTAGCTTGCATTTAAACTGAAAGGGTGGCTGCAGACCAGTGTACCCTCTGACATCCTTCCAAGGGCCTTGAAGGCTGGAGCCAGGGAATACAGGTGAGCTGTAACTCGGTCAAATGGGTCAGAATTAAGAACTGAAATGATTCTGATTCAATAAGATTCCTTAATAGCACCAAAATTCTTCAGCATGCATGAACATTCTCACTGCTTTTATTTTTTTCTCCCTTTCTCTTTTCCTAAATGTCCAGAGACATTTTTTTTGAACCAAATTCCTCTTTATATATTATTATTGTGAAATTTATGCACCACTTCATGGAAAATTAAAAGTAGTGCATCTCTGGGTTTTAAAAGCCCAGCACTTAAAAAACCAGGTTTTTAGCTGCAACACAATAATGCCACAAACATTCCAGTACTCTCTACTTAAGCGACTCTTTCATAAAATAGGGTTTGCTAGTCCCAACCCAGTCAAGAGCAGACAGCAATCTACATCTGACACAATGGACAGATAATGATCTGTGTCAGATACAAAGTAATATTTTACCAGGTTGGTGAAGGGTGAAGCACCCTTGGAAGTGTCTGGACCTCAGGAAAACTTAAACTAGAAGGAACTGCATCTCTTCCGGAATAAAAGATGAAGTTGGGCAGGAACCCATGTGTGCAGCAGGGACTGGTTGGGAGACAGAAACCACACGTGATTCTGCCGGGCAAAGTTTGATATCAAGATCTCTCCCTTTTTCCTTTGTGGTGCTCAGGCTTGAACCCACAGCCTACCACATGGCAGCAAGTGCACCAGGTCACCAGCCCCTGGCACAAAGGATTATCAGTGGGGCTGGGTGTGGTGGCACACGTCTACAACCCTAGCAGTCATGAGGCCAGCCTGGGTACACAGGGAGATCTTGCCTTTAAAAATGAGCAAATAAACATTCTTGAGGGGGTATTGGAAAGCAGGATGTAAAGAGGACACTGAAGAGCACAGGAATAGCTGACGCAAGGCCACCAGCCACTGCCCAGGTCTGTACAGTGTGCCTCCCCGCTCGAGGGCCCAGCTGTGGTGCCTGCGGTGGCCGAGAAGCTGCTGGGTGTGCACCAGGCCAAGTCCTGGAGAAACAAGGAGGGCCAGGCAGTAGAAAATAAGTACACACAAGCTCTGCCACCTATCCCACCTCTCCCCAGTGCCCTCTCCTGCCCACGACTGACAGATCCCAACTCAGCTTTTCAGAAATCACGGAGGACACCATGTTAGGGAAGCAGCCAAGGAACAGGGGTGTGGCCATGCACTTTGCGATCTGGCATTTTAAGGCTGTAGGCACAATACCTCCTCACCAGCTGATGCTCAGTGCTGAGCAGTGGGAAGAGCCCTGGAGGCTCCCAAGGGCTGGGGCTGGAAGATGCTAGGGCTCTAGGGAAGTTCTGGAAAGAGGAGCTTGGAGCCCAGCTGAAGGCTGGCATGGAGAGGCCTGGGGTTTTAGGCAGTGACACAGGGGAGGAGCTGCAGAGCGGGGGGAATGGGTGGGGTTTAAGGAGAGCACTGGTTAAAGTGCACAGCACCAAGGGCCGGGGTGACGGGCGAGGCCAGCAGGACTCAGGACTCGATGCTGAAGGACAAGGACTCCACCCTGGGTGGTGGTTCCAGCACCTGAAATCACCCAGCCTTTGAGCCTCTGGCAAAGGAAACTCAGGTTTAGGGACTTAAAAACAAAGATTTAAAAGTTGAGTCAATGACCTTGTCCAAGAATCTCTAGAGAAAACAATCCTAAAATTCATATGGATCCAGAAGACACCCAGATAGCAAAAGCACTTTTGAACAACAAGAGGAAAACAGGTGGTGCAGCAATGTCCGACTTCAAGCTATGCTACAAAGCCATAGTGATAAAAATGGCATGGTACTGGGACAAAATGGGACAGAACTGGGGATGTGGAAACATCCCCAGACAAAGTCGGCTGTTTGATCTCTGACAAAGAGGCCAAAAGCATATGTTGAGGAAAGGCAGCTTATTCAACAAGTGGTGCTGGGAAAACTGGTCATCTGTGTGCAGAAGACAGAAACTGGACCCTTGTCTCTCACCATGTACCGAATTAGAATCAAAATGGATCAGAGATCTAAACGCTAAACCTCTTGGAAGATAAAATAGGTGAAACACTTGAAGACACAGGTGTAGGAAAAGATTTTCTAAACAGAACCTCAGTCATACAAGAAGTAACAACAAGCATCAGGAAATGGGATTATATCAGACTAAAGAGCTCCTGTACAGCATAAGAATCCATCCGTGGCGTGAACAGACAGCCTACAGAATGGGTAAAAATTTTGCCAGCTACTCCTCAGACAGAGGAGTAATATCTAGAATATACAAAGAACTGAAAAAAATTAAACCACCTAAAATTAAAGATCCAGTGAAGAATTGGCCAAGAGAAATGAACAGACACTTCACAGAGGAAGAAATACAAATGGTCAACAGATATATGAAAACATGCTCAACATCTCTGGCCATCTGAGAAATGTAAATTAAAGCAATGCTGATTCCATCTCACTCCAGAAAGAATGGAAGTTGTTCAGAAACTGTCGCGGCTGTGGTAAAAAAGGAACCATCTTTCATTGTTGGTGGGAATGCAAACTAGCACAACCATAATGGAAGGCAGTGTGAAGATTTCTCAAAGAACTGAAATTAGAAATTTCATATGATCCAGTGGTCCCTCTGCTGGGTATCTTCCCCACAGGGCTTAAGGCATCCCACTACAGCGAACCTTGCATACCAATGTTTATAGCAACACAACCCGTAATAGCTGAATCCTGGAAGCAGCCTTTGTACCCACCAACAGATGATTCAATAAAAAAATGTGGTTTCGATGCATACTGGAACACTACTCAGCTATAAAGAATGACAAATTTGAGGCATTTGTAGGAAAATTGATGCACCTGGAAAATATAACATTGAATGAAATAAACTAGACACACAAACTTAAATACCATATGGTATCCCTCATTAGAGTGAAAGTGCAAACTAAGAGAATGATAAAGGCTGGATAGAAGGGGACAGAGGGATGGATCTTTTGCAATGGGGAAGTGGTGCGAGGGACCAGCGGCAGAGGGCAAGCAGAAGTGGGGAAGGGGGACTAGGTAAAGATACGACGTACAGGAACCCAATACCACAACATGAGCTAAGATTAATAATATCCACAAGAATGGAAAATGGGATGGAGGACCCGGAGAAGGAGGGGGTGAGGAAAGGGGATTTAAAAAGAAAGAAAGAAGCTGTAGTGTGTGCATGTAACCATGTAATATGTGCGTGAATTGAGGATCTGTACAAAAGTGACGTTGGGGAACACTGGTTATTGCCCACCATGTGGGAGGGAGAAGGCCAAGCCCGGAGCCTCTCCCAGGGCACCTCCCGAGCCCTCACCCCCAAGCCAGTGGCGCCTGAGCCGGCGAGCGAGGTTTGTCACCTCCGGCGTTGTCACTGTGGGGTCTGCAGCACCCGGGGCTCCCTCCTGCACTGCACATCTGCTGCCTTCACGCGCCACTGGCTCAGCCCGCAGTCCTGCCCGAGAGCTGTGTCCACCCCCGACGTGTGACATACGCAGCCATTCTGCGGGCTCGCTGGTTCCCTGAGCTGATCCATTTGTGTACTCATCAGTGTTCTGCAGAAACACATTTTTGCACACTGTTACTCATCAGACACGAATGTACTAAGGGTCTGTCAGGCGGACTGATCAGAAGTACCTCCTGGTGTAGATGCGACCACTGGGGAAGGTGCACACCATGAGCCCAGGACTAAGGGGTAGGCAGAAGCAGGCCACGAGGCAAGGCCAGGAGAAGTGCAGGGCAGGGCTGCCCCAGGAGAGTCTGAGCCCCAAGGCTACAGCTCTGTGCGGTCCGCTGCCCAGGAGGTGACTTCTCTGTCGGTTTTTCCCTGGGGAAAGTGTTCCACTACTTGTCTCCAGGGCAGACGGCTGGATTGCTGCCTGCAATCCGAGCTACACCCGCACACTGCCTGGAGCAGGCACCGCTAGGCTTCTAGGGAGAGCTGTTGCTCACTCTTCCCAGGAGTGTGTGCGTGTGTGTGTATTGGTGTCTTTGCCAAGTATGGGAAAGAGATAAACAGGAATGGAAACTTTCCTCAGCTGGAAAGGTTTCAGAAGCACTAACTCGAAAAGATTTACCTAGCACCGGATCCGCATGGATTCTAGACAGCGAGGAGGCTTTCCTTGCGATTGTGTACACATTGGTACTGAATTCCTGGCAACGTGCAGGCTGCTGCAGAGCGGCTTCCTCTGTGGCGGACAGCCAGGCCTGCCTCAATTACTGGAGAGAATTCTGGGAGCTTAGAAAAATACCTTTAACATTTCACATATGTAAGAAACAGGTTTTTTTAAAAAACAAACTTTTATCTACACATGCTCCCAAAATTACCTATGCTGCAGAAAACCAGAGGTGGAGAACAGCAGCTTCCAGGGTAGCTCTCCCTCACTCCAGAGTTTGTGTCAGGCAGCTTTTCAGGTTGTTAGTCCTTAATTAAATGTAGCTCCGTGCTCTCCGGGGGGCTGTGAAGTCACAGCGTCTGTCACCTGTGTGGAAAACTCTTGGCTTGAGGGTTAATTAGATCGGTCAGCAGCAAGACTTTATGAAAAGATGCATGGTTCTTTTGTATGTATTGAAGTATAGTCAACAAGCCCATCAATTACACTGTGATACACTTTTATTCTCAAATATAACCATTGCATAATATTTTTGAAAGATATCAAATAAGTAACAGGAAAGATAGGAATTATTTTGAGAGAGTGCTCTGTGTGTGTTGTTCAAGGTTAAATCCACAGAGTGCTGAGCTACATTTCTCACTCTGTCCTACACCCCCTTTTTAAAAATTTTATTTTGAGGCAGAGTTTTGTTAAACTGCTTAGCCTGGCCTCAAACTTGCAACTGTCCTGCCTCAGAGTCCCAAGTAGCTGGGATGACAGATGTGCACCACTGTGACCAACTGGAAACAATTTCATTTGATTAAAAAATTAATTTCAGGGAGCGTGGCTATTCCAGGACATTTATGTAGGTAATGTGATTATTTGAGATATACCACACCATTTGGTTGTATAAAGGGTTTTTGGTCTGCTTTTTTATTCTGGTGATTTTACCATGCATTCTTTGCCTTAAATTTATGATCTATCAAATCATCACCTCTAGAGCAAAGCACTCTGATTCTAATGAAAAAAATTAAATGCCACAAAATTGGTAATATTGGGCCGACCTGAAATATTTACCCATTCAGATCTTATCTTATATAGAAACGTGAAAATGTCTGTGCACATTAACTTTGTGTGTGTGTGTGTGTGTGTGTGCATGAGTGTGTATGTGTTTCTGCAGGGGGATCTTTACCAGTAGGAAGCGCTGACAGTGTGGCCTGTCGTGTTGACACTGAGCTGCTCCTTAAGGTGACTATGAGTTTGTGTCCATGTGTGTGGGGAGCTGTGTGGATGCACAGGTGTGTGTGCAAGTAAACACGTGCATATGTGTGCAAGTGAGTGTGTTCCAAAAGCGAAAGCAAGCTGAAGTACTGCTGCTTTAGCAGTTCATCGCTTTGCATTGTCTTTAAATTTCGGAGCAGATGGCTCATCCCCGTGGCCTCAGAGCCAGGGTTCTGGAAGTGAGTTGGTCAACCAGGGTGGTTTGGGGGGACCCGGAGTCCTCATTGGCCTCTACTGTGCGCTACACCTTAGGCCAGGGTGGCCCAGAAGTTCGCCATCAGCTTGGCAGATGTAGGAACACTCTGTCCCTCGGTGAGGGGTGGGCCTGGTGCTGCTTCTCTCCCACATGTTTTGTGGCAGCAAAATGGGAAATCTGTGTGCTCGAGATGCAGCCTGAGACCGGTCCCACACCGGCTCTCTGGTGCCCTTCAGACTCTTGGAGTTGTCCTCCTTCTGCTGCCCGGTCAGTAAGGCCTGCTCCGCGATCCACTGACAGCCCAGGAGGTTATAGGATGCTCGGTTCCTGTGGGGTCCTCAGCGGGAAGAGAGCTTTGGATCTGGTTTTGGTGAGAGTGCTCCACAGAGTCCTTGGCCCTCAGCTAGAGGAGTGGGGATACTGGAGGATTCATGATGGCGGCAATGCAGATGGGACCTCTAAGGCTGGAGCATGATGTCAGGACACAGTGACCACTTGGGTGTGGATGGAGCCTCTTCCTGACATCTCTGAGGAGCTTGATATGAAGTAGATCAAGGCCTTTTCTCTTTATTCGTATTCATGAATAAGCCATGTGCTGAAAACTGGGTAAGGGCCCCAAAGAGAGCTTTCACCGAACTGAGACCAGGTTGGAAGCAAACTTCTTGGGTTTGTCAGTTTTCAGAACAGCCATTTGCAGCAGTGGAGCATAACTATCAGATCATCTTCCTCCCTCCTCCCTATCAGCCATAAAAGGATGAAAAATGTGGGCATCATTGACAAGATCTTTCTCTGTAGTCCAGGCTGGTCTTGAACTTAATATGTAGTCCAGGTTGGTGATAAACTCTTGGTGATCCTCCTGCCTCAGCCTCCCAAGTGTGGGGATTAGAGATCTCTACCACCACAGCCCTCAAGAGCTGCTTCTTCACCTGGAATGATTGATTTTTAGCAGTGCTACTCTCTTTTGGCTACAAAGGAGCCCTTTTATTTGTGTGGAAACGAAAGCCAGCTTCAAAGCATGAAGATCTAGGTTGGTTTTGGACAAAACTTCAAATAGTTGCTTTGCTTATCTGGCTTCTAAGTATTCAGAGTCTTGACCAACAGCCAGGAAGTTCTTTGAGGCCAGACTCTGGTGGCTTGGTCCAGGGAGACCTGTGTGGGCGCGGAAACCCTTCTGGGTATTTGGTGGATAAAAGCGGGCCTGGAAGGGTGCTCACCAAGGGTGGGGTTGTGAAGCTGGGGTCAGACTGTTTGTCTCAAGCATCGGAGACAGGTGGCCGAGACAGGGATGGCGCCCCTGCGTCTCTGAGTGTCCGTGCACGAAGAGAGCCCGTGAGACTTCTGTCTTCATCTGTCAGCTTTCGTCCCCGGATAATCAGCTCATAAGAGAGGTCATTCGTTCCGCCTCATGGTTTGGGAGTCTGGACCACGGTCTCTGGGCCCTGTTGCTTGGGGCCACGGTGAGGTGGCTCTCGTGGCAAGAGCCCAGGCTGAGCGGAACCTCTGGCCTTGGCCTGGGAGGCAGAACAGAGGACGGGGAGAAGCAGGAGTCCACTGTGTCCCTCAAGGGCGCGCTCCGGGGCTGCCAGGGCCCTCCTCTTAAAGTGCCGCTCTGGACACCAAGCCTTTGCCTTGCTGACCTGCCTTTGGGGACACTTCAGACCCAAGACCCAGCATCATCTGCTGAGGGTGATGAGACCCTTTGTGCGCCTCTACCCAGTAGCAGCGCCCTGGAGCTCGTTGGGCCCCCGCTGTGTGCCGGGCCCCCGCTGTGCCTGCTCTCACCATCGCTCACCTCATTCTCCCCACAGCTCTGAGGCTGGCACTCCTGTTCTTTCCATTTAGCAGATGAACCAGGGAGGTGGAGAGAGCCGCTCCCTTGGCCGGCTTAGGGCAGAGCGAGTGGTGGACCCCATCTGAGGCAGACAGCAAGGACCACTCAGGCTACCCGGGAGCCCTGGCACCGCACCGGGGAGGTTCGGGCTGGTGGGCAGGGTGGACCAACACAGCTAAGGGGACGTCAGGAGGGAGCAGGAGCAGCTCATGCGATGGACATCGCTCTGTCTTTGTGGACGGCCCAGTCACTGGACTCGGGCAGGCCCAAGCCCGCAGTGATGCGTGTGGGTCAGGCTGAGGGCCGGAGGGGGAGCGGTCACCCACCAGCCCGGGCACCGGCCACCGTGATGGCACCAGGAGGCGCCCCTGTGCCGCTGCTGCCTTTGAGCCCCGGTGTCCTTGGGGACCCGAGCAGCAGCAGCCGCTCCACCTGGAGGAGGTGCTCTGGAGCTCACTCGCCCACTCGGTCGGGAAGCGGCCTGCAGAAGCGGAGGAGAAAACTGCACCGGGTCAGGCAGGAGAGGTGGCCGGGCCAGTCTCGCCGCAGCTCTCTCGGCCACCAGGGCCCAAGCCCCAGGCAGTGCACTGCGCGGTCACCTCTGCCACTTCAGGACTCACGCCTGTCTGCGCTCTAGCTCTGCGGTGCTGGAGATTGAATCCGGGCTTTGGCGCTGAGCTACACCCCGGCACTTTCTATTTTGTTTTTTGAATTTTGAGACAGGGTCTGGTTAAGTCACTACATTGTCCAGGGTGGGCTGGAACTGGGGATCCCCCTACCTCAGCTCCCTCACTTCTGGCGTTACAGATAGATACCACAAAGCCCAGCTCCAAAACTCTTTTTACTAAGGATTTCCCATAGAGGTGATGAAGGAAAACCTTTCAACACTTGGCTAGAAGCTCCTTTTAATCTTAGAGTTTCCTTCAAGGATGATGTAATTGCACTGGAAACGTTATGTTGTTTTCCTGTTGTTTGTTTTACGTTATGAAAGCAATCAGGACTTGAGTCATATTAAAAGAGGTCTTCTGAGAGTCACAAGGCCCTGATGTGGACCTGGGGCGGCAGGGTCTCCTGGGGTTGGCTGGGACAGGAGTCCCGTTCCTGTGGCCACCTGCTCGTGGCCTGGCTGGACGTGCCACCCAGCTGGGCACCTGAAGCTCGGGGTCTGCGCCTGTGATGTGAGGTTAGGAAACATTTGGTTTCACTCTAAGCATGGGGCCACTCCCCTGTTGCCCATCCACAGAGCCCACAGTTAACAGCCGTGTGCTACGTGGCAGGGCGGGTGGTCTGCCTCCCCCACCCCCCCGCTCCTGGAGCTCCCTTGACCTCTTCCTCATGGGTCCAGACCCCAGCTTCCAAGTCCTGGATTTGGAAAGAAAGAGCCAGCACTGAATTCAGGGGGCTGTGGGATCCGGGTGCATCTGTGGACGCCCTTGGCCCTGCCTCTCCCCGAGCCTGTCCTGTCAGCCCTCTGCTGCCAGAATGATGCGGCCCAGCACAGCTCTGACTGCAGCACGCTGGCTCCAAGCCTGCAGTGGCCCTGGCACCCACTCGAGGTGACTCCCATGGCCGACTTCCATCAAGCCGTCTACTTGGTGCCTCATGGGTGTCCCTTGGGCAGGATGTGCCAAGTGCGAAGGGAACAAGGCTCCAGGGCCAGCTGGGGCCTTGGCTGTCCTGGGTCAGCTCCATTCGCTCCTCTGTTCACACCGGGTCCTGGGAGGGACAGCGTGGTACCAGGCTTTCTCTCCCCAGCAAGCAGTGGCCAGAAAGGGCAGCATTGTGGTGAGCTGGCTCAGATGGCGCAGCCTGGGCAGAGAGATAGGAGGCCGGCACGGGTGGGTTGGCCACGGCCTGGCCCTGAGACACTGTCTGCACCTGTCCTTTCCCAGACCTGGGCCTCTGCACCGGGAGACACTGCAGGACCAGTGGCCTCAGCCCAACGACCCTGCCCTCCTGTGCCCTCGCTGTGGGCATGGAGCTAAGACTGGGAGCTCAGCTCCTCCTCACACACGGCAGGCCTGGGCTCATGACTTGGTGCTGTGCACATTCAGCGAGGACACAGGAGGTGCAGCCTGCTTCTGCACAGCCTGCGGCCAGAAGTGCTGGGGCGGAGGCTCATGTGCACCTGGCTGCTTGCCCGGCACGCGCAGGTCAGTGTCCTCCGGCAGAGCAGGAGAGGCCCCTTGGTAGGAGACAGGTCCAGCCTTGCCGTGGTGCGCCTGCTCTGTTGGAGCAGATGCGGATGTGCGCTGGGGACTGGGTGGGGCGTGGGGCAGCGTGCACTGAGTCCCCGTGAGGGCAAACGTGCTCCTCTAGCAGGGTCTGGCTACCCCGGGGCCTGGGTGTGCAGGGCCTCGGCGTGGACAGTCGGTGTGTCCACTTCCGTCTGTGGCTCCCCTAGGACCTCGCTTACCTGTCCCTGCCCCACCCCGCTCTGAGCTCCGCCCCGCAGGGCCCCCACAAGGACTCTGGTGTCCAGGACACCTCCGCTGGGCAGCTGCGCCCTGTCTGTCTCCCTGCTGGGCCCCGGGCAGGACCCAGCCTCTCCACTCCTTCATAGCTGTCTGAACTGGAGGAGCAGAGTCATGGGCCATGCACGGAGACCCGAAACTCGCATTCGGGTTACTGTGACTGTCCTGCCAGCCGAGTCCGAGGTCCCAAACTCTTGGCTCCCATCCTGCTCAGTGAGCAGGGCCTGAGCATGTGTCCCCATGGCAGCGTACACAGGCTCATTTCCTGGTGTGAGGGTTAGAAGGGCACGAGCAAACTCAGGTGTGGGAAGATGACAGGAGGGAGGCTGGCAACCTGTTTGTGCCTGGGAGGGCCCAGCTGTGTGCACTGTGAGCCCGGCTCCGTAGGCCTCTGGGGCAGGCACGAAGCACTCTGTGTGGCAGTGTCCTGAATCCAATCCTCAGACCCTATTGGTCTGTGGAGGTCATGAGGAAGGCACACAGGACGCGAGCAGATCCCCAAGGGCCGAGCCAGACCCCGTCTCAAAGTGGAAGAGGAAAGAAGGGCTGGGGTCGGGCCTGGAGTGAAGGCCCCAGCGCCACCCTCCCCCTGCCGTGACCCCCAGGGGACGAAGGCTTTCACCAGACACCTGGCAGATCGGCCCGAGCTGCTGCACGCTCAGCCTCCAGAGCCAGGGGCAAGGTAAACTTCTGCTGTTTCCACAGTGCCGCTGTCCGATACTTTGCTACCCACGGCAAAGGCTTGGGCAGAGGTGGCGCCCATAGTGCTGTGACCAGGTCGGCTGCGTGGTGGCCCGTGGCAGAGACAGGGGTGGCAGGGAGAGAGAGCCTGCCCACCGAGTCTCCGAGCTGGGAGCCCTGGGGTGCGGGCACGAGAGCAGGTGGAAGCCAGGCGGGGGACTTTGCACACGCACCGGACCGGAGCCTGGCCCGCTGCTGACCCCCAGAGGGTCAGGCTCAGTGCTCACTAATTCTCCAGATGCCAACAAGCCCGCAGATGTTACATTACTGATGGAGAAAAGAAGGACACCCAGTCCCACCAAAAATAATTTATTTCAAGAATTCCATATACAGGCAACTTAGGCTTTGTGAAAAGTCAAACCCTTACTCCTGGAAGGTTAATTTTGCTCCAGAATGAACTAAATGCAAGCGGAGGAGCAATTATTTTCTTACAAAAATAAATTTATCTCTCCCTAAGATAAAAATAGCCTCTGATCAGTCAGATGAGAGTGTGATTTCTAAAGGAGAGGCAATTCTTTAAGCAATTTTTTGAGCTGTTCAATTGAAAATTGCTCAAAAACTGAAAAGTTATAGAAAACTAGTGTGCTACTAGGGAAAAAAATGTGGTTCATTATCAGTTGCAAACTTCCACTGCCCTTCACTAATAAAGCAGCTTTGTTGTGGTGTGGCTGGCAGGTAATGAACTTCGTGCACGTGAAGTGTGTGCTTCCGCCAGGCCGGCCAGAGGCGTGCACCCCCAAGATCTTCCTTCTCCGCCCCCTTGAGTTTCTAACCTGAGTCCCCCAGTAGCATTGATCACCTCTCAGTAACTGTAGAGTATTTTGGGTTTTCTGGAGATTTCTATGAATGGAATCATATTGTACGTAAATTTTTGGTTTGGTTTTTTCCTCTTCATACAAATACTTTAAGATCCATCTAAAGTGTCTATTTAAATAGTTTGTTTCTTCTTATTGCTAGTAGGATTCGGTCGTGTAGATCCATCTTAACTGTGTTTTTGGTTTTGTTTTGTTTTGTTTTCCATACCAGGGATCGAACTCAGGACCTTGTGCTTGCCAGGCAGGCGCAGGCACCACTGAGCTACATCCCCGGACCTCTTAGCTGTGTCTTTGATCCATTCATCTGTCGATAGATATTTGAGTTCTTTACAGTTTGGGATTATGAAAATGAAGATGCCATGAAAATTCACACAGCCAACTTTGCAGGGACATGGAGTCCATGACCCTTGCACAGATACAACTCCCAGGGGTGGAGGCTGGGACATGTGTGGGTTTGGGATTAGCTCTTTGAGAACCTGCCCACTTGTTTTTGCATGGGCAGCACAGATTTGCACCCTCATGCCTGCATGTGAGCGCCCTGGTTCCCCGGGTCCTCGGCAGTTGGTATGGGAGCAGTGGGCAGTGCTTCTGTTGTAACTATGGTAAAATGCACTGCGCCTGCTCTGCCACTCCACTGATTTCAAATGGATGACTGGTGGTGTTAAATTCCATCCATTGGCTTCTGCAGATATCACTACCTTTTCCCAGCACAGAGGCTCTGTAAACAGTAAGTAGTAACTGTTTTCTCATCCCCAGGTCCTGGTCACTTACCTATTTCTCTCTCTCTCCATTCGTCTATTCTAGATATTTCATGTCAGTGGCAGAATGCAATTATTTTCCTTTCTGTCTTCAATATTTTGCTTCACACAAGGCTATTAAGTTGCATCCATCATGTGGCTCATGTCAGCATTTCATTCCTGTTGAGGGCTGAATAATATTCCATGACATGGATATACCATATGTTGTTTATCTGTTGGTGGAGACTTAGGCTCTGTTCACCTTTTGCTACTGCAAATGATACTGCAATGGATATTGATGAACAGATGTCCTTTTGAGGCTCTATTTTCAACTCTCTTGGGTTTATTAGGAGTGGAATTACTAGGTGTTATGTCAATCCCATTGTAGGTTTTTGAGGACTGCCAGTTTACATTCCCAGCAATGCACAAGGCTTCCCATTTCCCATATCCTTGTCAACACTTACTTCCTTTTTTTTTAAACTATGGCCATTCTGATAGGTGGGGGTAGTATCTCACTGTGTCCTTGATTCTCATTTTCATGGCTGGATAATATTAAACATTTTTATGTGCTTTTGGCCTTTTGTATTTTCTTTGAGTAAGTGTTCATAGTTTTGCTCATGTTTTCATTCAGTTGCTTGTCTTTTATTTTTGAGCTTCAACGTTTTTTACATATTCTGGACATTAAACTCAATTGGGTATGTGATAGCAGGTTCTTTTTCATTCCGTAGGTTGTCTTTTTACTCCAATGTCAATGTCCTTTCATATACATGTTCTTAAGATTGAAAAAGTCTTGTTTATGTGCTTTATTGTTGTTGTTTATACTTCTGCTGCCGTGTCCAAGGATCTGCTGCTAAATCTTAGATTTCTTCTAACAGTTTCATTGTGTTAGCTTATTTATTTATGTATTTATTTATTTTCATGGCACTGGGGATTGAACCCTGTGCCCTAGCATTGAGTTACACCCCCAGCCCTTTTTTGTTTTTTTATTTTGAGACAGGGTCTGAGTAAGTTGTCCAGACTGAGTTAAATTTGGGATCCTCCTGCCTCAGCCTCCCAGACTGCGGGGAGTACAAGTGTTTGGTGTTAGCTCTTACATATAGATTTATCCCTTTTACATTTGGTGTGAGACAGGGGTCTGAACACATTCTACATGTAGAAATTCAGTTGCCCCAGCACTGTTTGTCAAAGAGACTGGTTTTCCCTCCATTTAGTAGTCTTGGTACATTTTGAAAAACTATTGTACCAAGGGTTTATTATTTCTGGGGTCTCTATATGATTCCACTTGTGTATATGTCTATCCTTATGTCACTACAACTTTCTCACTACCGTGGATCTTTGTAGTAAAATTGAAATCAGCTTCCTTCTTCTTTTCCAGGATTGTTTTGGCTGTTGGGGGTCCCTTACAGTTCTACATAGATTTGAGGGTCAGCCCTTCCATCTGGCAAGAGCCACCACTGGGATGTTGGCGGAGACTGCATTGCACCTACGGATTGCTCTGAGCCGCAGCTTTACCTTCCTCTCCTGGAGCACAGGGTGTCTCTTCACTTAAATAGGTCTTTGGTTTTTGTTTTCACCAGCACTCATAGTTTTCAGTATTAAAGTATTTCGTTGTATCGGTTAAATTTATTCCTAGGTATTTCATTCTTTTTGATGACCTCTTAAATTGAATAGCTTTCTTAGCTTATTTCCTTTTGGATTGTTTGTTTCTGCTGCAAAGAAACACAAGTGATTTCTGTTTGTTGATCTTAGAGGGAAAGTTCAGGCAACTGTAACTGAGTGACTTGAAAAATAAGTTCAATACCGATGGGAAAAGCGTCTTCAGTAGGGAAGTGATTTTGAAATTCCAAGTCAAGACTTCTGCTACTAGCCAAGGTTTCGTGACAAGGGGTGGGCTTATTCCACAGGCTGAAAACAAACAAAATACGCTGCCCTTGCCCTGGCTGTGGGAGAGAGCGCTGAGCCAGGCTGAGCCGCCCAGCCCTGTGGCTGCTAACACCCTGGCTGCCACCTGTGGGGAGGCCCCGAGTGGCCGTGGCTGTGAAGCAGGTCGGCTGGCTGTGCCAAGCTCCACGTGGTGGCACCGTGCAGGAACCAGCGTGGTGAAGAGGGCCGTTGGAAGGAACAGCCCTCCAGCAGGCGTTCTGGATAGAACCTCTCCACCTGCGGACTGCGAGCACCGCCGGGCTGGATACGCTCACACACGTTTGATAAAAGAAAACAGGCTCCACTGGCAGCCACAGCCCGCTGAGGTGGCGGGAAGTGTCGTAGCCGGGAGGGAAAGAAAGCCTTTTGATTTTGAGAATTCAGGATCAAACCCAGTGCCTCTCTGAGCCTTTGAATTTCGCCACCATCTAAATGCAAAGCTCTGAGGCTTTTTGGCTGGGAAGCAGAGCAGAGGCAGAGAATAAAGGATGGAAAGGGAGGAGGCTCCCAGGTTCCAAGTCAGACGGAAGGAGGGAAGAGCTGCTTTGTGCTCACAGACAAGAAAAGGCCACTTGACGCTTGCGCTTATGACTGGAAAATTTGCAGTTAGGAAAAGCAGGCAGCAGTGCAGACAGCCCTCGGTCTGCACCTCCCAGAGTGTTGAGCCCTTCGGACGCTCCCTGTGGTGTGGACCTGTGTGAAGTCTTTCACGGGTCGCCCTGTGAGCTGTCGGAAGGGTGTGACGCACACAGCAACTGTGCGTGCGTCGTTGCGTGCGTACAGCCCGGCGCTGTCGTGGTCTGTTGTGGCGATCCACGTGTGCGTGACTGTGTTCGGGACACCTTACAGAATGGGATCCCAACTACTGATGTTGTAGAATAAACTTGGCTAAATGGGTTTGTGGATCATTTCTACTCAATATTGATTGGGGCACAAACCGTGAGTGCAAACACCAAGTCTAGGAGAGTGACCGGAAACCGTCTGAGACTCTGTATGTGCGCGATATCCTCTCCTACCAGCACAAGAGTACCTGCCATGGCTCTGGAAGGGCACGTATTTATTTATTCAGTACACAGGGTTGAGGCCCAGTCACACAGCAGAGAGACCGCAATGGACAAGACTCTGCTTTCTTCCGGTTAACAGATTGGAGACGTTGATTTAACAGTAATTCTTCTGTGCAGTGAATAAGTACTGTAAATCCATTCACTTACTCTCACTCATTCCGTGTTGGGCTGTCTGCTCTTTTGAATATCCACAGCTTACATAAATACAAATTGGATTTAAAGTGCAAAACAAAAGAGTTGAAATAATTATGCATCAATGTGGGTTCAAATGTTTTGCCTAAATTAGCTCAGCAGTTCCTCACCCCTGGTCAGCAAACAAGCAGCTAGATGTGAGGCTGTCAGGAGCCATTCCGCACTGCCATCGAGTGAGGTAAGCTCGCGCGTGAGAGGACCGTGCTTCCCAGGACACCAGAGGAGCCCTGCCTGTGCCTGGGTTGGCGAGGGAGGGCCCCTGGCTGGACGTGCATGGCCAGAAGCGGTCCCAGCCCCACAAACCGGCAGAGCCCGGGACCCGTGGGGCCCTGTGGTGCCCGAGATGCTCCTGCAGTAAGCGTCCATCACCCCAGGGCGCCGTGCTAGGACACAGGAACCTTCCTCAGGGGATCTGTGCTGCTAAAGAAGGGCTGGGGTCAAGCCGGGCCTCGCAAACGCTGAGCAGCAGCCCCTGCCTGCCGGACCTGGGGCACAGTCGGGTCGGCTTCTTAGTACAGATGATGCCCGGGCACGCAGAGGCCAGGTGCAGGGGCAAGGGGAAAGGGGGAGCTCCATACCAGGTGAGGAGGGACCGGAGTGGTGGCAGCCCAGGAGGGCAGCGGAGTGGGATGTGCCTGGGATTCCTCCAGCAAGGCTGCAGCAGTGACCAACCCACACTGGCCACACTTTATTTTAGCTACACTGTTTCATTTTGAAAATAATGACAAGAAAAAGTCTGTGTGTCTTCAGTACGGACACAACTGTTATTTCTATTTGGTTGACTGAGGTTGGCTCAACATGTGGATTCTGAGCCCATGGAGAGAATCCCACTCTCCAAGGTGAGTAACAGAATCTTCGCTGTGAATCTAGCAGTTATTCAACTAACAATCCGGGTACTGCTGACTTAGACATGTGACTCCTCGGGTGGTCTACTAGGACGTGCAGCAATCACACAGATACTGGTAACTTGGCAGCGAGCGGCTTAGATCTCAGGAGGAAGCTTGCCTGGGGCTCTGACACTCTGTGGCATCACCTCATTTGGTGACAAAGCTCACTGGACTGCTACAGATTCTGGCAGAGTCACAGAGTCAAGGGCAGGGCCGAGGGATCTGCGTAGCCACCTCACCTTTCCTTCTCCACCTAACAAGGTCGACTGACCTCATTCCACCCAGAGACGCTTCTGGAGTATTTGAAGGAAAACAGCAAAAACAGCGCTTTTGGCCGGGGGGTGGGGGGGTGGGGGGGTGGGCGTACCTGAATGCACACACAGCAGTGGGTGGGCAGCCCCTCTCGCCTGTGAGCCATGACTGAGCCACGTGTGGGCTGAAGCCTGGCGTGGGAGCAGCTGTCAGGGGAGTCCTGCCTGCGCCTCTGCCACTCACTCACCATGGGGCGCTGCAGAGTAGTGGCTCTCTAGGGTCTGCGGGCCCATGGACCTGGCCCAGATGTCCTCCCTTTGCTTGCTTGAGGCCTCATATTTAGTGATCGGAACTGGAACGAAATCCTTGCCCTCTTGACATTTGTTCTACGTTTGGGTGGAGCTTTGTTAGGTCCACGCCTCCAGGTTTTGCTGACTCTGTGAGGAAGGCATTGACAGTCAAACCCGGATTAAACTGAAATGCCCTTTCTGAAATGCATTTTAAGCCTTGTTGAAAATCTCTCTGGAGTCTGTTGCACTCTCTCTGGCTTACTGGACGTGCATAGGTCTTTCCCTGTGAAGGAAGCGTCATCGCAGTGAGTGTCCAGGGTCGAGCAAGAGGTCTGAGAGGTCAAAGAAGCTTCCATCAGTCACTGCAAGGCCCCTGTGCCCTTGGTCATGGCCCTTAGGGATCCAAATTGCAAGTAATGCAGCATCGACCTCATCGCTGCTGTCAGGTGGTAGTGACACACATTGCACAATGCCCAGCACTTAGTGGAAGACTCCTAACTGTGTTGGTGATGATGCTGGCTATGCCGCTGAGAATGACTCCTGTGGGCTGGGGGTGGAGCTTAGTGGTAGAGCTGGTGCTTAGCATGTGTGAAGCCCTGGTTTCAGACCTCCACAGCAGCAGCAGCAATAGGAAAACCAAGGGTGGGGTTTTTTTGTACTTGTACCGGAAGATCCCAGATACCTGATCTATGTTCTACTTGATGATCTATCGATTCATTTATCACAACCAGTTTTCAATGCTTCATTATATCTCCTTTTTAAATTCTTTCACTGTGGCCATACATTTACCATAATCCCTTTTTAAGTGTGTGGTTCAGTAATATTAAGTCCACATACATCACCATCCAACGATACACGTGCTTTTGTAAAAATGAAGTTAGTGTGTGCAGGACAGAGGAGTGGCTTGGGATCTGGGTTCTGGGGGAGGGAGGTGCATCGACCAGTCTGGCTGGTCCATCCCAGGGAGTGGCCTCGTGGCTAGCTGGAGTGCAGCAGTGGATACCTGGTGGATGGAGGGGTAAATTAGTATGTTTCCTAAGTGGGGGAGTGTTACCACATCACCTGCTGTGAGAAACCACTGACAGAAATAGAATTTTCTCCATCTGAAAGTGCTCCGGATGGAAAAGCTTCTAAAATAGGAAACTCAGAAATAGTTTCTGTGTTAGTGTCGGGGCTGAACAGACATGGGAAACTTAGACAACAGAAGTGGTTTTCTCATAGCTCCAGAAGCTGAAGTCTAAAGTCTCAGTGTCTGCAGGTTTCTTTCTTTCCCTCCTGGCTTGAGGATGGCGTCTCCCACTGTGTCCCCAGTGGTGCCCTCTGTGTGTGTTTCTGCACTAGTCTCTGCTTACGAGGAGTCCAGTCTTCTTGGGCCAAGGCCACAGTCATGACCTCATCGTGGCTTAAGTACTCTGAAGGCCCTGTCTCTAAATATGGACACATCGTGAGGTGCTGGAGGTTAGAACTTCAACTTGTGGATTCTGGGGGTGAGGTGAGCGCAGTTCAGCCCATAAAAGCCCTGGTGATCCCTCCAGAACCAGAGGTGTTCCAAGTCCTCCCCAATTCCAGACAAAGCGAGTGAAGCTAGGCACCCTGTACCCCGGGCCTGAGAGCTTCCAGTGCACACGATCGTGGGGGGACTTTACAAGTGCAGCTGGCAGCCCCCGAGACAGAATGTCCTACTGGTGCTGAGCCGTGTACATTTTTCTTAGACAGAATAACAAACAGAGGCAGACTATTTTAAGTCCTCCCCTCCTTTCTGCCAAGAACGATCTCTGTGTTCCCCAGAACTCATGCCCTTCGTGGCCGTCTTGTCCCATGTATTTGCCCTGGAAAGAGCAGTGCTGGCTTCTGGATCATCCATGCAGCTTTAAATAAACACATCTGAAACAGATCCTCATTCTTCCAAGAGTCCGAGGTGAGGGACTCACGGCTAAGGAACTTGCAGGACAGTGCTTTGGAGTAGCACTTTGTGGCCCATTGGCAGAGCGCTTGCCTAGCATAGGTGAGGCTGGGGCCTTGAGTTCAGCCTCCAGAACTACAAGGTAGCATTGCAGTTTCCCTTACTGCACTGAGCTGCTGTCGCCTAGCGCATCCTTCTATTAGTGTGCAGGATATACTAGAAAACCAGTGGAATGGAGCTTCGCGTGTCACCCAGTGGCTGCGTTCTGTGCAGGGAACTGTGTTGTTGAGGCAGGAGAACAGACACCCGTGGTGGTGTCAGAGGTGCTCATGCCCATTCTGCTGTGTTGTAGCCACCTGATGGTATGCACCTGCAGACAGCTCAGTTCAGTATGAAGGGTGTGGGGCACTTTGGGGAGAAGAAGCAATGGCAGCCTGAGAGGCCGATAAAGGAGGACTCCACTAACTGCACTCAGTTGTCTGTACGAAGGCTGGCTCCCTGTGCCCTCTCTGCTCCTCCTCCTCCTCCACGCCTGCTCTCCCCACCTGAGCCAGGCCCTGTTGTACCTACCAGTGGCCCAGCTCCACATTAAAGATCCTCTGCAGGGAGCCATTGTCCCATCAGTGGAGCCAGATAACAGGAAGGTGCCGGGTCACACATTGGCCATTTAAATGTTTGTCAGCAAAGATCTATGAAGAATTTTTAGTGTGCAGATTCCTGCTATTCAGATGGAATTTGCTTCTCTAAATCTATGTAGAAAATTAGAAGGAGTGGATCTATCAAAAATAAATAAATAAACTCCTTCATCCCTTTCTATCACTGGTTGCTTCCTTTGCTGTTATCTCATATTTTCTTATTTTGCATTCAAGCTATCATCATTTCAGCTCACTTACTAACTCATACTCGTTTAATAATTGCTATTCATTATAAAGGGATTAGCTATTATTCGTTATAAAGATGAGAAAGCCTGGGCTGAGTTCTGTGTGTATTCACATTCTGCAGACATTCATATGCAGAATTCATCCCTGAAATGTCCCTGCAGTAGATGAGAGACCAAGAAACAAATGCCCATTACAATGGAAGAGCCTGAGTCTCCATTTCTCTAATGCATGCATGTTATTATTTCAGGTCTCTGAATTCAACCCTCTGACATTCACCAGTGTAATCGAGTGTGAGAAGCCAAACAATGACCTGAGTCGATTTCGTGGTTGCATGTGAGTACCATGTGACCTGTACTTGTCTCTTCTCTCTCTCACACAAACACATGTGCGCACTCATGCACGCACGTATTGTGTATTCTTTGCCACACGGGGTGGCCTCAGGAAATGTTGCCTGCCTCTACACCCTCGTGGTGCTTGTGGGGTAGTTCCTAAGACCCTGTCGCTGTAGACCCCCGCAGTGGCGCCCCGTTGAGGAGTGGCTGTGTTTCCCTCTGGCAAGCCCGAGCAGAGAAGGAGAGGCTGTGGCGCGGGAAGGGCGGCCGTTCACACAGGGCCAGGCGGGGGCCGGGGCAGAAGTTCACCCTCTCCTTCCTTCGCTCCATCGTCAAGCAAGTGGTCCCTGAGCGCTTACTGTCGGGCTCTGCTCAGGGCCCTGGATGTAGTACAGCAATGAAACAGACAGAACGTCTCGTTTTCATGTTTGTTTCATTCTACTTAGGGGAAAAGAGGCAGCCCCCCCACAGCCTGAGAACAAGTCCTGTGAGTGTGTCATGTTTCATGGTCCAGTCCTTGTCCTTTCTCCAAACTGGCAGCACCGCGGAGCCGGACAAGCGGGCCGGACCAGCCATCTGTGGGTTCCGTGCTCCTGATCAGAGCTGGTTGGTGAGGACCCGGGGGTCCTTAGCTATTCCTTGTGCTTTCTTGTCTGCTTGGAAAGTTCCTGAATAACCGTGATAATGCTTGTACGTGTAGTCAGCTGGTGTGGGGAGGTGCATGGAAGAGACAAATGTGTCTGGGAGGGCTTGCTGAGTTGCAGGTGGCAGCTGTGTAGAGTGGATTCCGGGGGATGTGGCAGGTGATGAGGACCCGAGGGACACAGGCCTGACACACCCTGCTGGGCCACGTCAGCCAGCTCTGCAGACTCAGTGTGTGGCCTGGAGGATGAGGCGCTTTCTCCCTAGGGCGTCCGGCTCCCAGTGTGAGCTCACAGGTGACACGGGCGACTGCCTAGAGGCCAGGTGTAGCGGGGCCTCGTCCCTGCACAGCAGGGGGTCAGGCACTCTGCAAGTGGACCCCATTTCTGAGAGTGTTAGGGTCCGTCTGCATCTCCCGATTTGCTGATGCACCCAGCACTGCTGCCTGTGCGGAGCTCCCAGGGACGCTGGCAGAGCATAGAACACTCACCTACCTGCACGTAACCTGTCCGCGTGGATTTTCTTTCTGTCCGCTCCCGACTGTTTCCTCCAGGTCCTGTTGGCCGTTACCTGAGGAATTCATGCACACAGTCCCATCCCCAGCACCGCTGTGAGGCCCAGGCCAGGTGGTGGGTTTCCACAGACACCTGGCCCTGAGTAATGATTGTGATGGTGAACTAACCTCTGCAGAGAGTGTTCTCGGAGGTGCCCATGGAGTATCTTATGGGGCCAGCTCTATCAAAAAAGGATGGAGACACAGACCTCCCTGTCCACACCATGCCTGGCTCATGGAATTTCTTCCCTTCTCTCCCATGAGTCCCCCATGAGGTCCTGACAGACACAGTGTCCGAAAGCTCCCAGGACTCCCGTATGTGCATTGCCTGTGTGGGTTGGATGGACCCCGGGAAGGACGGATTCCCTCAGCAGCAGCCCTCAATCCTGCCTTCACGGGACTTTAGGGCACCACCGTTTAGTGGACCTCATAGCACTGAGGCTGGCAGGATCTGCGGCCCAGTTTCTAGTCTGATAACCTGGCTAAGTCACTTAACTTGACCCAGGTATATAATGGGATAATCTTAGGATATGCCTCATGTCGTTATTGGAAGTTTAGTTAATGTAATACACAGAATAGTAGGTACTTCATGCATATTGGGTTTATCATTGTGACTGCTGCTGTTAATTATTATTACAGAAAATAATATAAAGCAAGGGGAGAGAAGGCTCAGGAGAGAGCTGGGTCTTCAATGTGTATATCAGAAAGGGCTCAGGAAAAAAGAGGGTACTGAGGATTCCTGAGTGTGAGGAGGAGGCAGATATGTAAAGCGAAGTGATTCAGCTCACAGCAAGAGAACCTGAGCCAGGACTTGTTAGTCCCTTGCCCTTACTATAATGAAATGTCTGAGGACGGGTACTTAATAGAGCAGTTTTTAGCTCATGGTTTTGGAGCCTGAACATGCAGCACAGTGCAGACTCTGATGAGGGTCATCTGGCTGTGTCCCTTGCGGTGGGCAGCATCATGGTGACAGTGGGGAGAGTACACTGCCAGACAAGAAGCCAGACTGGGCCAGAGGTGCAGTAACAACCTCCAGGGAACCAACCTTCCAGTGCACAAACCCACAGGGGATGACGCATATCACTTCCAAACCATTGAGTTGGGGGCAGGTGAGGGCTCCAGAAACTGCCTAGAGGTCATGCTCAAGGTCAGGGAAGAACCAGGTCACATGGGGCAGAGGGCAAGGAGAGAAAGGAAAGAAGTGAAGGCAGTAATCCCCAAAGACCTGAGCAGCTGTACTCGGTGTGACAGGGATACTCTTCTCGGGCGAAGCAGGGGACAAAGCAGGAGGCAAAGCAGTTACGTGGGAGGGAGGTCGGCAGTGTGCTGGATTCCTCAGGAGCCTGAGCAAGGTGACAGCCAAGCAGCTGTAGACACAAGAGGGCAGGCCAAGGTGCAGGAGATGGAGGAGCAGATTGCTCAGCCATACTTTCTAAAAGGGTGACCTGAAGGGGAGAAGGAGAGCAAGGCCAGAGAGGCAAAGGCCTGAGAAATGGAGGGACATTTGTCAGGGAGGCTGCAAGCTGCAGGCCTCAGGTGTGTGGGCGAGGGGTGCGGAGCTCAGGCCTCTGCCTGTGTACCTGATGCACCATGGTCACAGACGAGGCATCTGGTTCTCGCACAGCACCATCCGGGAGCAGGAAGCCCTGTCCCAGCCAGACTAGCCCGGAGGGCTCTGGAGGTGGCTGTGGGTGGCACTGTCGTGAAAGATTTCCTGGGACTCTGGGTCCCCCTGGAGCGAGTGCCTTGCTCCCCACTCCACCTGTGCAGGTGAGGGCAGTGCACAGGGAGAAGAGCCAGGCAGCCCCTGGCTGGGGAGCACTCCCGTCAGGCTGCACCAGGCAGAGCAGGGTAGGAGCTACCCAGAAGGCAGCTCAGGCGCAGTCTCAGGACCGAGTCAGCTGCAGGGCCAGTCCCGGAGCTGTTGGCTCCGATCTCGTGACCTCCCCAGGCCAGCCTCCCTCAGCCTGCAGGGGACAACAGCCTCACTCATACCCCACCGAGGAGCCTGTGCTCAGGCCCGGGCCTGCTGCCAGGTGTCCCTCTTTTTCGGAGCAGGCAGTCCAGACTCAAGCCTGTGACATTTGCACCTGGAGAACAGAACTAAGCTTGCGTTCTGGATTACATCGTCCCCTGGCCAGACGCCATGGCCCTAGGAGAGCTGTCCAGCCTTCTGACTCTGGAGATGACTGTGCCCCACAACCCATGGGCTGACCAGAGAATCCAGTGAAGAACACAAGGGAGGAACCACAGGGCTGAGGACATGGCGGGCAGGACGCATCGAGCCAGGAATATTTGCACAGACGGAGGGATTGGGCTGCCAGGCTCTGGAGAGCAGAGTGGGACAGGAATGCGGAGCCAGTGCCAGTGGGTACAAGGCTTCTTCGGGGAGTGTCCTCAAACTAGCTGATGGTGTCAGTTGCACAACTTGAATATACAAAAACCAAGAGCACTGCACTGTGTGCTTTCAATGAGTAGATATTATAGTATGGGAAATCTCTCCCAAGCTACTGTTAGAAAATGTTAGAAGACTCCACTGTGCAAGTGCACTGTAAAGCACAGGGTTCCTTAAGACAGTCCCTACTGTTTCAGCTGTGTCTAGCTGCTGTCCCTCCAAAGCTTCATGCAGTCTTAGGTGGGACTTTTTTGGAGGTGGCCGAATCTAGAGCATGTGATTGATTCATGGTGCAATGCTAGGATTAAGGGTAGGTGATTACTAAATCAGCCCACTGGCACCCTGGTTGGCTAAGCCTGGTAGCCTAGATAGAATACAAAAGGGATAGAAAGAAGCTGCTAAGATCGCTTGGACTTGCTGCTTGTGACATTGGCCTTCTGCCCTGACCACATGGTTAAGGAGCCTTTGGGAATGGTTTGTGGGAAGAGTTAGAAAAAGTTAGGCTGAAAAAGCAGCCCTGGAACACCTGAGGCTGTGCTTAACAGGAGATTCTGGTCAGAGCTTGGAAGACCAGAACACTGCTAGAAATGCTGCTGGTAAAGATGAGGCTCAGGAAGTTTCTGTTGGAAAGAAGGACTGCATTGGCTGTTGGACTCCAGAATATGTGTGTTATGCCTTGGCAGAAAGTTTGTCTGCATTGTGCTCATGTCTAGAGCCTGAGATTAAGGGTGGTGGACTAATTAATCTTGAAGAAGAAATTTCAAGGCAGTGTAATGTTGGGGCAGTGGTATGGCTACAGTTGGGGGCTTTTAACCAGATCTGTGTTGAGAATCAAGAGCAAAGAGCCCAGCAGAATGATTTAAACCATTTTCAGTTTGGCAAGAAAGGAAGCTCCAGTAAATCTGTGGACTGCAAAGATAAAGCAGAGGAGATCTTGATTGCGGGAAGGAAGAGAAGAATAGAAAGGATGGCCTGAGGACATCACAGGAAGCAGCAGGACTCCACCCTTTGCAGCCTCAGAGTTGCAAAAGTGAAGGACTTTGCTTTGAGAGGAGAGCCCCAGAGCACCATGTTCAAGAATAGTGGTGGCCTAGGGAAGTTGTTCCTTGGGATTTGGTTCATAGGCATTGAACCTCTACAGCCAAGAGAGAAGGCAGCCTGGTTACTGCTCCAGCTGGCAGCAGACCTTGGCATCATCCACATGGCACTGGTTTTAGGTGCATGCAGAATGCAAAAGTTGTGGAGTCAGGAAGACTTCCACCCAGATTTCAAAAGAATACCTGGGAGGCCAGGCAGTATGCCCCTGAGAAGGCAATGTGTGAAGCTCTGAGTGTAAAGCTGAAGGTTCAGTGGGGAGGTTTGGAGAAGCCAGGAATGTGAATCATCTGAGGAAAACTGCAAAGAGGGAGCAGAGCTGGCCAAGAGAGAAGCCATGGGAGCTACAACCACCAGAAGTGCCATAGGAGCAGAGCCACCCAAACCCTTTGGAGTTCACAAACTTGCCATAGATTGCTGAGGATGTTGGAAGTGGAACTATAGGGCTTAATGTTTGTCCTGCTGGACTTTGGACTTGCTTTGGTTCCATTCCTTTGTAACCCCATTTGTATCTTTTGGAATAGAAATATTTATCTTATGCCATTGTGTGTTGGAAGTGTTCAACTTTCTTTTCATTTGTACAGAGGCTTACAGCTAAGAGTTTGCCTTACATCTCAGAGGAGACTTTAGACTTGGACTTTTCAGCAATGCTGAAACTGTTAGGACTTTGGCAACTCTTAGAGATGGACTAAATGGCTTTCTCATGAAGAGAAGTACATGAGTCTTTGGAGGACCAGAGGTGAAATGTTATGGCTTGTGTCTAGGTGTCCTCCCAAAGCCTCATGCAGTCATAGGTAGGGCTTTTTCAGAAGTGGCTGGATCTAGAGTTTGTGATGCTGGGATGAAGGGTGTGTGATTACTGATTAACTTGGGTAGAATTGAGGCTGCTCCACCCTGGGTGTGCCCTAAGGGCAGAGAGCTAGATAGGATATAAAGGGCTCAAAGAGGGTCCTTGCTTGTTGCTTGTTGCTGCAGCTGCTGCTGCTTATCTTCTCTTCGATGCCCTCTACCAGGCCACCCTGCCCTGGAGCAGCCGTCTCTGTACTGAAACCTCTACAAACCATGAGCTAAATAAACCTTTCCTCCTTTAACTTTGGGTGTCTGGTAATTTGTCTCAATGATGAGAAAAGTAACTAAGACAGTGCTCTTTAAGACAATCCCCACGATTAAACGCTAATGAAATGATCAGTTAGGAACTGGAAATAGCAGCACTCTCCACCCCTTTCAGCTATATTTCCCAGCGCTCTGTCTTCAGCACTGGCCCAAGGCCGGCTAGCTCTGAGGCCCCCGTGCATGGAGACCTGGCTGAGGCTGCTTGATTGTGTTCAGTCATCTTCATGGTGCATGAGGATCTTGGAAATCAAAACTCATCGGAACATTTGGTCTTTTCCTCAGGACTAAAGCAAAGAAGCTGGTGGCTGGTTGGTCCTCCGAGGCTGAATTCCACTTCACATTGCAAAGCCAGTTGCACGTTTCTGGATCTGTCAATGTTTTATGTTTAGGTGCTTAATGTTGGGTGCCTGTGCATGTATAATTGTTACAGCTGACAAGGAGTTGGCCCTTTTTCTTTATATAATGATCTTCTTTTCCTCCTGGGACCATTTTTGACCTCAAGTCTATTTGGCTGATGCAAGTATAACCACTCCTGCTTTCTTTTCATAATTCAAAGTAAGAATCTGTAGAGTAGGCTTCTGAGCTTTCCTTCCTGTTTGTCCCAGTCCAGAGCCTGGCGTGGGGTGGCCTCCTCGTCCCGGTAGAAACCCCCCTCTGGAGAGGGTTGTTGCTCCATAGGAGGCAGCAGCAGGATCATTGCCAACAGCAGAGCTGTCTCGGTTCCTTTCCCGTCACCTCCCCAGTGTTCAGGTGGAGCCTGGTGTGGGATGTCTCCAAAGTATCCTCACTCTCAGTGAACTGTAACTATGGCAATGTGACTCTTTAAAATTGGCGCTGACATAATTGCATCTAGAGAAAATTGAACATCAACACAAAATACAATTTTGTAATTTTCATACTTAAATAAAGCCAGAGCAACTTATTATTTTAAAGAAAAGTCTGGGCGGGATCTGGCAGTGCCAGCCATCACCTGTTACCCATCATTCCATCCTCTTCCTCCCTCAGCCAAGGGACCCTGGGGTCACATGGAGCATCAGGCTCATGTGAGTAGAGGGCAGTGATTTGCTGAGGATCCATCTCCACAGAGTGAGTGGAGCTTAGGGGGCCCACAAGGGATGTGTGGATCCTGGGTAAGTTGCCCCTTTGCTGTGACCACCATGAGGCCCAGCAGTTGGAGGGAAGGAGTGGCCAGTGGGGACTCAGGTCAAGAAGGAGATGTGCAGAGACCCAGCGCCCTGGTCAGAGGTCCCTGGAGACAGCCATGTTCAGCCTCAAGGGGAACAGGAATTAAGTCCTCGTGTTCTCTTGCTCCCTGTTGGATAGACCCAAATGCTCTCAGTATTTGCTTGGCGGAGAGGGAGACATTGGAGTGCGAGACAGAGTAACATGAGGATTGTCAGCTGGAGGACCTGGGCACTTAGCACAGAAATGTTTATGAACTGTGAAGCCTGAGGCCAGGCCAGGGGACCCAGCTCCTCCAAGGGGAGGCCTGCATGAGACAGACAGGACATGGCCTTGCGGTGTAGCTGCAGAAGGCAGGCACAAGGAGGCCTGAGAAGGAGCTGCATGTGCCAAGCTGGAAGAAGTGAGGAGCTACAGTGGGAGCTGGGGAGAATGTAGCATTCACAAGTGCCCCTGAGAGGAGTCCTCTGGTGCCTATGAGAGACCCAGGCTGGTGGTACGAGATACCAAAAGTGTGCGATGAGCTCCAGCACCCCCTGGATTAGGGCAAGCTGCAGAGGCTGAGAAGGAGGCTTGGTGGAGTGGGTGCACAAATGAAGAGGGAAGAGGGCTCAGGAACCCCGAGGTTGCTGCCCAGGCTGACAGGAGCCACTACCCAGCAGGGAGTGGGAGGGAGGACGGGGGTCTCTGGGGGGAGCAGGTGTGGCCCAGGGAGGGAGTCAGCTTGAAGAGTGTGCAGGGCACCGAGCTGGCCTTGGGGATCCACCTGAGTGCTGTGGACTTGCAGCCCTGTGCTTGAACGATGGCTTTCTATCCCACGGGGCACCTGTCAGCATTCTGGTGGTAGCTGGAGCTTGTCTTTGTCCCGTGGTGGGACAAAGACAGAGGAGGCCTTTCTCAGCAGCGAGTGTGGTCCTGGAGATGTGCCATCTTTCCAGAGAGAGAAGCTGGTCGGATGTTTGTTAGTTGCACCCCTCCACTGGCCAAGGATCCTGCATGTGGCCCTTTTCAGTGGAAACTCGTTATCACCAGACAGTCCTCTCATGAAATCTTGCTTCTGGACAGTTTTGGTTTAGAAGAGATTGGTTGATGAATCCAGCAGCTTGGAGACTTGAACTAGATGAGCTCTTCCAAGTAGCTTAGATTCAACATTGAAGGATATGTTCAGTGTCAAGGCTGCCGCAGACCCGGCAGCTTTGACAAGTTCATTTTTGCGTAGTCTGGAGCCTGGCAGTCTGAGATCAGGTGTTGGCAGGGCTGGTTTCTCCCAGGGCTCTGTGCTTGGCTTGTGGGTGTCGTCTTCCCCATGTCTTTCGTGGTCCTCTGTATGTTTAGGTCCCAGTCTCCTTTCCTAAGGTCCTGGTCACATCGGCATAGTGTCCATGCTAGTGACCTCATTCTGACGAATTTCTTTGTTAAAGATGCTGACCCTAAATGCAGTCACAGCCTGCGGCCCTGGGATTGGACTGTAACATGTGGACCCTGTGGGGGTCTCGGTTCAGCCTGCAGCAGGGGCGGCTATGCTGGGTGCAGCTTCGTTGAGCTGCAGCTGCTGGGCACTGGGGGCCCACCCTGGACTGCAGCCTGCTCTGGCTGCTGTGGTCTCCTAGGCCAGTGCACCTGCTGATGCTGAGCTCCCGTCAGGTGTGGCCTGGTTACAAAGTGCGGCACTGTCGCCCTTTGGTATCCAGGGGACCAGTTCCAGGACTTCCTCCCGCCAGTACCGGAAATGAAACGGCGCCATGTTTGAATGTAACCTGTGCACCTGCACTGCACACGGTCCCTCGTCTCTAGATGGCTTCTTTTTTTTTTTTTTGAAGCAAAACATTTACTGGTGCATTTTACATATACACAACAACACTCATCATAGGGAATTTTTGGTTGAATTTGTGGAGGCAGAGCCTGTGGATACTATAGTTGCTAAAAAAACAGGTGCCTATTGTCCCCAAGAAAGCTTAATCTAGACACTGTTCTTCTTTCCACTGGGTCTCCTGTTCCTGGTGAGTGTGACTGGATCGTTGATGATTCAGCTGTTACTGCTGTCCCAGAGAAACCATTCGGCCATCCAGCTGCTCCTGGAGGGACAGCAGAGGGGAAGCAGTGCCCCAGGGGCCTCTCCTTGGAAGGTGTCCCCGCACCTTCTGCAGGCTGGGCTCCTGATGCTGCAGCTCAGAGATCTCGGTCTGGGATCACTCTTGAAGGAAAGCCTCCTTCTGTCTTGGAATTGCCTAAGGGACCTCTGTGTTGATCAAACACCTTGCGCTTGCACAAGACTTTCGGGAAATGCATCATCCCAGCATGCATTTCAGCCTTGGCTTTGTTGTTTAGCCTTTCTTGTAAAGTAGAAAATAAATGTGTTCCATGGTCAGTGAGCATCATGCAGGGTTAGCAGGAGGGAAAGGCCTCCCAGCACCTCTGTGAGCTGTCGAGAGCCACGGGGAGTCCTTGGGCAGTGGGCGTGCAGAGGGCTGCCCTTTGGGGGTAAGGAAAGCCAGCTCTGTGAGAGGCCCCCTCTTGGTGGCACTGCCGGGGGGTCAGGCTTGGGCCTGCCCTGTTCTGGAAGCCAAGCCTGCGAGGCCTCCTCTTGTGTCCTGCCTCAGCCTCCTAGGGCCGTGTTGTCCCAGCGTGGCCCCAACAGGGGCTGTCCCAGCAGCACTGGTCCTTGGTGGACCAAGAGGACAAGCTGGAGGATTAGTGGCTTAAACTTGGGCTGTCCTTCCGAATCCACAAAGTGGAGAAACCATGTGTAACCTCCTCGCATAGGTTTGTCACATTTCAAATGAAATATATTAATGATTTTAGCAATTTCATGACCTCTTTTATGTTTTGTTTTGGATTGTACTGGGCACTGAACCCAGGGCCTTTGCCTCGCGCTGCGTCCTCATCCTTGCTTTTAGCTTTTTTTTTTTTAGCTTTAGTTTTGAGATGGTGCCTCGCTAATTGCTAAGTTGCCTAGATTTGTGATCGTCCTGCCTCAGCCTCCCAGAATGTTGAGATTGCAGGTGTGCACCATCATGCCTGGTCAACTTTATGACTTTTAATAAGAAAAAAGATGTAAAGCAATGTAGCCAGAGCAATTAGCATTCCTTTTTGTGGAGGCCTATTTTTATTTCTGTGACAGTGAGAGATACCAGTGTGGAGTGAGTTACCTATGCAGCACGTCAGATGGACCAGGGACCCCAGCAAGGCCTCCTAGCTGTGCCCTGCAGTTCTGCAGTTTGTCCTTCACCAGCTGTGGCCAATTCCTGGGGTAAAGCAGGCCTGTGTGCGAAGTAAATAACGTCATGGTCTAGCGCTGCTTCCCGGTGCCCCATTGGCAGGGAGCAGCCATGGCAGAGACCCACGTGCGGGGACCCTGGAGCCCCCTTCCTCGTGTGTTCCCAGGCTTCCGTTGCTCCCGGCCTTCCTTCCCCGGGCGGCGGGGATTGAGACAGGCCAGGCGGCGCCTGTGCCGCCCCGCAGTGTGCGCCGCCTTCTCCGACAGCATGCACGGCGGCGGAGAGAAGGCCGGCCTGCGCAAGGAGAACCTGCTGCTGCGCGGCTGCACCATCAGGAACACGGAGGCGGTGGTCGGCATCGTCATCTATGCAGGTAGGCTCGGCCCTCCCCCATGCGCTCGCGGGGGTGCTCCACGCTCCCTGCCTCCTGATTTGAATCTGATAGGAGATTAGCTTGTACCCACTGTAGGAGATTAGGAAGAGAGAAAAGGAGGGCAAGAATTCTTCCCACAACGCCCTAACTAAACATTTTCTCTTGTCATATTAGCATATTTCTTTCCATTCACTTTTTCTTTTCTTTTTTTTTTCTTTTGGTGCCAGGGATTGAACTTGGGACCTTGCGCTTGCAAGGCAGGCAATGGCACCACTGAACTAAATCCCCGGCAATTTTTCCTTTTTTTTTCTTTTCCTTGGTACCCGGGATCAAACTCAGGACATTTTGCTTGCGGGGCAGGCGTGGTGCCACTGAGCTAAATCTCTGACCTTTTCCATTCATTTCTCTGAGGCTGTTACATATGCAAGGTGAGGGCCGGGGATGTAGCTCAGTGGTTCCACCACCTGCCTCCCAAGAGGAAGGACCCGAGTTCGATCTTCGGTACGAAAAATGAAAACATATGCAAGGTTAATTTTATACCCTGCCGTGCTGGCTGAGTGTGTGGTGTAGCAGACTGGTGGCAGCATGGTGGCTCACTCCGCGGATCCTCATCACGGTCCCTTAACCGCTGGGCACTGACTCACCACATCCTCCTGCCCTCCCCTGCAGGACATGAGACCAAGGCTCTGCTGAACAACAGCGGGCCCCGCTACAAGCGCAGCCAACTTGAGAGGCAGATGAACTCCGACGTGCTCTGGTGTGTCCTTCTCCTCATTTGTATGTCTCTGTTTTCAGCAATCGGTAAGTCTCCTGGGAGGATCAGCAATGAGTGGACACTGCCGAGCAGTCTCCAGGCGAGCGCGGTGGGCTGTCCCAACTCGGGGAACCCACCCACTACCCAAAGTCAAAGCCCACCTTTTTCACTGACGTGGACTGAGGGCTGTCAGCACAGGACAGGCTGTGTTTCGAGGCCCTGATGAACGGGCGTGGTGGGGGCCCTGGTAAGGCCCCAGGACCCGACCTTCACTTTGTCCCTGCTCTGGCTGTCATCCTGCACCAGGCAGCTCACGTGGGCTCAGGGCTCCGTGGTAAAAGACATAGTGCACAGAGCATGACAGGGCTTCTGTTTTCAGATGGATGTGGGCCTGATTTCATTCAATTATGCACAGTAGCTGGCTTCTCCGGGAAGGGACCCTAGTGGGCAGTATCCAAAGCTCAGCTTGTCTTCAGTAAGCAGCCATGAGACCGGGCATTTGTGAGGCACAAGTTGGGAATTCTCCCCAGGGCTTAACACTCAGCTGTGACAAGTCCTCCATGTGACCCGTGTGCCATTTCACACCAACGGTCAGAAACTCTTGGTGTGCGGGAAAGTCCAACTTTGGGCTCCTCCCAGGGGTCTGGGCACAGGTGTCAAGAGTCCTGTGTGCTTTGGCTTTGTTACGTGGCAAGGCAGGTAAAAACCAAGTTACTGTGGCTAGTCATAATCTCAAGATTGTCTTCATTTACACTAGCAGCATTCTTATTCTCCTACCCAACGAATGACGTCTCTCTTTGAATGTTGCTACAGGACACGGACTGTGGGTACGGCGATACCAAGAAAAGAAAGCATTGTTTGATGTCCCTGAGTCTGATGGTAGCTCCTTGTCCCCAGTCACAGCAGCGGTGTACTCCTTTCTGACAATGATAATAGTTCTGCAGGTAACAGTACTAACTGCCATGAGATCAGCGCTGACTTTTCTCAGGAGGACCTAAAACTCGCCATGCTCTACTGAGAATTCCTGCCTCTGGGAGGACCACAGATGCATCCATCCATTTGATGTGCTGGCTTTTTACTCCTCCACCTTCATTTATCTACAGGGTTTTTCCTTGGGTGATTTTCAAACTGAAAGTCTCCTTTGCTTTTCCTAAGGTTCTTAATGTCTCTAGGTTTAGTTTTGGTTATCATTTCATCCTGCTGTTTTCCATTGTACTTCTCTTTATGTGTATGCAATGCTGGGGATCAAACCAGGAGCCTCACTCATGCTAGGCTAGTGTTCCAGCACAGAGCTACATTCCTAGCCCCAGTTACTTAAATACAGTGCTGTTTCAACATAATTTTAAGATTTACAGAAAAGTTTCAAAGACTGATACAAAGAGTACATCTTTCCCCGTTTTCCCTAAGGTGAACATGTCACACTGCTGTGGTCTGTTGTGAGAACTAAGAAACCAAGTTGGGTAACTTGCTGTCAACTTATCTCCAGACAGCTGCACTCAGAGCCCAGTTGTCTTTTCTGTTCTGGACTTCAATATCAGTATCACACTGTAGCCATTAGTATTGGTTATTACTATTAGTGTTGTTGCTATATGTTTGCCTCCCTTGTAACGCCCAGTCATTAGCTGATGACCCATGGCCAGAAAGATCTGTGAAAGAGTCAGTTGGTCCCAGAGCTCCAAAGAGCAAAGAGGGCCTGGGGTGTCACCACCAACCTTTTTGAGAACACAGAGTGTCCAGAGGACCTGTGCTTGTGCTCGCCTGGGTGGGAGGCTCCACGGTCTCTCGACATCTGTGCTTCTTCAACAGGAAGCAGCCTTATTTAGCTTTCCAAATTAGTCTTTTTCATACATGCAAATTTTGTTCTAGCCTTGAGTTAGGATAATGGTTGGTGTTCATTAACATAATTAAGATACCAGGAGAACCCAGTTCGTCTGAATAGGATATTCTAGGCTCATAAACATTAATTCAATACTGTGACTCTACAATATAAACAAACACCAATTTCAAGGAAGTTGGTGTTCAGTTCTCAAGAGGTCACGGTGAATGTTTTGCTCGAAGCCTTCTTCCCTTTGCCTTGTACCATACGAGATCAGAGGAACACACCGGACTGCCTCCTCCACTCATGGCTGTCCAAGCCATGGGGCTGCGTCCACAGGGGAAGGGCAGCCATGGCCCTGGGCCCAGGGGACGCTGGGGTCGAGGGCTCCTGGGATTGGAGGTGGTGTTGCTTGCAAGAGCTCTGACTGTGCCATCTTTTTCTCTTTTCTCTCTCTCCCTTCCTAGCCTCTCTTGAGCGAGCAAAAGTTAGTAATATGAAAATGCTTGCCTCTGTCCACGCCATGGTCACTTCCAGACACGACAGTGGACATCCGCTCCGCAGTTGCGCCGTAGGCTGAACTAGTTTAAACTCTTTGCAATACTCTAGTCCTTTTCCAATAGTGACTCTAAACCAACCTGTCCAAACTCTTAAGGTACAGTACAGCCCCTGCGTCCTTCTGGTTGTAGTCATTTGCCATTTCAGTAGACTGGACTGACTCTGCTGCTCCTTGTCTCCACTGCCATTCATTAGCTGTGCTTTTCATCTTGTAGGTTCTGATCCCGATCTCCTTGTACGTCTCCATTGAGATCGTCAAAGTCTGCCAAGTGTACTTCATCAACCAGGACATAGACTTGTACGATGAGGAAATGGACTCCCGGCTGCAGTGTCGAGCTCTGAACATCACGGAAGACCTCGGGCAGATTCAATACATCTTCTCAGATAAAACCGGCACTTTAACTGAGAACAAGATGGTTTTCCGAAGGTGCACCGTGTCTGGGGTGGAATATTCTCACGATGCAAATGGTGAGTCTGGGGGTGGGGCTTGCGGTCTGGGCTGGGCCAGAAAACACACACACACACACACACACACACACACACACACACACACATGCCTCAGGCACTTCAGATTGCTGCTTTTCAAGGCAGCATAACGATGTGGGTGTCAGAGCACCTCAGGAGCCTGGAGCTGGCGCTGTCTGTAGACCAGGCTGGCATCACCGGACATTGGGTTCTGCACTCACATTCTGCCAAGTGCAGCAGCTGGAGGGCCTCATTGCTGAGGCACAGTTGCCCGCCCGTTCTGCCACACCGAGGGCCGCAGAGCATCCTGCTGTCCCCATCAGTCTCCATGGTCAGCGGGAGGCACGCAGAAGTCCATCCCCAGGAACACCGTGTCTGGGTCATGCAGAGATGCACCCCAACCTCTGACTGTAGGCGGCCCTGCCCACCCCCCGCCTTTCCCCACCTTCTGCGGCCTCGGTCTTCTCTGAAGGCAGCTCAGGGAGCCGCAGTGGGAAGGGAACCTGCACGGCCCTCTTGTTCTGGGGTCCTGTGGCCTCCGAATGGGCTGCTCTGTTCTGCAGACAGGGCTCCTCTGTTCTGCAGCCAGGGCTCCTCTTCCAGTAATAGCAGCAGTAGAGCTCTTCCCGGCTCCCTACCCTCTCCCTGCCACCCTGTGCCTTCCACCCAGTTTCCAGTAGGAAGCGTAGCTTTCGAAGTCTCCTGCACAGCAGAGCACTACATGCTCAATAATAATGTACTTTCAGAGTAACTGAGGAAACTTCAGCGGCCTCATCATGAAAAGTGATAAATAGGCCAGGCGATGGATGTGTTCACTGGTCTGATTTAATCACGCCACATTATATACATGCATCAAAATGTCACCTCCTGTCCTGGAAAGGTGTCGAGCCATGATTTGTCAGTCAAACATAATATTAGCAAGGATGTTTTAAAGTCGGGACCTGAGCTCCATGGGGAGGAATCACAGAAAGTCTTTGATAGTTGCCAGATGCCTGTTGTGATACCAGAGGGTTCTGTCACCTGCAGCAGACGTAGGAGAGGACTCCTGGTGCCTCAACGGGCACAGGCCCGGGCAGAGAGGTCCTGGCCAGCTTATCCTGTGACCGTCTGCTCTCAGTGAGCCAGTCCATGTAGGGTGGCCCCTCACTGTTCAGAGCACAACAGGCCCCAGAGACTGTAGGGTGCCCTTCTCTGACCTTGGGACCTGACAGCCTGAGCCAGCCACTGTGTGCCCAGGGCTAGGCACCCCTAAACCTCAGCCTCACCCTCCTGTGGACCCAAATCCACTTGGGCCAGAGGCCGCCTGCTACCAGCACCTCAGCAGTGGCCACAGGCTGGGCCCACAGCCTCAGAGTGGACACAACCACACATCCCAGCCTCATCCTTCCTGCTGCCCTGTCTTCCTCCCGGCACGCCTGTCACCCGGATGCTCAGGAGAGGCCTTGCTCCCTGCAATCTGATGTTGAGAGTGCTCAGCCTTACAGCAGTGGGCAGGTGATGTCCCTCCTTATCCCTGTTTTCTCAGCGCCGAACAATGGGCTGTCAGGATGCTAGGAGACCTTGTGCTCCCACCTGGCCCTGCAGCTGCACTTGAGATTCTGGTTAAAAGCTTGCTGTGCCTGAGTCGTCCTCAGGACTTGTCCTACCTGGGACCCAAGGAAAATTTAAAAGCCATCAATTAGCAAGACACAGGCTCCTTTTCAGGCCATTTCCTTCCACCAGCTCCAGAGGCTGCGGGAACTGTGACTGGCAGCGCCCCCTAGGGCTCAGTTGCGGGATGGAAGCCGGGATCCTAGTGAAATTCACTGGGGGGGGGGGGGGGGGGGGGGCACGCCCTGGCTGCAGGAGCTGTTCTGCAGTTTTAGAGGCAGGGGTGTGGGCCTCCTGTACCACAGCGCTGAGCAGGACAGGCGCGTGCAGACGCTGCCCTGCCCGTGGCCCAGCAGGGGGCCGCCCACCAGCAGCCTTGCTCCAGCCTGAGTCCCGTGGGCTTGCTTCCCTTTGCCACGCAGACTCATGATGCCTCTTCTGCCTGGAGTGTTCGGGCAGGCAGGCTGCCCCATGAGCCCTGCGGGATGGGTAGACCCCCGAGCCCCGCTGTGTGGCCCAGGGTCCCTGGGTCCCTGCTGTCCCTGTATCTGTGACCTCACCAGACACTGAGTTCTCTGAGGTGAGATTCAGCCTTCTCTGGGAAGTGGAGCTGAGCCCATCCACCTCCTCAGGTTGACTGAGGACATTCTCATTAAATGCACCCTTGCTATTTTGTAGTCCACAAGGCCTCTGAAGGACCTCCCCCCAGCAGTCTTGTGGAATAAAAAATGCCCTGCGAGCCAGGCGTGCTGGTGCACACTTGTAATCCCAGCACTCTGGGTGGCTGAGGCAGGACAATCACCAGTCAGAGCTCAGCCTTAGCAACTTAGCAAGACCCTGTCACAATCTAAACAGTTTTAAAGGGAGATGGGAATGTAGCTCAGCACAAAGGCTCTGGGTTCAATCCTAGTCCACAAAACAAAAAAATGCCCCCCATCTGCCCAGCCTGCCCAGCCCAGCCCACGATGTCTAACTCTGTCCCCACCCCTGCAGCCCAGCGTCTGGCTAGGTACCAGGAAGCAGACTCCGAGGAGGAGGAGATGCTGCCCAAGAGGGCATCATGGCCTCAGCACAGCAGCATCGGGAGCTGCCAGAGCGTTCGCATCGTGCACAGGACGCAGAGCACCAAGTCCCACTGGCGCTCGGGTGGCCGGGCCGAGGCCAAGAGGGCCAGCGAGCTGTCCAGGCACACGGCCTTCAGCAGCCCCATGGTGAGCCCCAGGGGGCCGGCCACGCCACCCCATGCTACCCCCCCAACCCGCTTTGGTTTCCTTGATGGTCGCAAGTGTCTCTATTCAGCCGAACAAATATGCTCTTGCTGGAGAGCTGGACTGTTGTGTTAGAAGCTTTTGGCCAACACCCCGCCACGGTAGTGTCCTTTCCAACACAGTGACACAGCCTCTTTGCCACAGTGCTGGCTGGGCGGTTGCCAGGTGAGCCACCTGGAAAGGGTGACCGACAGGATGTGTCCTGCCAAGTGACACGAATAAATCAAGGTGACAACTGTGAAAATTCGAAGCCAATTCCCCTGCCCTCGCAGAAAGTTTTAATTAGATGAGCCCGAATCCAGTAAAGCTGCATTCTTCCCTGCCCTGCCTGCCGTGTATGGACCACTGTCTTTAAGCAGGAAAATGTCCCGTGGTGCGGGGCAGACCCTGAAAGATGTTTTCCCATCTGAAATCTTTTAGGGACAAGAGAAAATCCATTGTGCCCAGTCTGGGCAGCCTCCTGGTTCTTTCAGGTCCTTCGTGGAAGTGTTTAGATGGAGGGGATCACAGATCGTGGGTGCCAGTCGGTGGGTCCACAGGGCAGGTGGGAGAGGATGCCAGGGAGGTCGAGGGAGACGCACCGGAGTTCTCACAGCATCCTGCAGTGGTGTCAAGGGTGTCTGAAGGGTCTCGCTCTCTGACCTGGTGATTTAGTGACTCAGTCAGCCACTGCTCTGCCAAGGTCACCAGTGTATTATTTACATCACTGAAGTGGTAAGGCGGGTTTTGGTATCCGGGGATAAAGAGATGATCAGAAGAATTATGATATGTCCATCCAAATTCTTAAATCCATGCAAAAGTTCAGAAATACAGTGTGTTGGGGGGAAATGGAAACTGCCAATGTGCATATAAATTTTTTTTTATATTTACAGACCAAAGAGCTGCAAGGAAATGCAGACTATGATTTTCAAAAAGTAGATATTTTGTGGAATAGTGTGATACAGAATTGTTGAATTTTTCGAGATTGATACCTATCATTTTATAATAGTGTATCTTAGACATCTTACAAGAAATGTTCCTTATGTATCAGAATAGATGCATTTCTTTCCACATGTGATAATATTTTCTGCAATGCACACTTGTTTTTGTTTTTTTGGGTACCGGGCATGGAACTCGGGACCTTGGACTTGCAAGGCAGGTGGTGGAACCAATGAGCTGAGTCCCGGCTCTTGCAGTGCACACTAGTAGTGATACGTGCTCGTGTGAGGTGGCGCTCTGTTTGTGCCGTGATGAGATCAAGGCTCCTGAGGCAGTTCGGCCCGGGGCGCTGGCAAGTCGCTGGGCGCCTCACGTCAGTGTGGCTTCTTCCCAGGAGAAGGACATCACGCCCGACCCGAAGTTGCTGGAGAAGGTCAGTGAGTGTGCCAAGTGCCTGGCCGTCGCGAGGCACCAGGAGCAGCCCCTGGCCCGCCTCTCAGCGGAGCTGGCCGATGTTTTCGACTTCTTCCTGGCGCTCACCATCTGCAACACAGTGGTCGTCACGTCCGCTGACCAGCCGAGGCAGAAAGTGAGCCCCGGAGCCCGAGCCCCTTTGTCCTTCTGAGAGAGTGCAGGCACCGCCTCCCACAGCAGGCCTCGGGGCAGGACAGGCTTCGGGACAGCAGGGCCGGGGAGCGGCCCGCAGGGAGTGCGGGAGGCCCTGTTGCCTTCGTAGCTCCTCCCCTGCTTGGCGCTGGGCGGACAGGAGTCCCCCGAGCCTCCAGGTCCCAGACACGGGGGGATGAGATGGTCAGGGGCTGAGTGCTGCCCTCTCCGACCTCCTCCAAATCCACTGCTGCTCCACCGCGGACCCTGTGCGGCCGGCGGGCGAGCTGGGCCCCCGGGCCAACGCCTGGCCGTCGGGATCCTACACCGCCGGCCCTGGGGATAAATAAGCCAGTCTGCCAGGCGGGGGTACAGAGGCACCCAGTTTTCTGCAAGGCCGCGGTGAGCGCGCTTCCCGGAGTCCTTCCTGCAGTGAGCGCCCCGTGAGCCCTCCCCTCCCTCTGCTGCTTCTCCAGCAGGTGAGGGTGAGGTTCGAGCTGAAGTCCCCGGTGAAGACTCTAGAGGACTTCCTCAGGCGGCTCACGCCCAGTCGCCTGGCCTCCACCTGCAGCAGCACCGGCAGCCTGGCCACCGCCAAGACCAGCCCCAAGTCGGGGTCCGGCTTCCTGTCCAGCCTCTCCAGCGACAGCATGTTCCTCAAGCTGGAGGAGAGGCGGGGCCAGTCGGCCCCGTCCATCGCCAGCAACGGCTACAGCAGCCCGGCCGAGAGCTGGGCCCTGGAGCAGAAGCCCGAGGCGGGCCACGAGGGGGAGCTGCACTACGAGGCAGAGAGCCCGGATGAGGCGGCGCTGGTGTACGCAGCCAGGGCCTACCGCTGCGCGCTGGTGGACCGGCTTCCCGACCAGGTCTCCGTGGAGCTGCCCCACCTGGGCAGGCTCACCTTCCAGCTCCTGCACACGCTGGGCTTCGACTCCACCCGCAAGAGGATGTCCGTGGTGATCCGGCACCCGCTCACCGATGAGATCAACGTCTACACCAAGGGCGCCGACTCCTCGGTCATGGATCTGCTGCTGCCCTGCTCCTCAGGTGCCCCTCCCCTCTGCCCAGCTGCGCTGGCGGCAGTCTCCCCGCCCAGCCTGCAGACGCGGGATGTGCGTTTAAGCCTGCTGCAAGGTGGAGTGCGCCTCGGGTCAGAGTGGGAAGGGTTCGGCCACAGCGCCCTCGGCCTGGCCTTTGCACCCCACCCCTCCCCCCAAACCCCGGGCCAGAACTGCTTGGGGAGCTCGGCTTTCCACCCCAGCGATGAAGGTTGGGGACCTTAGACCAGAAGCTCTGGAAGCTCCTTCCAGTCTTGTGGCCCTGGGGCAGCTTTGAGGTCCAGGCTGCAGTTTTCAGCTGTTGGTGGGGCCTAGAAGGGGCTGCTGGCCTCATGCCTGACTATGCCGGGCAGCTCCATGCTGGGCTGTTTTGTTACCTTTGAACCAAGACTGGCTGAGAAACACTGGTGTGCGAGGTGGAACTTCAGGCGGCAAGAGAGCTGGAGATGCTGCTGAACTGGGAGGGAGGAGTAGAGTCACACGTGTGACATGAGTCTGGTCATTCCTTTTCAGTCCTCGGGGGACCCAGGCGTGAGTCTCAGCTCTGGGGTCAGGGGCAGGGTGCAGGCGAGGGTGCCGCGGGCAGCTGGAGGGGCTTTTGGGGCCCCGCTGCCCGGCCCTGCAGCTGTGCTCTTTGCTGTCTCCTGGAAGGAAGCAGCCCTGGGCACCATCTGCTGTAAACTGCACTGTGCATGCCCGTGGGACTCAAGGGTGGGTGCGGGGAGCTTTACCCCTCTCCAGCCCCTCAGCCATAACCTCAGTCTCACGGGCCGGGACCTGGGCCCCCAAAGCCTGGCTCCATCCCCTAAGGAGGCCATAATAGGCGCCATGCCTGTGCCCTCTGCCAGTGCTTTTTTTTTGTTTTTTCATTATTTAGAGAATACTTTATTAGTTTCTGTAATCAAACCCACGTAGATAAGACCTTACATATTTAATACAGTGCGTTACCCCTGTACAAATGGAAAAAAAATTAAGTTTAACATTTCTAGTCCAATATGGCTGTTAATTTCTGTACAATGCTAACTCAACACAGTAAACTGGGATAACTTTTTCCAAAGTTGACAGCACAGTCAAAGTTTCTAAAAATTCAAATTATATATATGTATATATATACATTTATATTTATATAAAAAGGCCAATAATAGCAGTATGTTATGCATCAATAGCAGCAACAGCTTTTCCAGGTTCTGCAGTCATCTGAACAAAATTATAGAAACATCCAGCACACTCCATTTAAAAAAAGAAAGAAAGAAAAGAAAAATACCCAGAAACCAGCAAAGTTCTGTTACTGTTGTGGGGCCTGGCACCATTTTTTTTTTTATTAGCTTCTTAATCATCATCTGGAAAGAAAACATTCTAGAGTAACATCATTAAAAACAGCTCTGATAGGGGCCGGGGATTTAGCTCAGTGGTTTTGCCACCTGCTGTGCAAGAGCAAGGACCCGAGTTCGATCCCTAGTACCAAAAAAAACAACAAAAAACAAAAAAAACCTCTGATAAAGCATGGTCACTATTATGTATCTTAAAGCAGGTAGAAGATATTTTACATTTGCAGAGGTATGATACAGTACTGTTCTACATCTATAATACTAGAGGTTATAATTTAAAAGGGATTATTTCAGACTTGATTCTACTTTTCCAACAGAGGGCCCAAAGGATGGTATGACCCAGCTCTGTAAAGAAATGTACTGTCTTAGATAGGATTTCCTTTCATTAATGGCACAAATTTAATTACTCATTCTCTTCATGAACATCAGCTAAAAACCATTTTTTAAAAACCTGGGGTAAACACAAAACAACAGAAAAAATAATTCATACGAAGATGATTGAGTGAAGGCAAGCAAGACTCAACCGAGCTAGTATTTTATCAAATCTGTCATGTTTGAAAGGTAAGAGCTCCACTGAAGAAAGGAGATACCAAGTGGTAGAGCTTCAAAGCTTCGGACCACAACCAAAACACTGCATCCTTTCAAAGAGAAGTAGTAGGCAAACATCACTGATTTGGGTGTGTTCAAGGATGCCAACATCAATATTTAATCATCTGCTAGCTCATCCAGGAAGAAGGGGAGATCAGTTACTACTGTACTTGATTTTGTTCAGCCCAATCACCATGTTACAAAAATAGCAAGCTGCCATAGAAAAAGATAAGGCTCCTCTATCCAGCACCACTGTTCTGCAGTTCCTCACCAACAGGCCTATAAACACTATAACCACACCCAAAGAACATAAGGGAGCAAAGAAACCCTATCTGATGTATTAGCTGGGACCACTACATTGTTCAGGCTGAGCTATTCCTGTGTGGTGCTATTTTCCTCCTACTTCTGGTGTTTCATCTAACCATGAAGATTTTTAGGTCTAGGACCAGGGATTTAGCTCAGTAGTTTTGTCGCCTGCTGCGCAAGCACAAGGACCCAAGTTCAATCCCCAGTACCAAAAAAAAAAAAAAAAAAAGATTTTTTTTTAGGTCTAAATTATATGCACTAAGGAGTATGTGCACATATCTGTTTATAAAATTCTGACTGAAGATGCATGGCCATCAACTAAGCAAATGTTATATAGTAGATGCAAGCTTGCAAAGCCTAATATAACTGGTGCAACAGCCATGTGCCAGTGTTATTTGTTCCTGTGTCCCTTGTGCATCCCCAAGCTCTACACAGGATAATGTCACAAACGATTTTAGCCCCATGGCTGCTGGCAGTGCATTTTTAAATGAGTAGAAAACCGCAAATAGAAAACACATGGAGACTCTTAGCAATAACTCTAGACACTGCCACTTGTATTAGGTTTTCAGTATGGTAACCGAACGCTGCTGTACACTTGTAAAGTGAAGTTTTATTTTTGGCTCATGGTTTGTAGGCTTCTATTGGCCCTGTTGCTTTGGGCTGGAAACAAGGCTGCCTCTCCTGAGGGAAGCGCATGGTGAAACAAATCACTCATGCGCAGGAGCAAAAGGGGAATGAGGAGGGCCAGGGTCCCCCTGTGCCCTTCAGGGGCTCGCACATCCTCAGTGACCCAGACCTTCTGCCAGGCCCCTCACCTACCCTTCCAGCCGTGCAGCGCTTGGAGCCGAGCCTTTAATGCATGCCCTCTGGGGAGCACTGGAGACCAGACAGCGGTGACACGTTGGTTCCAGAAGCGGGTAGGGCAGCACTTCCTACTCTCAGAACCCCAGAGTAGCCCAGAAACATAGGTCTTTAAAGTGCATAAACCCAGCGTCACGAATGCCTGCTGCTGTGCCTGCTCCTGTCATAATGCTCCAGGGTGGAAGGCCGGCTGCCTGGGGTGCAGGGTCTAGGAGAGTGGGTGTCCATCCCCCTCCAGCTTGGCGTGGGTGACCTTGGGACAGGAGCCGGGCCTCTCCCAAGCCCACAGAAGCCAGGGGTTCAGGGCTTGCGATCGCCAGATTTAGCAAAACAAAACAGACTACTCAGTTAAGTTTGAATTTCAAACAAACTTTTTTAAAACTTAAGTATGTCCGATACAATATTTGGATATATTTTATCTGGTGGTGCTATCGATGAGCGTGTTCTGAAACCGTGCTTTCTGGTAAGCATGATTTTTCATAAACAGGAGTGTGCACCTCTGTTTAATAGGCCAGACCCAAGAAGGCCGTATCACTTGTGATGAAGTTTTTATCCTCTGAGCTTCTCATTTCAACCAAGGATCTTAGAAACAGCCAAAATACACGTTTGGATGAGGCTCTTAAAAAAATGAATCGCCCGGCCCGTTCTCACCCGTCCTGGTTTCTGCTTCTCCTCCACCCCAGAGGACGCCAGAGGGAGGCACCAGAAGAGGATCCGCAGCAAGACGCAGAGCTTCCTCAACCTGTACGCGGTGGAGGGCCTGCGCACGCTCTGCATCGCCAAGAGGGTGAGTGGGGGCAGCGCCAGGGCGCGCGCGCGGCTTCCCTCCAGGCGCGACCTCACCAGGTGTCCCACACAGGTGCTCAGCAAAGAAGAGTACGCCTGCTGGCTGCAAGGCCATTTGGAAGCCGAGTCGTCCCTGGACAACCGCGAGGAGCTGCTCTTCCAGTCCGCCCTTCGCCTGGAGACGAACCTGCACTTGCTGGGTACCATCCCTCGGGCTGCCACTCGCGCAGAAGGCTCGGGAGCGGGTTGGGACGTGGCTCCACGTGTGGGTCCTTGGTGGCCGTGCGCTTGGCTGGGTGCAGTGAAGGGGCAGCCTGGCCTAAAGCTCCAGGCCCCCAGGCGGGAAGGTCCTCGGCTGAACCTTCTCTCCAGCCACCTCCACGGGTGCTTGTGCGCCAGGCGAAAGGATGGCACCCTGCCGCCTCCCGGAAGCCCGCTCTCCACCAGAGACAGACAGGAGGGGCGGGTCTGCGCCAGCCGCGAGGATTTCTCCCCCTCAGCGGCAAATCGGGAGCACGGCTTGTGCTGTAGAGCCCGCTGCACTTCGAAGCCCACGAACGTGCCACAGATTCACCTGACATGAGAGAGAACTGGCTCACCTTGGTTCAGATGCGTTCGTATTTCCTACCGCGCCCCATTTACATTTAACAGTTACGAATTAATTTCAGTAATAAATTAAGGCATTTATACTTTTCCCCCACCATATCGGGGACTGAACCTAGGGACTTTGCGCCGAGCTACATCCCAAAACCTTTTTTTTTTTTTAAATTTTGAGACCAGGTCTCACTAAGTTGTTCAGGCTGTGCTTGAGCTTGCAGTCCTCCTGCCTCAGCCTCCAGAGTTCTGGCATTACAGCATTACGGGCGCGTACCACCATGCCCAGCTGTGCATCGCCTTTCATCCTGGCAGTGTGCATCGCATCCTTCTGGGAGTTTGTCTTCCTTCACTTAACAAAGACAGATGTATTCACGGAGGCTCATTCTCTGGACGGAGGAGCGGGAAGTCTATGTATCTAACATAACCTGTGGCTGTAGTAACTAATGTTTGTAGCATGATGTGCACTAGAGGGTGAACACCGTGCATGCTTCGGTTGACATTCCACCATGCTGCCGCTGGTGGCAGGCCCAGAACCCAGAGGCCCAGCAGCTTAGCAAGCAGCGTGCCAGAGTGTGAGCTAAATCACATCCCCTAGTGCTGTGCCTGGCTTTAGGGCCCAGGCGGTGACTTCCTGGCCAGCTCCGTGCTCACCCAGAATGCACCCCTAGCTGGGCAGTGGACATAGTACACACCTGACAGCAGGGCGGCTGGAGCCCAGGAATTTCTGGCCAGCCGAGGACTATAGCAGACCAGCTCCAAAGATCAAGCACCCTTTGGTACTGGCCTGAGATGGATGGAAGGGTCCTGCTGGGTATGCTGGATGACGCTCTTGCGGGAGGACGGCTTTCCTTATTTCTCAGGGGAAAATCTCTCTCGGGCTCTTCTCCCAGCGGGCACTGTTCCCCTCCCTGGAACAGCGTGGACAAGATCTCTCCTTTGCCACATGTCGATGACCCTCGTGTGCCTTTCTGTAAAGTTCTGAGTTAACTCGTGTTAGGGAGAATCGAGACACGGTGCCCCTATGACACACTGTGGCTCACCCTGTCCCTCCCACACACTCCTGAGCCACTCCGGAGAGCGAGCAGAAGTGTCCACCACTGTCCTACAATGGTGATTCCTCAGCAAGTACTTCCGAAGGGACGTCCTGTCAGCGGGGGCAGACGGGACTGCTGCCCAAGCTCCACACGGGTCCCAGTCAGCAGGGGCCGTGCCACCACCACGTCTCTGGTGTCCTAGGGGTGTGGCACTGGCACCCCATCCAGAGCTGGGGGACCTGTGAGAAGGGACTCACGATGTTGGGCCTACATTTGAACAGGTGCCACCGGGATTGAAGACCGCCTGCAGGCTGGAGTCCCTGAAACCATCTCTAAATTGCGACAGGCGGGCCTGCAGATCTGGGTTCTCACTGGTGACAAACAAGAAACAGCCGTTAACATCGCCCATGCCTGCAAACTGCTGGACCACGACGAGGAAATCATCACCCTGAACGCTGAGTCCCAGGTAGTGGATTTCAGGCTCTGCAGCCACCACGTGTGTTCGTGGCTGCTCACGTGTGTCTGCAGAGATCCCCCGGGGTAGATGTCTATGGCTATGTCTGTTCCTGACTTAGGCTCTGTTTCCTTGCATAGCTCCCTTGAGATGTTTCCTTGCGTGGCCTCAGGCTGCTGGATGGGGAGGGGAGCCGGGCAGCCGGCGTCTCAGCTCACCCTTGGCCCTGCCCACCTCTCGTTGGTGCCACAGCAGCTGCAGGCCTGAGGACACTCCCGTGGAGGCCACGGGCCTACACAGTTCTTGGATGTCTTTACTGCCTGTGGGACCTGTAGTAACCCACCTTGACTTGCTGGGATTTGGGTTATGTGTATTCTTGCTTTGGATCAGCTTAGACAGCAGTCTGTCAGTTCAATTGCATTGACCTTTTCACGGAGCAAGGTTTGGCTTTCATTGAGTTTTCTTTTCTCCTTCATTGTTTTTCTATTTTATTTGTATCTATCTGCCCTTACCTTCCTTGTTTTCTTGTATTTCTTGTTCTGCTTTATTTTCCTCCTCTAGTTTCTAAAAATGGAATCTTAGGTTGCTGACTCAAGAGCATTTTTCTTTTTTTTTTTTTTTTTATTGGTACTGGGGGTGGAACTCAGGAACTTGCGCTTGCGAGGTAGGCAGTGGAACCACTGAGCTAACCCCTGGCCTTGTCTTTTCTAATATAAACAATATATGCTATTCTGTCTTCATCATACAATGTTGAAGTGTTGTGTTTTCATTTATATACAAGGGGTGACCAAAATATACAATGAACTTTTAAATTTTAAAAATTTAAAGTAAAAGACACATTGCCGTGTATCCCCCTCAAAAGTTCCGTACCCCACCACTTTCTGAAGCAGTTGTGTGAGTCCTCTTTTATGAGTGTCTTAACCAGGTGTGAGCAAAAGTACAGTGAATACTGCTGCCAGACGCCACCCAAAGGAAAGGCAGCCCATAAAAAATGACAGTGCGTCCTCACCCACTGTATTCACTGGACCTGCCGCCATGTGGCTTCCGACTCTTCCCCGAAGTCAGAATGACACGAAAGGGAAACATTTTGAATCATTTCAGGCCTGAGGCAGCCTTGTCACTCATCAAAGAGGAAAGTGGCAAGAATGATGGGAGAGCGGTGCCTGAACAGAGCGGGAGGATTCTGAGGCAGATTTGTGGTGATGCATCTTTTACCGTAATAAATGTTGTTCAGAAATTTAAATAGTCACCATATTTTCCAGTCACACCGCTACATATGTTCATGGTTTAAAAAAAATTTTTTTTCCTTAAGGCTTCCTGTTTGAAGTTTCAAAGTGTTTTGTCCCATTTCAAAGTGTGCAGAGGTTTTCCTGTTGTCTTTCTGTTACTGATTTCTGCTTTAATTCAGTTTAGTTGGAGGAAATGCATTTTATGATTTCTGTCCTCTGAAATGTGTGACTGCAGGTTTGTGTGTTACAGACACAAGGTGAGTGCCTTGGTGAGTGTTGGTCTAAACCAGACATCGTTGTCTTCTACAAATGGTGTGGCATCCATTTGGTAAATGGGGTGGTCAGTTTTTGGTACAGAGGCTTTAAATATCCTCTTGAGGCCTGATTTCCCTTTTGTCTGAAGCATTTCCTTAGCATTTCCTTTAGAACAAGTTTACTGGCAAGAAACTGTTACTTTCTTTCATCAGAGAATGTCTTGATGTCACTTTCATTCCGTAAGTCCATTTTGATTGTAAGATTGAGGTGGCCACTCTTTTGAGACCCGGAAAATATTCCACTTCCTTTTGGATGCCATCCTGTCTAGTGAGGATACACAGTCATAGGAATCATGGTTACCCTACAACTAATGCATTCTGTTTCTGTTTGTTTGTTTCAGTGCTGAGGATTGAACCCAGGGCCTTCACATTGAGCTACTTTGCCAGCCATTTGTACTTTTTATTTGAGACAAGGTCTCAGCAGAGGCCCAGGTTTTGTGACCTTCCGGCCATAATTGCAGGCCCTTGACACCACGCCTGGCTGTGAATTGTTCATCTCTGGTTGCTGTTGGAATTCTGTCCTTGTCTTTCACTTTAAATAGTTCAGTTATGATGTGTCTGGGCATGGCTTTCTTTAGATCTATGAGCCAGGATCTGCTAAGTTTCTTAAAGCTGTGGGGTTTTATCTTTTACCAAATTGGGGGAGTTTTCAGCCCTTGATTTCTCAAACATTTTTGAAGCACTCTGCATGTACTCCTCCTTTGTTGGTAGATTATTGACATGAATATTAGATCTTTCAGTGTGGCCTCATGGCCCTGGAGGCTCTCTTTGTGTTTTGCTGTTTTTGTTTTGATTTCCTCTGTCCAAGTTGAATAATTTCTATTGACCTATCTATGCGTTCAACAATTTTCCCTTATCTCCTCTTTTGCTTCTAAGCCTGTTCAGTAAATTCTTGAAAAGTAAACTTTATATATAGATTGACTGAAAAATTGAGTAACACAAGCTTTCCCATATCCATACTCAATTTCTCCCCTGATTAACATCCTCCATGAGCATAGTACATTTGTTATACTCTTGAGCTGATAGCAATACATTATTACGCACTACTTCTACACTAAGCTCTTTCGGGTTTCCTGGACACTGAGGGCTGAAGCAAGTGCTACCAGGTAAAGATGGGAAACTCGAGGTAAGCGCCCTCCCCACGTCAGTCTTCCAGCCCGGATGCGGCCATTTCTCCCGATCTCACAGAGAGGGAAAAACAGACGGGGGGTGTCTCCTCCATCTGACCTGGAACTCACTGGCCAGCCCGGGCTGCTGGGAGCAGGGAACCCGTGACGTTCCCGCAGTGACCCCCACGCGCCCGCCCTGGGCTCCCCAGTTCCCCTGCACCCCTGACCACCTTGGAGTGAAGCACACTTCCCATCCCCAGCGCGGTCACCTCGCTCCCACCTTGACTCGCTGTGGATGAGCGTGTGGCCCAGCTGCCTGCGTCCACCTCAAGGGCAGCCACTGCCCTGTCAGCCTTCTCTCCTCCAGTCCCCCTGAGTGTTCTGGATTCAGAGGTCCTCAGTCAGCCTCACTGACTGCCTCTGACTGTCCGTGGCGTGCTGCAGGGAAGCGGTCATCAAGCCCGTGGGCTGCCTGTCCTCTGAGGACCGACCAGGCCATCAATCCTCTTGCAGGGCGTGTTTGTCCCCAGACAGTCGTCCCTCCTGGGCCTCTGGCTCCTGCCCCTGATCCTAGTGCAGGGTCCCCTGTAGCTCCTCCTCTCTCTGGAATGCACATCCAGTTTTGGAAGGACATGGCCAAGTAAAAGCCTTGGTAATTATGCTTTTTTCCCCCTTTTTCTGGTAGAAGTGAAGATTTTAGGGAGACCACTCATAATCACATCTCTCTAGGAGCAAATCCCACAAAGACTAACAGTGCTTTGTGCTCCACACTGGTACCTAAATAGGAAAGACAGAAGGCTGGGTCAGGGCCTCAGGGAGGCAGACAGACAGGTAGCAAGGCTCCTTCAGTCTAAGCAGTGACAGCACAGCCAGCCTCCCCAGGTGACCACATCCCACTGCAGCCTGGGCCTGCATCACGGTGACCAAGGGGAATCTTAGAGAAACCCCGGTCTTCTCTCTGCGTAGAGAGCCATCCTCTCCAGCTGAACTTCAGTGCAGAGGCTGGACTGCTGCCTGGTGCCTGAGAAGAACCTCAGCCCCGAGGTGTTGAGGCAGGTGCCTGGGGTCTGAGCTGCAGCCCGGCGAACCATCTTCGTGTCCCTTTCAGGAAGCCTGCGCAGCCCTGCTGGAACAGTGCCTACAGTACGCACAGTCCAGGGGCCCCTGCAGCACCCCCGAGAAGACCCAGGGCGACATCAGCATGGGGCCCTTCGCTCTCTGCTCAGCCTCCAAACCTGCCGCCTCTGGCCCCAGTCTGAGCCTCGTGATTGATGGGAGAAGCCTGGCCTATGCGCTCGAGAAGAACCTGGAGGACAAGTTCCTCTTCCTCGCCAAGCAGTGCCGCTCCGTGCTCTGCTGTCGCTCGACCCCTCTGCAGAAGAGCATGGTAGTGAAGCTGGTCCGGAGCAAGCTCAAGGCCATGACCCTGGCCATAGGCGAGTACCCAGGCTGGCCGGGCAGGGCCTCTCCCTGCAGCATCCCCTTTAGCTGCTGCTTCCAGTGCAGCCTGGATTTCTGATACTCTTCCATACAGTGGCACAAAATGGGAAAAGCCTTGCTTACCTTTTTGCCATGTATTAAATCTCACCCAGTGTGATAATGTGGACGGCGTGTTCCAAAGAGAAAACCTCCTTTGGAAACCCATGGAAACAGTAGCCAGGCACAGGTCATGTTCTGAGGCCAATGCAGTGCTGATTAAAGACCCCAGGTGGCACTCACACTGTTTCCTGGGAGACAGGACAGTGGAGGCTTGCCCCACTCAGGAGGTCCCAGCCACAGGGAAGGACCAGTATGCTCCGCAGTAGCCCTGCCCATCTCAGAAAAAAGGCCCTTTGGAGAAGACCATGGGGTTGGAGGCTTCTTAGTGTTGTAAGAATTCCCCCTGCCGCTTGTCAGCTGAACATTGCTGATTGTTCTGAGACAGGCGTCGAATTAGATGCGTGGCTTTGCATCGTTTTCCTGGCACCTCTGTGTCTGGTGGTGCTCCTGCTTGCAGGCTCTGTTGGCCTGGAGAGCCTTCTAGGCTCCTCAGCCGTGGAGTGGCGGTCACTTGTCTTCTAAGGCAGCGTCTCCACCCACTTCTGTGTCAGGTGGGCTTTCTAGTGCAGGTTCAGGGACTTCAGGGACGCCACAGGGCCACCTCCTAGTGATGGCCTGGATGGAGGTGGACACCGGGAGACCAGCTGTGGACATGCTCTCCCCCGGTTGAAAGTCGGCCCTGAGATAGCGCATCCACGCCAGCGGGTCATCAGTCACTGATGACCACAGCATGTACTGTGGGAGGTCTGTGGCAGCCCTTCTTATGGAGGTGGGGGTCCCCACCTCGTCACTGTGGGCGCCTTGTGCAGTGGAGCAGGCCAGTACCGAGCCTGAGCACGTGGAGGAGGGAGGAGAGATCCCTGCTGAGCATGGTTGTCATGGAGACATGGCCCTCGCACCCCACTAGCGTGGCATTCAGGAGAAGTGTGCAGGTGGGTGTGGGCCTGGCCCTGCAGGATGGGCGCCTCCTGGGAGAGGCTTTCCGGGCCATCTTTGCTTTCTCACACCTGGAGTGTGAGGGTGGGAACTGAGGGGTCTGCATTTGTGTCCACGCACGCACACACACACACACACACACACACACACACACACACACACTGCGCTCCTGTGTCTGCACTAGGAACACAGGAACAGCACCTGCCTGGAAGGCCAGAGAGATGCGAAGGCAAAACATGTCTCCATGGCCTGGTCAGTGCCGGCTCTGCCGCGTAGCCATGGATGTCTGGTATTTCTTAAGAAATGGAAGTAAAACCTTGGCTTTTTATTTAAAAATAAAAAGCAAAATGACTCTCAGAAGGGAAAGGGAGGGTGATCCCTGCGAGGGCTTCAGCTCATTCCTCAGTACCCAGCAGTTTACACTGCAAAAAGCATCGCCAGGAGCCACATCTCATTAGAATGTGACATTCTGGAAAAGCTGGAGGGACTTTTATTGCCTCAGAGAGTTTCAGGGTGACAAATATTGACGGATCACCTGTGTTGGGCTTAACCCAATGGAGAACAGGAAAATGCCAGGAGAGCAGCATCACCCTGTTCGCCGTGCTCTGACTCACTCTGACTTTGCTTGTCCACCCCTCCACCCTCTGCGAGTGGGGCTGTCCTGCTGCCCAGACCCCAGAATGTCACTGTGACTGAGACTCAAGGAGCGCTGTGCCTCTGCCAGCCTTCCCTGGCCCTGTGTTCGTAACCATCTGTCCCAGCTCCCGAGGGTCAGGCGGAGTCCTCCTTTCTCAGGCTCAGAAGGCCTCGGGTGCGCAGGGTGGTGAATGCACCCACTGGTCGTCAGTGGGCAAATGGCCTCTGCGGGTCCTGGGGAGAAGCTGACCTCCTTTAGTGTAGAAAATGGCTCGAGTGGGTGTGAGTCGCATGACCATGGCTGCCTGGCTGCAGTAGGCATGTCGCTGTGATCATAAGGGGAGGGGGTGACAGCAACCACTGACTGGGCCCCCCTCCGTGTTGGGGACTCCGTCTCAGAGCGCTGCCTGGGAGGTGCTGGGCACCAGCCTCTGCGATGTCTCGCCACAGTTTATTCTGACCCCATTTCCCCCAGCGAGGCTGCTGTTCTGCCGTTCCTGTCTTCCTATGATGCTGTACCGGGGCTCAGTCCCCTGGGGACCCAAGAACACCCCATCTGATCACTTGCTAATTCTCCACACCTCTGTTCAGACAGGCCTCTCCCCGCTTTGCTGTTTCCAGGTGATGGAGCCAACGATGTCAGCATGATCCAGGTGGCGGATGTGGGCGTGGGGATCTCAGGCCAAGAAGGCATGCAGGTAAAGACCCTTCAGGCTGTCCTGGAGGCCCAGGGCCCTCAGAGTGGCCACCGCCCCGCCGTGCCGTGAAGCCGCCCTGCCTTCCCGTGGCTCTGGGTCACATAGTCAGGGCTTTACCTTCAGCACAACAAATGCTTCCATTCTGCTAAGCCAGGAGGAGAAGGTAAGGTGGAAAATCACACTCTGCTTGAAGTGATGAGCAGCAGCACTATGACTGCCTGCATCTGCACAAGTATATTTTTGGGAAATCAGTGGACGGGAGTGAGGCAAGGTGAGTCATTCCCTTTGCCCTGGCTCTCGGTGGCTCATCCCTGAGAGGCTCTCTTTACTGTTCTGAGCCCCAGCAGTGCTGCACTTCTGTTGGAACTGGAGTCACTGTGAACATGGAACATGGCCATTTGAACTTGGGTGACGTGAAGCTCCGTCTGTGCTTGTCATCTGTCACCGTCAGCACTTGATGTTCCAGAGGTTGAACACCAGAGTTCATTTAAAATGTGCTTCTTTTGGATGTCATATTGCAATAATTTCCAACACTGGATCAAGTTTGAATCATAACATTTTTTAACTTGGTGGAGACTTTAGGAACCATTTATACAACATCTTTCTAAAAATCAGACTGTGAACTGTGAGGTAGTAATGAATCATTCATTCATTCAGTATTTATTAAGCACTTATTATGTGCCAGGCCTGTGGCTTACAATTGCATTGCTTGATGGTAAAGTACAGCCAGGTGGAAGGTCCAGACTGGAAGCAGGGTATGATCAGCCCTCCCTTTCTAGGGGAATTGGTTCCAGGTTCCCCACGGGCACCACAGCTTGTGAACGTGTAAGCCTTTGCCATAAAACAATGCCTATTTGCCTATGTCCGGGGCACATCCTCCTGTCTACTTAAAGCATAACCAGATGACTCCTAGTGTGTACTCAGCAGCATATAAATGCCTTGTGAACAGTCGGTGTGCTGTATTGAGGATTAATGATGTGCTCAGCACACATGCAGTTTTCCCCAAACATTTTCCACCCCCAGTTGTTTGCAGGCACAGGCCCTACAGGTCCGGAAGAGGACCCATCAGGACTGAAGAGTCGAAAACCTTAGACTTTCTCAACCAGCTGTCAAGAATATCAAAGCCAATGTCTCAGTTCCTCTTCCTGTCAATGCAGGAAGGGCTTGAAAGGTTTTATGTGTTCTTTCATTCTTCGTTCATTTATCCTATTATTTTGGAACCCACTCTTGCCAAGCACAGAGCGGAGACACAGACTGTCAGACACAATGCCTGTATTTGGTGGAGTCAGTCTGAAAACTCACTTGAAAGGGACGATTGTTAAGGGGTGGTTGCTAGCTCAGCGGTGGAGCATTGCTCAGAATGTGCAAGGCCCTGGGTTCAATCCCCAGCCCCACAAAAAACAAAAATAGACTAAGGAGCCTCCCAGACCAAACCTCCAGATGCAGCCCCAGACCCAATGCTCGTCCCTCTGTCAACATAGCCCTTACAAACTCTCCCACTGTTCTGGTAATTCCAGGGGAACCGGGAGGGTAGACATCCTGCACCTCAGGACTTGGGTCTCCGGCTCCTCCACAAACACAGTGGACCTGGAGAGCCCATGGAGACTGAGGTCCAGGAGGCACGGAGTCTGCGGTCCTGCCTCACTCACTGTCCGGGCTGGGGCCCTGTGTGGCTGGGCCCCGAGCTCCTTCTCTTGCTTCCTGGTCCTCAGTGGCTCCGCCCCCGATGCCATGCTGCCACAGCAGGGGCTCGGCAGTATTCCTTGTTATCAGACTGAAACGCAGGCCGCGGGGTCGTAGTCACCTGGATAGCCTGAGCACAGGACAGTAAGAAGAAGTAGCAGCGTCGTGTATCATACATCCTCCAAAAGCAGCCTGCGTACGTGTGGACGGCCCACCAGCATCCGACCTAGAAGTCATGCCCGCTCCAGCCAGATGCAGGGCCCGTGCCCTGGCTCAGCTGCTCCCATCACCACTCCAGGGCTCAAGTCACAGGTCCCAAGGCGGGGACTGTGCTCCTGCCTTCCAAGAGGGGCAGCGTGGCAGTCAGCCCCCGCCCCGACACTAGGGCCCACAGTAGGGCCTCTGATAGAGAAGGTATTCACTTGAGTTTCCATGCCCGTGAGGTGAGCAGGCACTGCCCCAGTCAGCTTTCCACCCAGAAAATTGTGGAAACAGACAATGCTGAAAAAGCCAAAGTGAATTATTTCCTTCCTTTACTCAGCACATGCTTCTTGTACTCCTCATGGGCAGGCACTGGGCAGAGGTGAATGTCAAGTGGAATGCGGATTCCATTTGCACCTTCTCAGTGAAGGAAGAAAAATGCATAACAGCAGCGATTCAAGTGAGAGGAAGGCAGGACAGAGGCAGGGAAACCCTAAGGTTGGACCTAATTTGCCCTCTGTCTGTGGGCACTGCATCTACGGATTCAAACTGTGCATAGTAAATGGGCACAGAATGCATCTGTGCTGAACATAAACAAATTTTTTTCTTGTCATTTTTCCCTAAACAGTACAGTAGAAGAGCTATTTATCCTCCCAGGGCAAACAGCCCTGAGTGGACCTCCCAGGAGGCCAGAACTTCTGCCTCTGATGCCCTTGAAATGGGGACCTTTGGCTCATTGTGGGATTATGACGTGATGTAGAGGAATGTGACATCCAGGGCTGAAGAAAGGCAGGATGACTTCATGCAGCTCTGAGTTTGTGGCCTATCACAAAACAGCATGGAGGCCCGGGGATTTAGCTCAGTGGCTCCGCACTTCCCTCGAAAGTGCAAGGTCCTGAGTTCAGTCCCTGGTACCGAAAGAAAAAAAAAAACAGCATGGAAAAGCAAAAAAGCAAAACCTTTTAAAACTTATCAGTTATGTACCTATTGTCAGAAGCCTTAAATTAATTCTGTAACTTGATGTCCCTGAACGAAAGTGTTTGTGAGAGAGAATTATTTTCAATTGAAAGAGATAAGGGAGAGGATGGTAGAGCCACACATGTGTTTGAAGCCGGTTTTTCCTTCTGTGCTTTGACTTGGACCTGGGGGGAGATAGACAGAACTGCACTGGGTGAGCCACCCCAGTGACCGGAACTCCCTCCCTTTCCAGGCAGTAATGGCCAGCGACTTCGCAGTGCCGAAATTCCGGTACTTGGAGAGACTCCTGATCGTCCATGGGCACTGGTGCTACTCTCGACTCGCCAACATGGTGCTCTACTTCTTCTACAAAAATACTGTAGGTATTAGACTCCAGGCTTCGGTCCGAGGCTTGCAGGGTCACCACCCGAGTGAGGCTAGCAGGCCTCCAAAGCCCAGCGTCCACTCTGTCCTCCTTGGTGTCTGTGAAAGTCCCCTAGTCCTGGCCGTGCATCCTCTGGGTTCAGACAGCAGCCAGCTCTGTGCAGGGAAGGTCAGAGACGCAAGCAGAAACCATGCAAAAGTCCACAGGACTCTAGTGAGGAGAAGCATGGCCCGGAAACCAGCGGTGTGTGTAGGGCCACAGAGCTAGTCGGCTGGCCAGGCTGCGGTCACCAGTGGACACCTGGCTCCTGCCCCCAAGCTCCGCGCTGCTGTCCATGTGTTTTCAGGAGCCTGCTGCTGGGGTGTCCACACCAGCTTTTTTCTAGAGTCATCAGGGAAGAACAAAGGATAAACAGAAATGCATGTGGTGGCCTTGCTGTTAGGTTCCTTGGTCATCCTCAGATTCCAGTACTGAAAGGTGTCCGTCAGGGACACACCAACACTGCTCTGACCAGCAAGTCCCCAAGCCCGGCAGGAGCAGTGACCTTTACACCTCGTGGGCCTGCAGGCCAGGTGCGCCCCCTGCTGGCCAGGTCCATTTTAGCTCATTTCCCCACACCAGATTAGCTGTGGACAGTTCTGCCTGGAGAACCTAATCTGGGTGAAGAGCTTTGAATACAGGACCTGCTTGGTCCATTTCATATGAGTCTTAAGGTTTGTTCTCAGTTCCCTGGTTTCTGAGTTTTCAGAACGCACCCTTTTCCATAACCCTGCAGGATGGACCACAAGGCCATCCCAGAACCCTGCTCGCTTGGAAGAGGCTTCTAGATACCCTGCTGAGCACTCACTAGGTTGCTCATGGCTGTGCCTCTGATAGCTACCAACAAGGATACAAAGTAAACTTGGGATGAGTGACTTCCAGCCTAGTTCCCCAGTCTAGCCCTCTAGGCACTAGAACTCCCATGTCACCATTATCTCATACCTTCCTGAAAAAGAACACATTAAAAGGTGTAGTGTTTTCTAATTCCATATGAAAATCCCCATGCTAACCCAGCTGCCAGTAGTGCACCTCTTGTTCGTGTTCTTAACACTGTGCTCTGGAGGCTGATGCCTCCTTTTCTGTTCCCATCGCCCACTCTCTCACCTGGTTTTCAAAATGTCTTCTAGCAAATGGATACAATGCTCAAAACTGATCAGGGTGTGTCTACCTGGATAGGTTTGGTCCTGGAAGTGAATTCAGGCTGGGACTGTATCCAAGGAAGGGCACTGTCCTGCCCTTTCGACCTCCTCCTCTGCCTTGCTATCCTGGCATTGAATCCCCAGCACTTGAGGCCTCAGATACAGATGCAAACCTTCTGACTTCCCCAGGAGTGGAGGAATCTAGCCTCGTTTCTGTCCCTTGTAAGCAGTGGGGTCTTAAGCAAGTTACAGGTCCTCCTCAATATCTGAAGGGGGCTTTGCCCTGAAGAACCATCACAAGCTGAAAATATTGGAAGTTGAAACTGTGGCTAATACACCCAGCTCTCCTAGGGTGACAGCTTAGCACCCAAACACTGGAAGTCTGCTGTTTTCCTCATGACCTCGTGCTTGACTAGGACCTCAAATCCAATGCCCAGCCTCTGTGCGTGCGTGTGTGTGTGTGTGTATGTGTGTGTGTGTGTGTGTGTGTGTGTGTGTGTGTTTACTGGGGATTAGATCCAGGGCTCCAGGGTTTCATGCCTGCTAGGCATGCTCTCTACCACTAAACTACCTTCCCAGCCTCACTGCCCAGCATTTTCAGAGAGGGTTTGACCACATATTCCTAGCCTAAGCGAAGATCCACATTCAAAGTAAAGTTTCTGCTGAAAGCATATTTCTTCGTAAAGTCAAAAACTCCTATTCAATATTGTAAGTTGGATATCCATATGTATTTGCCTTCTTTGGATTTTTCTTTTTTAATCAGCAAAACAAACAAAACAACCCCAGGAGTTGAGCTAGCTGATTTCTGAAACTCCCAATTAAAATTTCTCAGACCAAAGGGTTGGCAAGAACAATGCAGGCCGAACCATTCAGCATCTTGGGTGTGAGCAGAGCCCAGAGTGCCTGCTGGGGGTGGGCACAGCCTCCTGCTCCCCAGATGAGCCCGTCCTCACTGGAGGCCCGGGAAGTGGAGGGTGCTGTGTTTGTTCCATGTGAGGCGCGGGACCCTTGTGAACAAGCATCCATCTGAGCTAGGAGCTCAAGGATAATCACACTGCCTCTGAACACGAGGGCTTCATTAGTTTTAAGAATAAGTTGGCCTTCCTTCCCAATAAAGAGCAGGGAAGAAAGGTTTCCATAGCAACAGCGGTTTGGGAACAAAGCTCTTTGGTACCGCAGGAAAGAGAATCTCAATTATGTAAGTGCTTTTCGTCCTCTTTCCCTTGACTCCATTTGCTCACGATGACTCATTAGGCTGAGGCTGTTGGGGAGAAAGTCAGCGTGGGAGGAAGAAAAGGAAGAAAGTCAATGAAAAGTCCGAGTCTGCGGGTTGGGGGTGTGAAGGGGGAATTGGGATGACCTACCTAGATCATGGACTGAAACAGGACTCGGAGGCGATGTGTCGTCGTAGGTTCCAGCAGAGCCCAGCGTCCCTTCCAGCCTTCACAACAAACCTTCAGGTCCAGAGGCCAAAGCGTGGGGAGGCTCAGGGACCGAATCCAGGTCCAAAGTGTTAGGTCATCGCAGAGGCAGAGCCGGAGCCCAGGCTGGCGGGCCCAGCAGGGAGCGCTCCTTCCCGCACGGCACAGCGTGTTCCCTGTAGGCTGTGCCATCCGGGGCTGCACCAGCAGGGTGAGGCCATTTGCCCCTTGGATCCTCAGCCTCCTCCTGCTAGACGGTAAAAACAGAGGCTGCCTTGGCCCTCCGACAACGGAAGCCAAGCCCTGTTGGCCGCCCAGCAGGCTGTGGGAGACCCGTGGTGCCAGGAGCTGGGGAGCCTCAAGTGCACTGGGCCCTTCAGTCCTCTCAGCGGCCCCACGGCCGGTGTCCCCGCTGTGCCTGGGTCGTAGATGCAGAGACTGAGCTGTTCCATGGAGTAAGTGTGGAGCCCTCTGTGTCAGCTCTGAATCACTGTAACAGAACTCCTGAGCTGCCCAGCCTGTAAGGAGCAGGCTTCTTTTGGGTCACAGTTTCCGAAGTCGCAGTCCATGGTGTCAGTCGTGGGGCCTTTGGTGGTGGGGCGAGGCAGGAGCACATGGCAGAGGCGCTGCTCACCTCAAGGCTGCCAGGAGGCAGAGAGAGAGAAGGGGGCCGGGGACCGAGCCCCTTTGAGGCACAGCCATGGTCACCCGATTCCTTCCACCTCCTGAAGTATCACGGGCCCAGGAAGCAAAGTTCAACACATGGGCATCAATGGGCCATTTCAAGCAGTCATATTCTGTGACTGCTAAGTTGCCTTGTGCCCCGGGTATGGCACTCAGGAAAGCCCAGTTCTCAGTGATGTTGGAGTCCCGGGAAGAGGGCTCCACTCCCTCGGGGTGTGAGGAGATGTTCAGACTCCTGTTCCCACCCAGCCAGGCAGGTGTCTGTAAGGGTGAAGGATGATGCCCGTCACACCTGCCAGTAGAGAGCCAGGGCTCCATCGCCCAGTGTTGATGGCTTCGATGTCCTGCTGCTGCACCTCTGTGTCCTCCATCCGTGGAAGTCAGTAACTGTCCACTGCTCCTCGTTGGAAAGGGGAGGGATTCAAGGGCAAGGGAGACAGGGGCGTAGCCCCGGGGAGGTTTTCTTGGGGGCACCAAAGACACAGTGGTCCTAGAGAGGAGCCAAGCCACAAGCTGGTCCTCAACTGGTTGTCTTGAAACGTGAGCAGCCGTAGCAGACCCCGTCAGACCTTCATTTTCTTTTCACTAACCATCTTCAGCTCTTCTGGCATGAAACCATCTGTCCTAGGGGCTTAAGAGACCAAGGGGGCTGGGGAAGGTGCACAGGGAGAGGCAGAGGCCAACAGCAGAGCTGTCTTTGGAGGACTCTGCTGCTTGTCACTTTCATCTGTGTAGAAAAACTGCAGGACTCTCAGGTCCTTTGGGTGGCAATTGTGAGGACAGCGAAGAATAGCCTGGGCTTGTTCCTCCTTTCTTGGTTGCAGATGTTCGTGGGCCTCCTGTTTTGGTTCCAGTTTTACTGTGGCTTCTCGGCTTCTGCCATGATTGATCAGTGGTATCTGATCTTCTTCAATCTGCTCTTCTCGTCGCTTCCCCAACTTGTGACTGGGGTGCTAGACAAGGATGTGCCGGCAGATGTGCTGCTCACCGAGCCGCAGCTCTACAAGAGTGGCCAGGAAATGGAGGTAGGCTCGAGAGTGTCTGCCCCGCACCCACTTCCCAGCCCTCCATCCCCGTGTTGGCAGAACGTGCATCTCTGGGACTCCCCTAACAGACACCCAGACTCACTGGAAATTCCAGAATCTGACCTGGGAGGAGGAAAATGAATGTTGTCTGCTCTACGTTACCTGGGCTTGCCGTGAACATTCAGTTGTGAGAGAGGAAGTTTATTTGAAAAGCTCATGGTTCTAGAGGCCCCAGACCACTCCAGCCCTGTCGGGGGTGGCAGGGACACCCGGAGCCAGGAAGCCAACAGGAAGAGGCGCTACCCGCCTTTCCTTCAAGGGCACACCCCAGGGACAAGGACCTCCCACTGGACCCCACCCTGAAGGCTCCTCCACCTCCCAGCAGTGCCACCCTGGGGGCTGAGCCTCTCAACACCTGGACCTTTGGGGACCCGACCATGCCATGCAGTAAATGCACTGAGTGAAAACCGTCTCCACCCAGGCATCTGCGGAGCCCAAAGAGGGCCCACCCCAGGGTCACAGGTGACAGCTGAGGCTCAGTAGGGATCTTCTAAAGCAAGCCCCAAAATGTCATTTCTTTCTAATGGGAATTAAGACAGACCCAAAGGGAAAACCATCAAACCACTGAAAGAACAAACAGATGCAAATATACGTTTGCACCACACCAGGTTGACACACTAACGGCCAGCTGGCTCCAGCCAGCCACTCAAGCAGAGCACCGAGTGCTTCTCTTTGGCAAGTCTGAATTCTGTGCATGCAGGAAGACTGCGGCACCCTGCTTCTCTAATAATCTCCAACTCAAAATTCGTTCCCTTGTATGTTAATGTCCTTTGGCCACTTTTGCAAACATTTGGTCCCCCCTGGAGCAGGCTGCATGGGATTAGCCAGGTGTCAGCTTGACATCTGTCATCTAGGAAAATCCCATCCTTTGTCTCCTCAGCCAGCCAAACTTACACCCAAGGCAGGCCTGTGGAAAAGACAGCAGGAGGAGACAGCCAGCACTTTCCTGAAGTGCAGCGGATGCTCCTTTGTACCCTCTGCATTTCCTGCAGGGTGAAGTCTCTGCCACCTGTTGGGACTTAGCGGGGTTAAATGCAAATGTGGCCACCCAGGTGATGAAACTTCAATTAGCCTATGTCAAGGTTATTTTTGCAGATGGATATATAGTTGTCATAGTCTGCTTGGCTTCACTGTAATGAAAGACCCAAGGCAGGCCACTTAATCAGAGGTATGTTTTGGTCCTGGCTCTGGAGATTCCAGGTAGCAAAACTGCCTCTGGTGAAGGCTTTGTTGCTGCAGAATCTGGAAGCAGAGCATAGCGTCTTGGGGCAAGAAGCAGGCAGGAAAGCTGCGTGTGGCTGCCTCCTCCAGTCTCTCCTTACAAAGCCACAGATACTGGATCCTGGGCCTCCACTCAGATAATCTTATCCCTCAGATTAAGTTTCCACAGCCCTTAGTGGTTCACAGTGGAGATTAAATTTCAACCTACGGACCTTTGGGGGCCACACGCAAACCACATCCAAATCACAGCAAGTGCTTTTTGGTTTTAACACCAGACACATCCATCACTGAATTTAAAAATTTAAGAATCACTTTCAAGAGTTCCTCCAAGGGACTCACCACAAAACCTTCGCGGGTAGGAAGTGGAAAGAATAGGAGGGCTCGTGTCAGGGGTGAACACCCAGAACTCCAGGTGCCCTTCCTGCCTCGGGGAAACTTCCCGTGTAAGATTTAGAGAGTACTTTCCTCCTGCTGGCGGCCTACAGCTACTACAGCTTGGTTTTGGGGTACAGAAGCTCCAGCTCAGCTGCGAATAGCTCCACAGGCATTTGGTTTCTCATCCACCATCTGGGGCTCGGCCTCCCAAAGCCCTCAGTAGCAAGTTTTCCTCCGGCCGTGACTTGATCGTCAGCCCTCGCACCCCTGCAAGCATCGCTCGAGGAGATGAGTGGCTCCCTGTGATCTCTCTCCTTGTGCCCCAGGAATATCGGCCCCGAGCCTTCTGGTTAAACATGGTCGATGCTGCCTTCCAGAGCTTGATCTGCTTCTTCATTCCTTACCTGGTAAGTTGGCGCCCGGCATGGCTCCCCGCCCACGCGGGGACCCACAGACAGGGGCGCTGCTGTCTTTCAGGCCCACTATGACTCGGACGTGGACATCTCTACCTGGGGCACCCCCATCACGGTCACCGCACTGCTCACCTTCCTGCTGCACCTGGGAGTTGAAACCAAGACCTGGGTATGCGCTGCCGGCAAGGCCACTTCCCAGAGGGCCTGGCGCCGCGCCCCACGCTTCCCGGCAGGCTCCTCGAGGCCTCTTCTCTGAGCAGACAGGAGCCCCAAATGCTGCCTCCCTGTAACAAAAATGAAGAGACGCTGGCTGTAGCTCCCCGCCTGGGGCGCAGCCCGCCTTCCCCGGAGCAGCTCTCAGCTCCTCCCTCCCCAGTCCCCGACCGGCACTCTGTCCCTGCCTCCTGCCTCGCCTCCACGTCCCTGTCCCAGGCTGGTTCCTGAGGCTTCACTAAGCCCCATCAGCCACCCATGGCAAAGACCCCCCCGATTTTACTAAGCTCTGAGGATATCCCATCCCCGCGCTGATGATGATGCCTTTCCTCTCCCTCACTGGTGCCACTTTTAAGTTGCAATAAAAGCCTTTTCTCTTTCTGCTTCAGACCTGGCTCAATTGGATGGCATGTGGCTTCAGTGTCCTTTTATTCTTGTCGGTGGCTTTGATCTACAATTCTGCCTGTTCAACCTGCTACCCTCCGTCTAACCCGTACTGGACCATGCAGACGTTACTGGGAGACCCCGTGTTCTACTTGATCTGCCTCATAACGCCTGTCACTGCGCTGCTGCCCAGGTGGGTGTCAGAGACTGCGCCCCAGGCCCTGGGTGAGCCCAGGCACCTGTGCATGGCTGGGCTTTGCCTGGGGTCACAGGAAGCTCGGAGGCGCCTCCTGCAGCAGCAGCATCTGACTTCTCCTCGTGTGCTCTTTCCAGATTGTTTGTCAGAGCCCTCCAGGGGAGCCTGTTCCCCACCCAGCTGCAGCTAGGACACCAGCTGGCCAAGAAATGCCGAGAGACACTCAAGACCCCCCGAGAGACCTTTGCTCAGGGACACCTCCCTGGAGAGCCGCAGACTGAGCTCTCCCCCAGGAGCACCTCGAACGAGTCCCTCGCCCCGGACTGTGCCTCCCAAGCTTCTCGGCACACTCAGCAGCTGCCGGCCTGCTCTCCGGAGGCCAGAGGGGAGCCCAGTGCAGTGGACACGAGTGTGCCACGGAGAGAGAACAGCTTGCTGGGGTCCCCGGGGTCTTCCACACCAGGGGAAGCTGTTTCCGGAGAGTGCCCTGGGCATCTCCAGAGGACGCCCCTCAGCACGGGCCAGGCCTCCCCGCTATCCCTCTTCAGCTCCCTTGGCTGGGTGTCCTCCCTGGTGCCAGTGAGTGGGCTGGGAAGCGTCCTCCGTTTCTCTAGAAGTAGTTTACACGTGGACAAGCGGGACAGTGGGTTCCTGCCCAGCCCCCCGCAGCCAGAGCAGGACCTGTGTGGCTCGCAGAGACCGGCTGCAAACTTCTAGACCACCCAAGGGATGCCAGTGGGCCGCAGCCACAGTGGACGCCTGGACATGTCCTTTTCTATATGTAAAACATAGATGTTGATATTATTTATGCTTATTATTTGCACAGAAGAGTTCTAGGGAGGTGTATTTTTAAATATTTTCAGGCTAGCACAGGAAATGAGAGGTAGGTACCAAAAGAGAAAGTTTATTTTTCAAAGTTCTAAATAGAGTATATTGATGAAGAAAAGTAAGAGCTTTAATGTATATGTATGTATAAAGGTTGAAGAAGAATGACACTTGAACAGTGTGTTTAAATTTACTTTTTCACCTCATTTTGTACAAAAAGGCGATATGACTTCTCCCTTCAACATGCATGACCTTTGCTTTCTCCAAGGAGAAATGCGTGGATGAGGGCAGTGAGCCCGGGGTGCAGCGCGGATGCTTCAAGGGGCGAAGGGGGGGCGTGGCCCCAAGGCAGACCCTCCACCAACCTGGGGTGGGGCTGTCAGCCAGCTCCTCTTCACCCAGAAGAGGGGAAGTGAGACCTCAAGACAAACTGAGGCATGAATTTCGTTGCAACACTCAATTCCCGCAGGCATTTATTTCATAGACAACCCCAGCATAGCATTTGCCTGTTAAAATCATCACGAGAAATAAATAACCTTCACTTTGCAGAGCGTGTCTGGGTGCTGCTGTGGTACAGCGTTATTAGTGTGCGACCTAGCAAGGTGGTCTGGAGACTGAGCACTTCCTTACCATCGTTCAGACACAGAAGAGACACCTGGGCGGTGCGCAGGCAGTCACTGCATGGCCCCTTCAGCACGGCTCCCTACACTGGGCACCCACAGAGCCTGCCCTCCGGAGATAGTCCGAGGAAGCTTCTTCCAGCCTTGTCTGATGAACTGTAACTTACGTCCCCCTCACAATCGAAAAGGAAAGGGATCCCTTTCCAGCCCCTCCCACTCTGTCACATGGGCATGAGTGTGGCTCCTGCTCCGCTCAGCACAGGGGACACCAAGGAGCCAGGGCGTGCTCCCTGCTCTGCTGGACGCTGGCTCCTGTGCATTCTTGTCACCAAGGCCCTCGAGGCAGAGAGGGCAAAGGACCTTCAGCCCTGGGTCCAATCCCTAGTATTGCAAAAAAGAAAAGACAATTTACAATAATAATCTTTCACAAGCAGCTGACTTTGATGTGGAAATGAGTATGATCTGTCTTTATTGTCTGTTTCTGTACTGCATGGTAATTGCGTCCTTCTTGAGGAGCAGGGACACAGATCACATCTTTCACCCCTTTACCCCCCGGCCTACCGCCTTCCCCAGATTACCTCCCTGCTTCCTTCTAGCTTTTATTTTCCCCTTAAATTATGTTTATTAGGGTGTCTCAGAGAGGCCTTCTGTGTCTGACTTATTTCACTTAGTATTATGGTCTCAAAAGCCATCCATTTTCCTACAGATGACTCGAATTTGTCCTTCTTTACGGCTGAGTCATGCTCCACTGTGTACATATACCACATTTCTTCATCCATTCGTCTGTTGATGGGTACATAGAGGGACTTTCATGATTATCTCATAAAAGCACTGGGTAAAAGATGTTACCAAATCCTGGTAGCAAACATAAATTGGTAGGAAGGCTGACTACTCTCTGCTTTTGGCAACAAAATAGCTGGACTAATTACTTGACATTTTACAGCGTGCCTAATTCAAAGTCAAACCTGTTAATTTAAATTCTTGAGGGTCAGACGTTATGTCCTCTTGGCCTTGTATCCCCAGCACTTTGTACAGAATCTAGCAGTTTGAACGTGCTTGGTAAATGTTGGATGAATCCAAAAATAAATGACAGTAGTGAAATGCTAAAGGCACTCCTGTTAAAGTAAGAGACTAAAAATTACTTGTTGCAACACATTTAATATTTTCTGAAATATCTGGGCAATGCAGTAAGGCATGAATTTTTAAAAAGAATTATTATTCGAATGGCAGAGACTAAATTGTCATTACTTATACATGATATAATTTTATACCTGGAAAATCCAAATGAATAAGTTAAAAGGCTCTCAAAACCAGGAAAATGAGGAAATAAATTGACTCCATATGAAGAAAACAAACCACAGCTTCTCCACAGAGCAGTAGCAACCAGGAAGACATACCAATGAAGGTAGGGAAAGATCTCATCCACTGATACAATACCTTTAACTAATACTGAATTGCTAAGAAATAATTTTGATGAATGTAAAGACAGCTAACCAGCATTTAGGAAGATGTTAACCAATGTCCTAACCACAAAAATATACCTCATTCCTAGGTTAGAAAATAAATACTGTAAGGGCCGGGGATTTAGCTCAGTGGTTCTGCCACCTGCCCTGCAAGCGCAAGGACCCCAGTTTGATTCCTGGTACCAAAAAAGAAAAAGAAAATAGACACTATACAAGTGCCACATTTCACAGTTTCTGTGGCCTTTCCTTTTTTTCTTCTTTATGTTTCTGAGATGAACAAAATGGCCCTATCTGGAGCCAAACAAAATGGTTTATCTGGAAGGATGTAACACAGGCAAAAACATCAAAGAAAATTCCAATAATTAAGTCATGAAGGAAACACTGCTATTTTATAGAATATAGTGTTGCCTGATACCCGAATGAAAAGAAAACTAAGATCATTTTAAGTCATTTAAGATCATTTAAGAAGATAAATGAGAGGTCAGATGGTAAAATATGTTACAAAGTACTAATACTCAAAATAATGCACAATCAAGCCAAGAAAAGACACAAACAGAAGAGATCTAATGTATTATTATACGTAAGAATTTAGTTTATGCTTTAAAAAGTATTAGGAATCAGTGAGAAAAGTATTTGCTAAATCAATGGGCAACCTCTCAGCGATTTAAAGTAAAAACCGTGGTGTGATGAGAACCTGAAGCACGTGCCATCAGGTTTCTGAGAAGGTGGTGCCTGGGGCCCTTGCCACAGCCCTGGGGTCTTGCTTCCCTTTTAGCTCGGGGAACTCACTGAGCCTCCTTCCCACAGAGCCTCTGAGCTGCACCCTGCCCAGCCTCCCCGAGTCTCACCAGCCCGCTGTGGATGAGCAACCCATGACATGTCGTCTGAACCCGCTAGGACACTGGCCTGCAGCCCTCCAGCTCCACGCTGCCCATACCCTCCCTTCAGTGCAGAAATTTTAAGAGGAAGTATGGCTCTCCTGCACTTTAATGATAGACAAAACCTCCAAAGAGGAAAGCCATTGGCACTAAGCTAGTGCTGTACTTGTATAGCATATGATCATCAAAATTGGAAAGCTGAGCCTACTGGAGAGTTGTAGTACATATAGAAAAGAGTTGTGTCTGCTCATGACTGCTGTGAATCAGTAACACAAGTATCAAGTCATCATGTGACCACCGACTGATGAACTGAGCAGCACTTGTGTTTGAGTGAGAACAGGCCTTCTGGAAAGAAACGTGGCCACATCGAACAAAATACCTCCAACGTGCTTGTTTTCTTGGACCCACTGATCCCACTTTGGAGACCAAATCTAAAGAAAATAATCTATTATGTACATTTAAGATGTTCTTTATCTTATATTTAGTGATAAAAATTTAGGAACATTTGAGTGAATGTCAGTGAAGTCATGACTAAGTAATTTCAGAGCTATCAGAGCTCTCATATACCCAAAACATGGGATCCATTGAGGGAAAGATCAAGAAAAGAGCTCCTTCGGGATAGAAAGGTTAGAAACCACTTATTGTATGTTGAACACCCCAGAAGGTAGTCAAATGCCTAGTACAAAGCCTGGCACATAGTGCACTCCGAATATTTGCTGAACCAAGAGGTAGAGAGTATGTAATGCCGTTAAGAGCGCACCAAAGAATATTCTTAGATGAACACCTCTGTGGACCTGTCTACTGCATGCTCTGGACCTAACAGATTCCTATCTCCATCAGCGTTTGCTTCTGGACCCAAATCACTGAAAAGCAGCACGGTGGAAACTGTATACAACCGTGTCAAAAAACTGGACTTTTGATTAGCCAGGGAGTAATTGTGAACCTGCCAAAAATGTTATTTCCTCTTTTAAATCCTTTTCCTAATTGAAAAGGTAAATAATTAATGAAGTCATTTTAGTTCCAGGATTATACCCTTGTGGGATAGATCATCCTATATTAGAAAAAATAAAAAGAAGAGTGGACATCGGGGCTGTGCGCTCAGTGGGAGGGCACTTGCTTAGCAGGTACAAGGTTCGTTGCTGCACTGCCAAGAGGAAAGAAAGGTTGAGTTTCCGTTATAGATGCTGTCACATGCCAGCCAGAGCCCAAACTGCCCTCAGCTACCCAGACTGCACTCCCAAGCTCACACTTCCTCCATGCTTGGCAAGTAGCGTCTTGGTGTCTGTGGGTAGGTGGAGGCCTGGTCCCTGCCTCAGTTCTGAACAACTCAGAAGGGTCGCCAGCCAAGGGCTCTCCTACCTCCATCAAGTTCACGGGGTCCTGCTGTGGGATCCTACTGTCTTCCATCCCTTCAGGGTCCTTCCTAGGGCATTTCCCAGTAAAATAGCTACACACAAATCTCAATCCTGGAGTCTGGTTCCTGGGCATTCTGACCTTGAAACAGCTCCAAAATCAAGCAGCGGTGATCCTGGGAAAAGCCAGGGCATGACTCTTGATGATTTAAATCATTCTTCAGCAGACATCAAAACATTTACATAAAATCTTATTAAGATGTATCTGTATCTTAGAGATCTTAATACACCTTTGTATTAGAATTACTCACAGTTGCCCTGAATTTATTGTCCACAAGCAGAATTCAGTTTCTCTTAATACTTTTTGGAAGCAGACAGGTGCCTTGCCCCACTGATCTCTGCAGCAGCCACACTGTGCTGCAGGCCTCTCTATGCACAAGGCCCCAGCTCTCCCAGGAGGACCTGTGGGTTACAGTTCCTTTCAGATCTCACTACGCAGCGTCTCTTATTGAATGAATCCCTTCTGGTGTTTGAATTTAAAAGCATGAAAACTCAAACAATTTGAACTTAGTTTATACCTCACTTGAGGCAAATGTTGGGACCAATGACAGGGATGAAAGTGTTTCAGGACACTAGCAGTGGTGTTGTTCTCATCTGGTCTGCATCAATAAAGCCACAGCTGGAGGCCTTTTCTGGAAAGTTTACAGCATGGTTCAGATGCCAGGTGGCGTAAATTAAGCCCTCCCTAACCACGCCCAGTCCCAACCAGGACACAGCGTGCCTCCACCTCCTCCGCCAGGAGAACCCTCCTCTGCTTTCATAAATCACCCCAGCTGCGTGCCCACATGGGTCCTGACGGAGGTTAGTCAGCACCTCAACTCGGCAAATTGCAGGGGACTCATGTCTTCTTCGCTAGTTAGGGTGGTCAGATTCTGCAGTCTGTGGTTGAACAACACACACAGCTGGGTTGCACCGAACTGAGAGCCCTTCTGGTTTCCACCCTTCCTGGCTCTCTCTGCTGGAGTGGAGGGAATTTTGGCTCTGGGAGCAGTGAAGGAGACGCCTGTGCTCAAGGCGTGGCTGGCTTTCTCGTTCTCTTCCACCCTTCAGCAAGGCTGCCTGCTAAAACACACGAGGTAAATTAGGATTTTACTACAGAAATGATTTCTGGGCTTATAGTTTATTTTTGAAGGGGTTATCTGTTACTTTTACAGATTTCCAACTCTGCATTTCAAAGTTAAATGACAAAAAAAAATGAATAATGTAAGATATACTGGTTGTGCTGCTCCAGCAAATCAACGCAGAGAACTGCAAAAATGTTCTAGGCAGCAAGGACTAAGCCCCTCTGCAGTTTCGGAACAAAGGCATGGATCTTAAAGAGACCTGGCCAGGGACACGGCCACTGAATAAACAAAGGAGGGGAGCATGTCTCGGCCGCTGGGCTGAGCTGATCGGTCATTTATTATAAACAGAGCTCCACGCCGTGGGTGGGCGGCAGCTGTCTGTGGATGGAGTTGTCCCAACTCCTTTCTCTTCCTGGACAGCATTTGGTGCGGGAGCTTGGACCTGTGCCCTGGCCTCTGTTTGGAAAGCGTTTCCGAGCTCTGACCCCACATCAGGGAAGCGTTTGGTGCAGTGTACAGAACAGCTCTGCCTTGGCATCAGGTACATGAGAGGCCCCGGGCGAGCCTCCTCGGTGTCCCCCAACTGCGCCAGCACACACGGCTCTGACTCAGCTGCTCCCTGGAGAGTAGCTCAGGCCGGGGACTCCACCCATCCGTCCCGCGTGGCTGAGTGCGGTTCCCTGTCACGGACAGAGACGCAGAAGCCAGTAGGGCTGCTTACAGCAGAAGACAGAGCGAGTGCAGAGCCAAGACCATGCAGGCAGGAAAGCTCCTCCTTCTGGGCACACTGCTGTACCACACGGGGTGCTGCACAGGAAGGAAGTGGGCCAGACAGATGCCCAGGAAACTCTACTCCTTCTCCGCTCTGGTGTGTGATTTTCCACCAGTGCGCTCCGTGGACGTGGGCCGGAGAGCTCAGTGACACCTAGGGGAGCGGGCCGTCTGCCGGAACCCACCTCGCATTGGAACTGAGATCGGGCTGCTTCCACCGCTGGCTGCTCTGGTGAACCCCAAGCACCTCAGAACCGGATGGGAGTCGGGCGGCCTGCTACCCGGCTCCTCCCCTGAGGGTCCTCATCCTGCTCCCCCTGGGGGGATGGCGGCGGGTCCTGTATCTTCGCAGGTGTGAATCACGAGCCATGAGCACAGGTACTTCTTTCCTCAAAGACCTGTTTTCCAAGTAAAGTCGCACTCAGGGGGCCGTGGGTGACTTCAGCACGCCTGTCAGGGAATACTCCGAACCGCAGTGCGACCACAGCTTAAACCTGTATTCGCAGCACGGCTCACCTGCAGCTGCCGAACATAAGCTACCCAGGGTCTCATCGCTGTCTCGCCTTTCACTCGTATTCCTCTGGCACAGCATCCCTGCACTTTACCCGGAAGTGGACATGCTCGCCACAACGAACTATCACAAGGAAGCTTCTCTGATAATTAAAAAATAGAAACTAATGAGTGCCGGCACCGGCAGGTCCCCGCGCGCGCCTCTGTGACGGTTGCACCACAACTGAGCGTAATTAATACCACCGAGCGACACTCAAACATGCCTAGGATGGGGACTTCTGTGAGATGTGCACTTTACCACAATCCTTTTAATTAATAAGCAGCCACGAGCTCCTGGAAGAGTCTCATTTCAGAGTAAATATTTATGAAGACTGAGATCCTGAGACAGGGTCAGGCAGGGGCCTTCGCTCCCCAGATTTCTGGGCCCGGACTCCCCGAAACCACATTTCACTTTCAGATGGTCCGAAAGCTCATCTCCGTACAAAATAAACAGGACAGCAAGCGTGTCTGCCCTGACCTGACTGGGAAGCTCTAAATAACCGGCTTGGACTCAGAGGCGTAAATCTCTGTCCTCCATGAGAAGTGGATGCGCAGATATGGCTCCCCAAGGAGAGTCAGGCTGCTATTTTTAGCTCTCGCAGAGAAAACAAGAAGCTCCCAGTCTGCAGGTCCCAGCAAAGCGCCCCTGAGCCGCCTTCCCAGGGCAGGACCCCCAGCACCCCCGCCTCCCTGGAAATGCACCCCAAGAGACACACTACCCTACTTGGGGCACGCCGCCATGCACGCTCTTGCAGTTCTGGCTTGGTGACACCCTCATCTTGCTCATTCTTCATGTGTTTGTTATGTCACCCCTTTTCCCCCTTTCCCATCCAAAAATACTCTCATCAAAAATTCCATAGGAAAAAGAAAGCCATTGTCTGATAGGTGAGATAGCATTTTTCATTGTTAACTGAGCGTTTTTCATAACTGACCAATGTCTTTTTTATCTTTGGTGTTAAACATCAGCATCGTCTTATAGCACCGAGCACAGCTATAGTCCTCAGGATTTGCCTTTTCTTAAAAAAATAAATAAATAAAAGCACAAATTCCATCAGCTTTCTCATGTTGAAAATACTCACTTTTCCAAACACATGCAATTCGATTGAGCATTTATAAGCAGATTCAATACAAGAAGCTTCCAGATGGTTTATACTCTGAAAATGTGAATTTTATATTAGCCAAAGCTCCCTCTTTTTGAGTCTTTTCTTATGGACTTATGTCCCAGGAGCAAGCCACGCGATTTCTTTGCTGAAGACAGCACACCATGTGTGTGTGTGCGCGTGTGTGTGCGTGGGTGTCCCTAGAGAAGTGTAATGAAGCATTTCACAGTATGAATAAAGGAGCAGGATTCCCGCTGAGCACGGCTATCCCCCAAAAGGAAACCCATCCGTCCTCTGCAAATCTCACTGCCCTTCTGCGTGCACGACGCCTTGTCTCTCGGGTGCCAGGCCCTTCCCAGAACTGTCCCGGACAGCCAGCCCTGCTCACGGGCACAGTGCTGACTGTGTCCCCAGGCAGTGGAGCTGAAGAACATAAACCAAATGAAACCAGGTGAAAATAAGCCGCAGCCTCTGCCGTGCTGCAGTCTCCTCCAGTCTCCTGCTCCGAGCAGGCAGTCACACCCCCTCTCCCCAAGCTTGGCAGGGATCCCCGGCCCAGGGCTCCAGAGGGATGGCTGAAAGTGGGGGTGTGATCTCCAGGTCCTGTCCCTTCATCCGCTCCTGGACAGACTCATTACTCAACAAGCTATAACCACCCTTCAGAAACGCGGCTTATTAACCATGGCCGCATGTTAAAGAGAGGCCAGAAGAGTGGGAGGAAGAAAGGTCCATGGATCACTGCTAGGGCCCTCCTCAGACCCACCCTGCACACTCACAGGGCCTGCAGGTGACCTTACGTACACGGTGTAAAACACATAGCATCCCTGGAAGGCAGAGGCTTGTCCTCGAGGTAGCCTGGCTCGTCAGTCAGGTGTGAGGAGCAGCAGATCCGCCATGTTCCTAAGTCTTGAGTTTCTTCAGGTAAGCTTTTCCTCTGTCTGTGACTCTGTGCCTGGGAGTCGGCTGACTAGGGTTTCATGAGGGACACAGGAGTCGGGGTCCCCCATGAGAACATCAGGCCTGTCACTGCCTGAGGCAAGACCCCACACATTTCAAAACCAAAGGAGGAGGCGGTGCCCACTGGGGTCCGAGTGTGCACTCCCGAGGAAGCAGACGTCCTCCTGTGAGACCCGAAGGTGCCCCCCCAACAAGCTGGTGAAAAATACTCAGACTTTACCCACCCGCAGTGAGTGTGCTCGAGTGCGCGTGCCCCACCCAACTGGTGTGAGTCTTTACCATCACACACCTGGGTCACGGTGATGCAAGGGCTCCACAAACGAGAATTACTGCCTACCAGTTAAAAATACGCCATTGCCTCTCTCAAATATAGAGAAAGCAACTTAAAGAGATCCAGTGGCAGACAAGTTATTTCTGAATCAAGTTTCCTGTGGCACCTGCTGCTCCATTCACTCTTCCCACAGTCACTGCCCAGGCCTGGGCTCCCTCTGTGCATGCAGTTCACTGCTGGTTTCACACTTGGGCCTGGCCCTAGAGGAATGTAGTGTTTGTGGGGACACCGTACCCACCCCAAGCTGCCATCGGGTATCACCTGTGTCCCTCGGGCTTTGAGGGACCACACCAGGGAGGGGCTGGAAGGGCGGTGGTGGCGGTGGGGCAGTTCCACCGAGGGCTACACTTGTGGGCCTGGCTTTGGAAAGAGGTTCCTGGCTGTAACCTGAGCAAGCAGCAGGAAGAGGAGGCCCTCGGAGCTGGACGGGGGCATGGAAGGGCGGACCCAAGGGCTCTGGATGATTCCATGCTGCTGTGCAAACACCCTTGGGAGCTGCTCAAGGCTGTGGAGCTGGAAGGGGTCTGCTCAGTGCCACCCACAGGTGTCCGGGACAGTCTCCTGTTTGACCAGGCGACCAGGCATCCGCCACCTTTGCTGCTGAGTCAGGGCCATCCAGTCTGGGTGTGGGCACTCTGTCCCGGCCTCCTGAGTAGCGGGCACTGCTGGGTCGCTGTCCCTCCAATACCACGGAGCCCTGGCTGTCTGGGGATCCAGGCACCCCTCAGACTTGGGCTTCTGAGAGCGTAAATCAAACCGTCGGCTGACAATGGAAACCAATTACAGTGAAATAGCAAAATGGTTTCTAAAGGACAAACAGATTTGCTATATGACAATATGTGTGCTTTCTTACTGCATTAATAAGCTGGCGCTCGGCTTAATAACTGTTGCTATTTTGGAGCAATAACAAGAGTGTCCAGTTGTGATACCTGCCACAACTGTAATGCAAGGTTAACGGAGACAGCAGGCTGCCCCTAGGGGCCAAGGCCCCAGGACTTAGGGTTGCCAGGTAAAATGTGGGCTCCTCAGTTAAATTCACGTGTCAGATAAGCAATGCATTTTTTTTTTTTTTTAGTATCAGGAACACTCTAAATATTGCATGGAGCATGCTTACACTAAAAATTTATTCATTGTTCTGGAATTCAAATTTATCTAGGCATCGTGTTCTTTTGATTTGCTCAACTTGGCAGCCCTTCCAGCAATATTAATACTACAGTAGTTTATTGTTCATGCTTTTAACTGAAAGAAATGCTAAATATTAGAGATTAGTGAATATAATTTTTTTCTTCCCATCCGAGTTCACACCCATTCTCTATTCACACTCCTGGCCAAGCACCAGCCTTCACCCACATGAGCCTGACATGAGTCCCTGAGTTTAGTTCTCAAAGCCCCCTCCAGGGCCTTAGACCTTGTGTACCTGCTGGCCTGGCTTCATCTGGGGTCGTGCTAGTGCCCTCGGGTCTTGAGTGCTGCGGGTCCCCTGCCCAGTTCGATCAAAGACATGTGTGACGCCTTACTGAGGTTTTAGCTTGGCTGCCAGTTCTGGTAGAAGCCACCTCTGCCACCTCTGGGTCTGTCTCATTTGTGCCACCAGACATTCTACCAGACTGAAATCCTTTGCTGTTGGCACCCTTCCCAGGATGTAAATTCCATGAACCCCAGGGTTAGGTGCATCTTGCTCACCACTGTATTCCCATCTTCTAAAATAATATGCATACAAATAGCTCATTGCCTGCCTGCATGAATAAATAACAGTCACATGCTACTTACCATGCTACTGATGATGACTGTGTTTGCCATTTGTGCATAACACATGCTCAGAGAGGTAAAATGGAGCCATGTGATGGATTTTTGAAAATCATAGTGAGAAGTTTTCATGAGTTGGGAAATTCAGAGCCATGGTTACTTCCTGGGGAGAAGGGATATCTTCATAGTGTCAGTTACAGGGGACTATTTTGGGTGTTATTTTAGCACAGCAAGTGGAAATGAGAAAGACAGTTGATGACTTTTCTCTAGACTCTTGAGCACTGCCCACTGAAATCCGTTCCCAGCCCTTTTCCATATGGAAATGATGTCCTAGACATTTATTTTCTTCTCATGGGTCTTCCAGAAGTCTACATCCGAAACAACTTCAGTAATTCTTGATCCAAATAAGCTTCCTCCCCAAATCCAGAAGAGGAAACCCTCACCCACTCCAGGACAGCAACAGAAGCTTCACATTAAGATGAACACCTGCCCCTGGCTGAGGCAGAAAGGCCATCACTTTTGTGCACTAATTACCTTTCCTGACCCAGTTTCCCTTTCATGTTTTCTCAAGCTCTCAATTAATTGAATATATTCAACAGCTCTGAGCCCACAACAAAAGGGAATGTGGACATCTGAGCCAGAGGGAAGGCGCGCTCAGTCTGCGTCAGAGGGGCTCCCTGGGCTCACGAGTGGGCAGGATGTGGTGACACACATAGCCGGGAGGGGGAAGAAGTGACCTTCCCATTGTGCTCAGATGTTTTGAGAGCTCACAGGCACACCTGCATCAGCGACAGTGTCTCCCCGCTCCCAGGTCTGAGCCCACCAATCCCCCCTGCAGTCCCTGTGCCTCAGCTTCCAAAGTGACTGAGCGTTACTGCCTCTCCCTGCTCCCTGGGGCTGTGCACGATTCACCTTCTGTGTCAGAGAGCCACTCCCCCTGCAAGGACACATGGTCTGCTGTCACGTGGCCATTCTCCCTGTGTCCTCTGCACACCCATCTGTCACCCCTCGGCTTATCCTGCTCCATCTTGTCTGTTTCTCCAGAGCTGCCATCACCAGATAACTGTAACCGACTTCAGCAAGGTGCTTTGGTTCCTGTCTCTATGGCCCATTAGAAAGTCAGGAGTTTGTTTTGTTCTCTTCGGAGTTCCCAGTACCCAGAGCAGGGCCGGGCTCACCTGTACGCTCAGTTGTTACCAAGCAGTGAGGGAGAGAATGAATGAATGAAAGAAAGAAAGAATGAACGCACTCCAAGACTGGCAGGGTGGGGCACTCAGACTTCTGGGCCTTTAAGCCTGTTAACTACTGAACCAGAGGAGCAGCCATGCAGAGGATGAGTCCTGGGCTATGGGGACACCTGGGTCTTGCCTCCTTTGTTCCCACAGAGGAGCCCGAGGGTTCCAGGAAAGCGCAGCTGCCAGCAGCAGCAGTGAGACTGACTGTCAGGGAAGTGTCGTCCCTCAGCAGGACTCTCGCCAGCTTTTCTGGACCTCTGTCCCACTGCCAGAGCCCCGTATCCTTTTTCAGGGGTGGATGGGAGGAGGGGGTGAGACACGATCTCACCATATAGCCCAGGCTGGCCTTGAACTCATGGCAATCCTCCTGCCTCAGCCTCCCAAGTACTGGAATCATAGGAGTGCACCACCATGCCTGGATTGGGCCACCATGTCCTATGTGAAGTGTTAGAAGTATTTTGGAGAAATAGTTTGCAAAGTATGGGACTTGACAGATATCCAGGGCCACTCCAAGCACAGAGCTTTTGGGAAGCCAGGAATCCTTTGTCAGGAGAAAGATTCAGATCCTAGTTGAGATTCCTCTTTATAAGCCTGTTTCTTGTGCAACAGTTTTGCTTAAGATGCGCTAGCGGTTACCGCGACTTTGGTCAGTGAGCATGGCCAGGCCTTGCACTTGACTCAGGCCCCAGAGACCTGCTGCTGTGTGCAGTGGATAAGGGGTGGTGTACGGGGGCTGTGGGAGGGGTCCCTGGGCCAGGCCTGGTGGGTCAGGCACAGGGCCACATGGTCAGCTGGGGAGCGCCTGCTCTGCTCCCAGGGTGGGCAGCTGCCAGGCACGGAGGGGCCGCGTTCTGGGAAGGCTGCCCTCCTGTCACTCCTGTACCTTCTTCCAGAGGGGAAGGCGGGCTCTTGGGGACAAAGAGGAGCTCTAGCAAATCTTCGCCTAGGTCAGTCTGGGAGACAGCAGCAGACTGGTGGGGAATGCAGCTCAACGCAGAGAGCCTGGCCAGCATGAGCAAGGCCTCAAGTTCGATCCCTAGCACCGGGAGAAAGAGCAGACAGTGTGATCTCTGTGTCTCGTGGGGCGGACATTTCCCATAAAGCTGTGAAACAGGAAAGTAGACAACTCCTGCCACACCATGTCACTGGATGAGGAGTGTCCACGCTGGCCCATTTCACACCAAGCTCAGTCCCAGAAGCCTCTTCATGGCAGGCGAGGGCACACCCACCCCACCACTGCCCGGACTTCAGCAGCTTTGCAGCGGCAGGCCAGGCTCCGTCACAGCGCAAAAGAGCGGAGCTCTGCCAACCCATGAGAGCAGCACTGCACCCAGCCAGTGATTCCCTCTGCTCCCCAAGGCCCCTGTTCTTTCAGCTTTTTGTCTCTTTCTTTTCCATTGCTAGGGATTGGACCTAGAGCCTTCACACTGAGCTACATCCCAGGCCTTTTTTTTTTTTTTTCACATCCTTTTTATTTTGAGACAGGGTCTCACTAGTTACTAAGTTGCCCAGATTGGACAACTGCCTCAGCCTCCTGGGTGCTGGGATTCAGGCGAGTGCTGCCATGCACAGTGTGTGCTTTTAGCTTTTGCAGGGCCATGCATCTTCTGCCCACTGATGCCTGAGCACAGCTAAGGGGCACCAGGGACAGCAACTGGGTGGCAGGTGGTTCTTGCTGGGTGGTTATTCATTCAGAAGGGAAAGGGCAGTTTGCAGTCAGACCAGGGTGGGGCAGGTTTGGGGTGAGAGGGAGCTGTGGGAGGAAGAGGGCACCCCTCAGAGGTATTGAGCTGGCTTCTGGGGCAGATCAGAATGGCAAAGTCAGCACGTCTCACACACAAGGAGAGCAAGATGCTCTACCCTCCCCCGCCTGCACCTGGGTGCCAGGGGTGCCAGGGCACAGCACGGGACCCGCCAGGTGTGCGTTTGGGAGGCAGAGGGCTGGCGAGAGTGGCAGGTGGGAGGCTGTGAAATGTGAGCTACGAATGGTTCACTCTGCTCTCTGGGCCCCAGAAAATGCACAGACTGCGTGTGAAGTACACTCACTCTCTATTTAGAACGCTCCATCCAGCAGGTGTTTCCTGGGTGCCAGGTGATGTTAAGATCCCTCTTGAGACCAAAATAAGAAAAAGTGGCTGAAATTTGATGAAGAAATAACTTGAGCACAAGCTTTAGAATCTTCAGTTGCCACTTCACACCCAGGAGGATAGCGAATATCAAAACAACAACAACAATAATAACTATTATTATTGGTGAGGACATGGAGAAATGTAAACCCTTTTGAGCTGCTGAAGGGGAGGTTAAATGGCAGATCCACTACGGCAAACAGTAGGGTGATTTCTCAGAAAAACAAAGACAGAATTCCCATATGACCCAGCAACTCCTCTTCTGGGTACCCATCCAGGAGAATTGGAAACAGAGGCTCAAACAGACATTTACACACCCATGTCCATAGCAGGATTATTTGCAGGGGCTAAAAAATGGATGCCATGCAAGTGTCCATCAAGAGATTACCAGAACAACAGAATAATTTATATACACAGGGAATATTACTCGGGCTTAAAAGGGGGGGAAATTCTGGCCCATGCTATGGCATGGATGAACTATGAGGATTTAAACTACGTGAAATAAGCCAGACATGAAAGGACAAACCCTACAGGACTCCAGTTATCTGAGGTACCTGCCAAGCTCAGTCAGGAGGAGGAAGGGTCCTCAGGGTGGGTCATGGCTGTTAGCTCAATGGTCACCGAGCTGCAGCCTTGCAGGACGAACAGGTCTAGGGATGGATGCTGGCAATGGCTGCACCTAAGTCAGGTACACTTAACGTCATTGAACACACACTTACTTAATAATGGTTAAAGCGAGAAGTTCAAGTCACATTTATTTTATCACAATTTGGAAAAGACTCTCTAAGTCACCGGAGTAACCACAAATGTGTAGAAGGTTTTGCCCTAAGCACCCTCGAGTTCTGCTCTCCGCCAGACCTACCGCCCTTCTCCCCACTCCTGAGTGCACATCGGCTTTTAACCGTCAGTCTGTGTCCGCCTGGAGACGGAGCAGGACTCAGCAGGACTTGCTGGAGTGGCCATTAGTCCACCGTTCTAACAGAACAAGTGGGCAGCAGCACAACCCAAGCTTGGGGCCTCGTCAGAAGTGGGAAGCAGGGGCCCCAGCTTGGAATGAGAGTGCTGGTCACAGTCTGAGTGCTTTCATTCTTGCTGCAATGATGGGTAGCAGGAGGATGAAATTCCAGGTGGAAACTAAGTGTGCTCTCTCTCTCTCTCTCTCTCTCTGCATTTGAAGGCACGGCTCCAGAGCCATGCAGGTTTTCGTAGCACCTTGTTTTAGAATTTGGTAGGAAGCCATAGAAGCCATGGTTGTTCCCAATTCTTTGCATGAGACTCATTCTTTTTCCTTTCTGGAAATAGTTTGTATCTTTCCCTTCTGGCTGGTGTTGTAATTTTTCACCATGGGCTGCTGGTAGCTTTTCCATATTTTTCTGAGAAACATGTTTGACATTTTCAATCCGGAAACTCATGTTTCTCCCTTTTGGCAATTTTCTTACCTCATCCTATTAGTAAATCACTCTCCTCTACTTTATGAATTACTTCTTTATGCATTGACATTCTACTTTTTCTGTCTTCTCTCTGGTTTTCAAGTTTTCAGTCTTCTGCTGGAACGTGTCTGCAGTGCATGATGACTGGCTTTGTTATGGGGAGATGGTGCACATACATAGCACATCTTACTTCTTTTCTGATCTCCTTTTCCACCCCTTCTCTCCCTGACCCCCCTCCTCCATCTGTTGGTCCCCTTACCTTTTGCAAAAGTTCTAGCTCCCTGTTTCCTATGGTCTGTCTTTTATTTTGCTCTTTAATTTATTTATGCTTTGGATTTCTCATATAAGACACACCATACACTATCTAAGAATGAATATCTGATTTATTTCACTTAAACTTCTGGTCTTAAGGTGCATCCATTTTCCTACAAATGAATCACTTTTCTTTCCTTTGTCTTTTTAAACCTACCAATGTTTTCTAAGGCATTTCATTAACTTGGCTCATGGAAATTTTTATTTATCATGTCTTTAATTTCTAAAAGCAGTTTTTGTTCCTTATTACGTGTTTTGACAGCTTATTATTTTTCCAGAGGTGCAGTATCTAGTAGGAGAGTGTGCTTTTCTGTTTCCTGTGAGCTCTGAATTTCATAGTGGGGACTCTCAAGGGTTTGTACATATTTAAAGGTAAGGTACTCAAAGTGCAGTGGGAGGTAACAAGGCCCCTCTTGGGGCGGTTGAGCTGTTTCGGGGCTGACTGGAAGTTAGAGTCACTTCAGGGCTTCCTTTGGGGCTGTTTGGCCCCCACAGTACTGAAGTCTGCGGTCTGCAGCCTGGAGCTGGGGTCTCCACCCCAATGCCTGAGTGGGCAGCTCCAGCCTGGAGCAGGGGCTGGGGCCTCCCCGATGCCATGGCCACCGACCCTGTTCCCACACCAGGCCCTTTCCTCTCCCTCCCATGGCCAGAGTCCAAGACTCCCGGCTCCATTTCTGCTGTTGAGGGTTTGGGATGTGCCCCCCCCCGTCATTGGGCCCCTCTCCCAGGAATCAGGGCACTGGGACCCTGCCTTCCAGGGCTCTGCAGGGCGCTCCAGGCTGCTGTGCTCCTCAGGGCAGGCTCCTCTGTTCTTAGCCAGGCTTGCGTCCTCTCCTCTGAGCAGTGGATGTCTTATCCAGTAGCTCTCCTCACGCTTCAGGTCTTAACTGTAATTGACTGGGCTCCCCAGGGAGCTGAGGTAACTACTGCATGGAATCTAAGCTGCACTCCTTTCCTGGCAGTGGATTTAGCTGTCACTTTCCCTGCCCTATTGGCCTCCTTTTCTGTCTCTGGTGGGCAGGATCCTCCTCCTTCACACAGGAAGTCCCCTTTCCTGGACTCTTCCTCCATCCCTTCTCCATCCTTTAATGTTTAAATCATTTTTTGTGTTCCAATCTCTTTCTTTATTGATTCTTTCTTAGCCTATAAACCTGTTTATTCTTTCCTCGCTACTTCTCCTTACATAAGCGCCATCAAATCCCCTCCATTCCTTCATCACAGAATTCTACAATCTCCCTGATGAGACAGACACGAAGGTTGCAAGGCTGACTTCAACCCTTCCAGATCTGCAGCTCCATGCGCAGCCAGCCCTAGAAGGGAGAGATGACAGAGAGCTGTGCAAGTGGGCAGGGAGACAGCACTCACGGACTGCAGAAGCTGCTGCGGAGGCTGAGGGGGAGCTAAGGAAACTAGAGAGAGACGCTCTTTGTGCCAGTCTTAGGTAACAAGGAGACCAAGCAGCTTCTGAGCCAAGCAGAGCAGTGCAGGCTCTTAAAGAAGGGTCTTGGCCATGTCTGCCTCCATGTCCACACAAACTGTTCGTTCTCTCAGACACCGATGATGCTCTCAGCGTCCCCGAGACACTGAATGCCACCCTTTCATGCCCATCCATTCCTGACTCCTAGCATCTGCCAGGGTTGGCTGAGCCTTGCTCCCGGGGAGCTGCACCCCTCGGGGTCCAGAGTCCACTCTCGGCTGCTCAGTGTGTCTCTACCTCGCCTGGGCCCAGCCCTCACTTGCTCCTCATTCCTGGGCTCTGTGCAGCTCTGCAGTTGTTGCCAGCTCCCCCTGGCCTTGCACCATATGATATAACCATGCTAACCCTGACCTGTCGTTCCGGTGGGTCTTCCGCCTTCCATGTCACTGGACACCTTAAGCCCAAATATCTCAAATTCAGCTTGCTTCCTCCAAGCTTCTCAGTCTCTGCTGTTGATCTCAGTCATGAAATCAGTCACCTCAATTCCCAACTTAAAACTGCACTGTCATAGGCTCCTCTCTTCCTTCACATTACAGAGCAAACCTTTCTCCAAGGTCCAATTTTACTTCAAAAATACGACTCCAGTTCATCATCTGCTCACCACATCCACGTAGTCCTTGGTGGTGTGAGCAGGTGACACTCACTGGTCACCAGGACCTTTCTACCTCCTGCCAGAGTTCTCTTTCTGAAACACAAAGTGCCACATATCTCTGCCCCATCCAAAGGAGATGTTCCAGTGCTCAGAGCCTAGATCTTCCATGTGGGTGACACCTTCTAATCTCATCTCCACCCACTTTCGCTCACCTCTGCTCCATCAAACATAGTGCAAAGGATCAGTTAACGTCAAGGATATGCACCAGTATTCTGTTTCTTCTCCTTATGAGTGCTGTCCTGATAAGGGAGCCCTGTGTGGCCCCATTCCCTTGAAGTTAGGTGTGACTGAGTGACTCACTTTGGCTGCTGACTGTGAAAGGGACATGTGCCACTTCTGCAAAAGAGCCTTGGGGAGCAGGAAGTGACTCAGATGCTCTTGTCTACATGTCCTCCCACAGGGATGCTGCAGACAAAGGTTCTGTCTACCCGAGACCCTGAGACACACCGTGGAGCAGCCCCACTACCCATATAACGGGGTATCAGCGTGAATGATAAGCCAGCCTCACTGTGGGAAGCCTTTGTAATCCTAGGGTCATCGGCTATTCGGTCTAACCTTGCCTGTCTAGCTGAAGATCATTCATGTCTCTCAAGGTATTGGTCAATGTTCTCCAGAGAACCAGAGCCAATAGAGCACAGAATTGTTCTGTGGTATCCATGGGTTCCACATCTGTAGACTCAACTTACCAAGAATAAAAAATATTTGGAAAGAGAACTGCATATATTCTGCACATGTACAAACCTTTTTCTTCTCATTATTTCCTAAACAATGTAACAACCATTTAGCTGTCACTTCCATTATTTTAGGTGTTATGTAATCTGGAGTCGATTTAAACTGTAGGAGCACGTGTGCAGGTTCTACGCAAATTCTCTGCCGTTTTATATAAAGACTTGAGCATTCCAGGATCTCTCATATCTGTGGGAATCCTGAAGCCAACTCCCTACAGGTACAAAGCCCAGTTATATACAGTGTGTACGCAGAAATAGATTTATTACAGGTATTGGGCTTCACAGTTACGGAGGCTAAGAAGGTTCACGAGCTCAGGAGGGTTGGAGGGGTCACTTCCACCCAAACTCACAGCGGGGTCCAGAAGAGAAGATGGTGGAAGGGCCAGGTCAAGTCCAGAAGTGAGGGCTGCAGAGCTGTGTGGTAAGTCCTGAGTCTCCTTGCCAAGAACAAGGAGCGCCGAGGACGGGGAGCAGGAGGGCGCTGTCCCCACCCAAGTGAAGAGAGAAACTCTGCCCTTTTTCTGCATCAGGCTAACGGGGTGGGGGACCCCAGGCTTTCTGCGTCACTCATCCCACCCAACCCATCGCTGACCTCCTCCAAACACCTCCACAGGCACAAGCTCATCACCATGTCTCACCAGCCCTCTGGGCTTCCCGTGACCAGTCAAGTTGGATGTCAAACTGACCACCACACTCTACTTTATTCTCACTGTGTGGAATGTGTGTCAGCCGCATCCTCTTCTAACAAAACACTTCTCACTTTTCAAATCCCTCTGTCCTGGAAGATCCCACAAGCAGGCGGCCATCCCTCATATTCCCTCTGAAGACAGAATTTTAAAGTCCAAATTCAATTTCGCTTATACTTTCACTCAAAACCAGCACTGATGACCTCTGTGACTGCTTGCACATAGGATTTCTTCCCATTAGCAAATAAGCAATCAATTCTGCGTGCACATCAGCTGGACGTACCCTCATCAATTACATTCTGACACCCTCCACCTGAAGATAGTGCTGGGTCCTGTAGGTTAGGTGTTCAGTCCCCAACACTGCCTCTCCCCACTTCAGATGCCTGTCATGAGAGCCATGTTGTTTTCCTTTGTGCTTCTAACCCAGTGCTATAAACCAGGCTTTCTCACCACCTTGGGTGTGATTAATTGGCTACAGCAGCTTACAGAACTTAGGGAAACATGTCTACTTGTGTATTATGAAGGACACTACAAAAGATGCCAATGAACAAAATCAAATAGCCCAATCAATCCATGGGCAAATGAATTGAACAGAAACTTCTCAAAAGAAGTACAAATGGCCAAGTATATGAAAAAATGCTCAAAATCTTTACCCACTAGGGAAATCCAAATCAAAACAGCATTGAGTGTCCATCTCACCCTGATCAGAATGGCTATCATGATGAATACAAAAAACAATGAATACTAGTGAGGGTGCAGGGGGAAAGGAACCTTCTACACTGCTGCTAAGACTGTAAATTAGGACAGCACTGTGGCAATCAGTATGTAGTTCCTCAAAACACTGGCAACAGAACTATCATTTGATGTAGCTATGCCCCTTCTCAGTAATATCCAAAGTAATTAAACTCAGCATGCTATAGAGATACCTGCATATGCATGTTTATTCCTACACAACGTGCAATGGCCAAGATGTACAGCCAACCTAGGCGGCCATGAACAGGTGAATGGATGTACTATACACATGATAGAGTGTTATTCAGCCATAAGGAAGAACACGATTCTGTCACTTCCAAGGTTATGGGTGGATCTGGAGATTGTCATGTTAAGCAAAGCAAGCCAGACTCAGAAAGGAAAATGTAGAATGTTCTTCCTAATATGTAGACTATAAAAGAGTAACAAAAAATAAAAGAGAGACTATGATTAGAGAAGAGAAAGGAATGAAGAGGGAGGAGTGTAAGAGTTGGTAATAGTGGAGAGACATATGAGCAAAATATATGGACTGAGCCCCCTCACATGTGAAGCTAGTGGAGAGGCAGGGCAAGAGGAGTCCATGTGATCCGAGTGAGTTCTGTGTAGGTACAAATGTGCCAAGACAAAGCACGTTGCTCCACAATGTGGCACAGTGATGCCAGTGAGCATCAGATGAACAGTCAGACAGGCCGAGGGGTGTGCGAAGGGCTGAGGGCTTCCACACTCCATTGAGGCCCACAGCCTTGCAGAAACCTGTACTCAGTTCTCTGGAGGTGCTCCAGAGCCTGTGGTTTTGGTGGAGGCTTCCTTAATAGAGGCACGGCTGCTTAAATCAATGGCCACGCAGGTCAGTTCCACCTTCAGCCCTTCTCCGTCCCTGGAGGTTGAGGTAACTAGATGGGGGCACTGTGGGGCTTCTTTCCAGGTCCCTGGTGTCCTGAACAAAGAATTGGACAAGACACATAGAAAAGGCAATGAAGTTGTACATTTATAGAAGGCAGAAAAGAAGTACACTCTATAGAGCAAGAGCAGTCCAGTAAAAAGGCTCAGAGCAGACCCAGGATAAAGCTAAAAGGATCTTTAGTATCCAGATTGACCTCCACTTTCTTCAAAGATGGCATCTTTATGCCATCAAATATGACAACTATCATATCAAAAACTGACCACACTGGATGTAAACCATCCATCAAAAATTTCTATTGGTTTCATGTCAGATCTAAATGAAGGATCAGAAACAGTGTCTTTTGATTTGGCATGCCCACACGTAAATGAAGGACTGAGAATATTGCTTTCTGACCAGTTCCATGTCCAGTGCTCAGAGGTGCCATCTGGAGCTGATGGGAGCAGTGAGACCCAAGTGTGTTGTTCATGTCTAGTCTACTCTGCAATCTCGTATAGGTTGCCATCTCACTGCAGAAAGCCCTGCTTCATGAAAGTAGAAAGCTGGAAATGGAAATAGGCCTTTCAGTCCTTTTGTGGTAATCCCAAGGTATTTCACCTTGGCTTTAACCCTGGATGTATGGAGATCTGAAGTTGTCTTAAATATATTTTTAAGGCTACCACATTTCCAGTGTCCAGAAGTTGATCTTCTTCTAGTACAAAGGGGATCCACCTGGCTCATTCACAAAAGGGTTGCAGGGCCATTTCTTCCCAGTTTAGGGTCTCTTGTGGTTGGAAAGTAATGCCCAAACTCTTTTGAAAACTGAGATATGTGATCATCCCCCAGCTGGAAGAAAGTAAGTCCTGGCTCAGTCTCTTCCAAAATCTCTGTTAATGTTCAAAACATGTTGAGAATCCCAGTGTTTACTTATAGCCCTCACAACTCCAGTTTGACATTGAATGCACCACTTTATCTGCTGGCTTGACCCCGGCTGTGACTCTCCACTGAAAGGACAGGTCAAGCTGCTGGAGCAGACTGAACACGGTGCATGGGGAAGAGGTTTTGTAACCCACTCTGTGTCACTGAAATGTGCTGCCAGGGGTGACTGCTTTTCTAAAAGAAATATCTGGAGTGACTCTCGTGACTCATGAACTCTGGCCAGTCTTGTGCCTTCAGAGAGCTAGACCATTTCTGTGTAGAAGAGATGTGTGTGCTGTGCATCCATCTCCTCACAGCTCTGTGCAAACAGATGTGAGTCCTGTACTTTAACGTGTTTGATAGTTTTAATCAAATCCTCCAAAACACTGTTAAGTTCCCATGACCCAGAATTTCTTTATGGATGACAGTGCATAGGCTCATGTTCAGAAGTAACCTCTTTGACCCAAGTAATGAAACCAGAAAGATGTCCCATCACAGCAGCTCTGTCCATGTGTAACTGACAGGAAATGACTGATTCAGTTTTGCTGATGTGTAATTACTCAAAGATTTGTATAGTTCTGGAGGTGTGGTGTTGGTTGGCAACAAAACTGTACATAACGCATGCTCATGCACATCATATGAAAGATACAGCACACAAAAGCAAGCACTGTTGTCCTGTGTTGACTTTGGTAGACCCATCAACCTGGATTGTGCACTGTAGTGACTCATTAATCCTCCCTAACAGCTGAGCCTCAATATTCTCAGCTATGTCTTCAATTCATCGGATCATGGTGCCAACCGAAAGAGAAACAAGTGCCGCCTTTTGAACTGCAACCTCTCCTAAAAGTTCACAACAAATGTCTTTAGCAGCAGGCAGGACCAACTCTGCATGAACAGTAAAGGGCTTCTTAGTTTCAGCAAGGCAGTCAGCCACTAAGAGTGATGCTCTCAGTGCAGACACATTTGGTGAAACAGTGGTCTTCAATAATTACTTCTTCATGTTCATATCTTTTCTTTAAAAATAAAAAAACTCCAAAGCCTTGTTGTTCAATGCTGGGTGCTTGGTCTCTACTTGGCAAAGCAACTTTGAAGGTTTCACGGCTCTTCTGGACAGCTGTTCACCACATATACAAAAGTGCTCTTGGAGAATGTGAATTGCCTGTAGCAATGAACCCATAATTTATATAGGGCTCTTGATATTTTCTTTTAAATGCGCCTTTCTCTCTGTTGGCCACTTAGAGTCTTCTGTTGTTTCATCACTGGGCCTTTCCTCTCTTTCAGAGAAGCTCTCCAGTGACCTTTTTATTCATTTTGACCAGTGATAGCCAGTGGGCTTACAAAACTACAGCTGAGGCACGTGTGTAGTTCAAGAAAGAGGCACGGATGGAAATGAAAATAAAATGATGAGTAGGCCATGTGCAGACTAAAATAAGTGTTGGATGCTGACAGCCTGCCACCAGATGTAGCCACACCACTGAAGTACATCAACTCACTCGCCACTGTAAAGCCTGCCACCAGATGCAGCTGGGTTGTCACTTGCCACTCATTGGTAGGATTCTGATCTGAGTCTGCAAGCCTTTGATTTATCATGGTCTCTGTAGTCAAGCCTGTCTGCTAATGTTCATCTGCATTTGCCACTGCTCCCCAGTGCTAGCATCACTGCCTCAGCTCCACCTCAGATCAGCAGGCATTAGATTCTCATAAGCAGCGCACACTCAGATCTTTCACATGTTACTTTGGAGCCCATGTGCTCCTGGAATGACTTCCTGAGGCCCGGGCATGAACTAGAAGATCAGTCACTGCCACCGCGCTGCCTCCGTGTGGACAGCAGACCTCTTGGCTGCCCAAAGTTGTATGGACAAGCTGCACATGGCCTCTGTCAAACCACATGACACAGGAAGGCTTGGTGGCTTGGCACAGAGTGGAAACAGAAGTCCTCCCCTTGAAGTTTTGAGTCTTTGAGCTTGTCCATCACTGTTCCCTAATGGTGAACTCAGCAAGGTTTGATGATTTGTCAGGACAGGCAGCTCTTGCACAGCTACTCACTTGGTTCAACCAACATCATGCACAAGGCAAGGTGTCCCAGCAGGCAGGAGCCCTGCCTGCTCAACCCTTACATAGCAAAGCCCAGACAGCAGGACTGTGCGGCGCTCATGGATGTCTGTCTACAGGAGTGTGATGGCCCCTGGCCTTCTCAGGAGTGTGATGGCCACATCCAGGGCAGGAGAGCTGAGAGCTCCCATGTGTTTGCTGTGACCGCAGGATGGCAACTGAGCAGAAGTGAATGCTCAGCTTCAAAGTAAATGTCACCCAAGCTCACACTTTGCTCCTTCCTTCTTTCCTTCCTTCCTTCCTTCCTTCCTTCTTTTTGTGGTAGGGTGATTGAACACAAGGCTTTTGTTCTGAGCCACAACCCCAGCTCTTTTTTTATTTTTTATTTTGAGACAGGGTCTTGCTAAGTCACTAAGTTACCCAGGCTGGGCTTGAACTTGTGAGCCTCCCTGAGTGCGGGGATTGCAGGCATGCGCCACCACACACCTGTCTGTTTCTTGTTTCTTTATGTGAGATAGTCATAAAGAGTGTTTATGATATATATGTATGGTATATATTATATATGTGTGTGTGTGTGTGTGTGTGTGTGTATAGTCAAAATCCAAGTAACAAACAGAGGGATCCTCCACAGATATGTTTATTTAAAAATAGACATTGTAAAGGGAATATGTACTCAATAGTAAACTGTGTGTATATTCAAAGAAATTGAGACAAGAGGAGTTTTTTTTTTGAACTGGAAATTGAACTTGGGACCTTGCACTTGCAGGGCAAGTGCTGTTCTGCTGAGCTAAATCCCAAGAGGAAGTTTTTAAAAGCAAAATGAAGAGACTCACATAAGTTATTCTGAAATAATAATCCTTGGCTATGAGTGTCAGTTATAAGGGTGGCATTAGCCTGCAATAAACAGGCAGCTGTCCTTGCAGAAGTTGTGTGTGTGTGTGTGTGTGTGTGTGTGCATGCAGTGGGCTTTATCCAAAACTATGGTTGTGGCAGAGGCGTTTGTGGTAGTTATTGCTATCAGCTATGTGTACATGAGATCACTTCCTCTACAACCACCAAATTTTATTTATTACTATTTTGCTGTTGTTGTTCTTAGGGTTTGACAAAAGTAATTCCATTTTTATTCTGATGACTTTTGCATCATGGACAGTTTTTTAAAATAAGCATAAAATGAACTGCTGTATCGGCACAATTCAAGCATAAGACCGAGAACATTGCCGATACCACTGAGTCTCCTCCGCACCCGCTGAGCCCTCCCTGACGAGCAGCCCTGCTCACCCCCAGAGAGGTACTCCACATTTCACCCCTTCTTTCTCTGGCTTTCCCAAGCTGTGTCCCACTCATGCTCATTCCCAGACAGCCCAGCACTTAGCTTTGCCCGTGTTTGAAGTCTACATAAACCAGATTACATCTGTGCACCCTCTGCAGCCAGTTTTTCCTGCTGGACATTTTTGGGTGAGATTCCTCCCTGCCTGCCCCTGAAGCTATGGCTCATTTCTTCTCCCTGCTGTGCAGTGCCCTTCAGTGTGAATTTGTCTCATGGTATCTGCCCATTTTATTGCTGCCAAACCTTTGGCTCTCAGCAGCAAGAGTAGCTGCCTGCAGTGCTTCTGAGTATCAGTGCACCTGTTGGTCACATGCACAGCATTCCTCCAAAGCATATGGAGAGGCTGGCATTTCTGGGTAGCAGCCTACATGCGTGTGCTAATCAGGGTTCTCCACAGAAATAGAAACAATTCAATGGAAGTTAGGTGGGTGGGTGGATGGGTAGATGAATGGATGGATGGATGGATAAGTAGGTGGATGGGTAGATGGATGGATGGATGGATGGATGGGTGGATGGATGGATGGATAGATGGATGGATGGGTGGGTGGGTGGATGGGTGGATGGATGGATGGATAGATGGATGGATGGGTGGGTGGGTGGATGGGGTAGTGGATGGATGGTGAAGAAATGACTCACCAGACTGTAGAGAGTAAGAAGTCCCTCCATCTTCTCTCCATGAGCTGGAGGTGTAGGGGTGCAGCTGGTACATTCATTTTAAATCTGAAGGCCTGGGAATCAGGGGAGTTGATGGTGCAAACCCCAACCTGAGGGCTGGAGAAATGCGGGGAGAGATGTCCAAGCTCAGCAGTGAAGTGGGATGAAAGGGTTGACTCTTCCTTCCTTGTCCTTTATTCGGCCCTAAAAGGATTGGCTGGTGCCCATTCACAGGGAGGACAATCCTGAGTTCAGAGATTCAAACCCCAGGAAACTCCCTTGTTAACACATCCAGAAATAATGCGTATTGTGGGCGCCCTGTGGACTAGTCAGTTTGACACAAAATTGACTGCCACAGTGCAGCTTTGATCTTACTCAGTGCCATCAACTGAACCGTGTCCACTTCACACATGCGTGTTGGAGCTGGCTTCCAGAACTACAAGAAATGCATGTCTATTGTTTGAGCTCTTTTGTCCCTGGTATTTTGTTCTGGGAGTCCAAGCAGACTAAGACACTAGGTCACACCAAAATGTTTCTAATCTGCACATCCTCCAGAAAAGTCCTCACTTCTTTAAGAGAGATTTATTCTAGAAAGAATTCCCCCACCCTGACTGGGAATCTCTCCTTTCTCACCCGATTCTCTCCCTTGCACCCAGTGGTTAGTCTCTTCCTCTGTGCCTCTGTCAGGCCTGGAGCCTCCTGAGGCTTGAGGCCCAACTGCATGGCTCCCTTTCAGCACAGTGTCCCCAGAAAGCCCAGCCCTGGCCCACTGGCTCTGGCTAACAGAAGGGTTTCACCCACCTCAGGGTGTACAGCACAGATACCTCTATGAGTCCAATTCTACTGGTAATACCTGCTCCTCGGAAATTTTACGTACACACACAGCTTTCTTTTAATTTTAGAACATCGATAGCTCCCAGTCCCAACCCCAGTAAATGGGTTGTATGGAGCTGGAGAAGAGCTCTGGCTGAAACAATGAATGCATGGATGCTTAGGAACTTTTTAACATAGTGTTTTGTTTTGTTTTGTTTTTTGGTACCAGGAATCGAACTCGGGTTCTTGTGCTTGCGTAGCAGGCGTTGAAACCACTGAGCTAAATCCCCGGCCCTTTAACATAGTGTTTTTAAGGGAAAAATTGCAGCAAGAAAAGATGCAGGGTTATCAGTAGATTTCAACAGCAGAGCAGTCACTGAGGCATGAAAATTTATGCCAGAAACGTTTCAGAGTTCCACGAGCCAGGCAGTGTGCTGGGACACAGAGCCAGCTGTGACCGATGCTGGAAAAGAAGTATGCGTGTCTCTAAGTAGGAGGAAGCTGGAAGGGCAACAGCCTGCAATTCTAGCTCCCTTGCTGGCAGTGAGAAGGGGGAGGTCACCGAGGAGACAGGAGACTTCCGAGTCAGAGACAAAAGATGTTTCGGTCAGCGATGGCCCGATGTGTGCCAGGGTATTGCTGGTGACGTTCCAGCTGTCCTGGGTGTGTACATGCACTCAGTGATGTTCCGTGATGAAGAAGCCAGCTGATGACACGGTCCTCACTGTCCAGCGTGCTCACTGCACCCACGCCTGTGCTGTCCTTGCCCCTGAACTGGCACCGCTGGTCCCAGAGGTTGCTGCACACGAGATGCATCGGTATCACATCTGAGTAGTCCCGAGCCGAGGGCGCCCCAAATCTTACAAGGGGCTGCAGGATGACAGTACCTTTATTATCTGCTCCAGATGGAGGCGCCGTCCCTCTCTCTCAGAGTGCTTTCTACACGGACCTCTTTGAAAAGATAGTGTGGAACAAAAGCTGATACAAGACATGCAGACATACATAAAAAATTGTCTCCTAACAAAAGGGGATGTCACTCTTACTCCCCTCAGAGCCGAGGGGGCTGCTGTGCAGAGAAGTTAGGGTCTTCTGTCAGCACCAATGCCGAGGCCCAGGGACTTTAAGCCAGGACTTCAGCTGCAGTGGACGGATGTGGTCTGGAGTTGGGCATAAGTGATCTCCCCAGGAGGACCACGGGGCACTGCAGAGCACCAGCGGCAGGAACGGCCCGGGGGGCAGTGGTGAGGCTGGTGTGCCTGGCCACGCTGGCTGGACTTGGTCCCCTGCCTGAGTGTGGAAAGCTGCACTGTGTGCGTTCGTCACGCATAGCATTCCGGGACAGCCAGCTGGGTCTTCCTCTGTCCCAGGAGAGGGAGAGGACTTAGGAAATCCTCCAAAATCTGCTCGCTGCCATGGTCCATCTTCTAGTCCTTCAGAAGGCCACAGGCATGCAAAGACCTCAGGGCACTGAGGTATCTTCACACAAGCACCACAGAGCATGCCGCTTACCTTCCACTCTCTTCCCTCCCTGCTCTGGGCTTGAAGGAGCCTTCCGTGTACTTGTGGCTCCCGGATTCTGCTCTGCTGAACTGAGGACTTGTATCAGGACAGGAAGGACAAACCCCTCCTCTGTGTTCCTACCAGGGCTAGTCATTGATGAATGCATGAACCAGGGTGAGGCCATCGTCATGGTTCTGGCCCTTCCTGGGGGCACCTTCCCCTCCCTCGGCTCCTAAGGGCCCCTCTCCCCTCCTCCCTCATCGTGCTAGAAAACTCTTTTCCTGGAGTGGCTAATAGCAGCTGGGAGACCTCTCACAAGTGCAAGTCATTGACAGCTGAGAGCATGTGGCGAGAGATGGGTCAAGAATTTTCTGGACAGGACCTTTCCTGAGAGGCCCTGCAGAATGATCCATTCCTTGTCTGAGTCTCTGCTTGGCTTCTCATGAGTGGTGTGATGTTGCACAAGTTACCTGGGGTCAATGTTCTCCTCTATAAATTAAAAGTAGTTATAGCATAGCTGTTGGATAGGACTATTGCGATGACTGAATAAAGCCATATGACATTGGGGTTTTTGGGTCACACAGATGCTATTCATCCATCTACCTGCCTGCCTGCCTGCCTATCACTCTATACCCCTCTCCCTCAAGCCTGAGAGTCTATGAGTGTGTGGATGAGTGTCTGCCTCTCTCTCCCTATCCATCGCCCATTCCTCCACGCATACACACTTTCCTTCTTCCATCCCTCTGTCCTCTCACCTCTACTCAGCATCCACTTACCCTCTGCCCCATCAGGGACCCAGCAGGCTCCGGGTCCCAGCGTGCCGAGTCGGCTGTCTGTCGGCAGCCCCTTGCCACCACAGGCAGAGGAATTACTAAAAGTAGAATCGATGTGAATAACACACTGTTTCAGTTATCAAGGAGGATTAATTTTAGTCAGGACTTGACCGTTTCAGTTGCCTGTGGATTTATCAGGTAGCAGCAGCACCTCTTTTCAGTGTTTCTGCCTGTCCCCACCTCCAGCTCCGGTGCCTCCCCTTGGCTTCTAGGGGAGAAGTAGAGCTGCTGCCTAGCTGTGGTGGAGGCTTTCGAGGTGGGCATGGAAGGAGTAAAGTGTGTGTCCACATAGGTTGTGGCAATGACTTTGGACCTGACATTGAGCCTGGCAGAACCACTTAGAGGGAGGCCTCATTAGCATTTTTAAAGGTTACAAATTCATGGACACCATGAGAGCCCTTGTCTGGGGACAAAGCTGGCTCACAGTTAGGTCTCCCAGCTCTGTGGGAATCATGTTACAACTCCCCCACCTGTGCCATGTGAACTACTCTCCTGCCACTCCCGGCCCGGGCAGAACTGCAAGTTGGACCTACAGGGACAGCTGTCTCTTGCTGGCTCCTGCGTCATGGAAAGGCAGGTGGATTCTTCCACAGCCCAGCGCTCGCTCTATTCCAGAGTGTGCTGAACTGATGAATTCCCGAGTACCAGGAGGTGCTCCATGCCAAGGGCTTCTGCTATCCAGTGCAGTCAGATGCTGCTCCTGGAAACCAGAGGCACCAGAATATCTGCAAATGTCTGCGCACCCAGGTGCCCTGCAGCTGCAGCTGCCCCTGCCTGTCCTAAACGAAAACTTGCAATCTCTGTCAACTAGATCGAATGTCTGCCACTAAAATGGGTAATTCCTTAAATTAAGCAGAAAAAAATAAAGCTAGTGGATTGAACTTCTGAAATTTAAAATTCCTCTCTTAAGTTTCCTTTAAAATTTGGGATTTAATACTATTTATGTAAATGAAAAGATGACCAAAAATATTGTGTCTGATATTTCCCACAATTTGCCTTAAATTTTTTTAAAAATTTCATTGTGGTTAAAAACACAAAGTGAAGGGATGGGGATTTAGCTCAGTGGTTCTGCCACCTGCCTCGCAAGCACAAGGTCCCGAATTTGATCCCCGGTACCAAAAAAACCAACCAAAAACACAAGGTAAATTGTAACATCTAACTCAGTAAATATACAGTTTAGAGGTGTTAACTATATTCACTTCGTGAGTGAATCTTCAGGACTTTTGCATCTTACAAAACTGAAATTCTACACCTATTAAACAATCCCCACTTCTCCCTTCCCCCAGCCCCTGCCAACTGTAGTGGTAACTTCTGTTTCTGAGTTGGATTACTTTAGATACCTCACATACATAGAATCATACATTATCTGCTTTTTTGTGACTGGCTTATTCCACTAAGCATAATGTCCTCAAAGTTCATCCAAGTCGTAGCATGTGACAATTTCCTTCCTTTGAAGATTGAATAATGAGTATACCACTGTATGGATACACCACATTCTGTTTGTCTATTCATTTGTCAGCAGACACTTGGGTTGGTTCCTCCTTTTTTGGTCTTATGAACAAGGTTGCAATTAACATGTCCGTGCAAAGATCCCTTCCAGATGGTGCTTCCAGTTCTTCTGGATATGTATGTATTCAGAAATGGGGTTACAGGGTCATGTGGCAAATTGATCTGCAAGTTTTTGTGGAGTCTCTGTCCTGCTTTTCACAGTGGCTGCAGCAATTTACATTTGTCCCGAAGGTATCACATCTTCACTAGCACTTGTTATTTTCCAGTGTTTGGAGAGTGGCCACCCTCACTTGTGTGAGGAAGCGTTTCGTTGTGGCTTAGGAGTGCATGTCCTTGGTGACTAGTGATGCTGGGCTGTTTTTTCACAGACCTGTTGGCCATGTCTTCACCTCCTTGGGAAAAATTTTAAGTCCTTTCAATCAAGTTTTGTGTTATTGTTGAGGAGCAGTTTTTGATACTAACCCCTTTTCAGATCTGATTCTCTTTCATGCTGGAGGTTGACATTTGACTCCATTTACTGTTTCCTTTGAAGCCCAGCAGTTTCAAAGTTTGACGTAGCTTTGCTTGCTTCTTTTTGCTTTGGCTGTCTGCACTTTTGCTGTCGTGTGAAGTCTCGTATCACGAACTGTTTCCCCTAGGTCTTCTGTTAGGAATTTTATACTTTTACATCTTAGGTGTTTAAGGGTCCCACTTCATTCTTTTTCATACGGATACCCAATTCTCCCAACAGAGTTGTCCAAGAGGTGACCCTTTCCCATGGTCTCAGTACTTGTGTTGAAGATCACCCCATCACATACACAAAGGTTTACCCCTGGGGTCTCTCGTTAGTCTATTGGCCTGAGTGTCTGTCTTCACGCCAGTACTACACTGTTTTGATTATTCTAGTTTTGTAACATGTTTGAAACTAAGAAGTATGAGGCCTCCCAATTTGATCTCAAAATTGTTTTGGCTCTTCAGGGTTGACTGAAATTTCATAGAAATTTTAGGAGTTTGTTGCATTTCTGTTTTTTTAAAAAAAGTCCATTGGGATTTGAGTGGGATTGCATTTAATCTGAGATGATTAAGGGCAATACAGAGATGTTAAAAATACTGTATTAAGCCTTCTACTCAATGAACATGGAATACCCTTACATTTATTTGTGTCTTTAATTTCCTTCAGCAATATTTTATAGTTTTCAGAGTATGAATCTTTCACCTCCTCAGTTAATTTTATTTATAAATATTTTATTCTTGTTGATCTTAGTATAAATGATTTTCTTCATTAGTATAAATGATTTAGTATAATCAATTAATTCATATAAATGATTATAGTATAATAATATAGTATAATATAATATTAATTAGTATAATTAATTAGTTTAAATGATTTTCTTACAATCCTTTTGTGATAGTTCCTAATTAGTATTTGAAAACAAGATTGATTTTGGTGACTTGATTTTGTATCCTGCAACCTTCCTATTTGTTTATTTACTTCTTTTCAGTTTGGATGCCTTTTATTTCTTTTTCTCACCTAACCACTATGATGAAGGCTTCCTACACTGTGACCAGGCATCCTTGACTTCTTAAAAGAAACAATTTCAGTGTGATTGTTGACTGTGCTATTGCTAGTAGGCTTCTCATATGTGGCCTTTATTACATTGAGGTAGATGCTTTATTCCTAGTTTGTTTAATATTTTTACCACGAAAGAATGCTGAATTTTGCCAGGTGAATTTTTCTGTGTAGCTGAGATGATGATCACATTCTGATAAGGTTTATTACACTGACCAAGTTACATCTGGTGGGTCTGGGGTCTAGAGAACACCAGACTTGCCCTTTCTGGGCCTGTCTCTCTCTCTCTCTCTCTCTCTCTCTCTCTCTCTCTCTCTCTGATGAAAGAGGAAGAGAAGTGGGAGAAGACCAGTGCAAAGCAAGGTAATTTTATCTGAGGTGTTGCGGGAAGTGGTACAAAGGCACCTTGGGCCAGGAGTGGGGGTGTCAGAGCTGAGACACAGGGGAATCTAGGGTGGTGGTCCTGAGGTATGAGGGGTGCTCTGTCTCTACCCAGGGAGGATTGAACTTGACTGATTGGATATTGGGCTTGTTGCTAAGGGTTTGGTCTTGTGGGCCAAAGGGGAATCGTCATGAGCAGCTTGTTTGGGGAAGTTACCTATTTGAAGGGACACTTAAGGGGGCCGGTGGCCTACACAGACACAAGTGTAAAACCACGAGCTCTCGGCTTCAACCTCAACACTGCTTGAAAATTGTTTGCTGCCTCCAGCCACACAGAGCCTGCCCTTTCCACCCTCTGAAGGGGCCTGGATCTTTAACCCTCCCGAGGGGTCCCTTCAGCCCCTAAAATGGCTTTTCATACATTGAGCCATCTCGACAGGAATAGGCTCCACATGGTAACAATGTCTAATTCTTCAATGTGCTATTGCTTTCAGTCTGTCAGTATTTTATTTAGGATTTTTGCATCAGTATCCATAGGAGATACCGGTTAAAGACTAAAGGTTCTCATTTCTTGTAGCATTTTTGTCTGGCTTGGGTGTCAAGATAATGCTGGCCTCATAAAATGAGTTTGGAGGTGTTCTCTCCTCTTTAAATTTTTGGAAGACTGTAAGCAATGTTAGTTGTTAATTCTTACCCCAGATTATGTTTATTGTTTTACACGAGATGTGAAAATATTCCACGACATTAGGAGAAAACTCCATGTCCTCTTCCCGCTGAACACATTTGGAAGCCAAGGTCTCCGTCGTCCTTGCAGATATGATGCTGACCTTGGTTGTAGCATGAGACATGCCACACTAGGAAGGGGCCTGTGGGGAGAGATGAAAGGGAGAGTGTGGAGCAATCTACTCTCAGAGCAGATGAACACAATGACAGAAAGCCAGAGGGATGGGACAGTGCTGAGGGGTGAGAAAGAGAAGGGAGGACAACCAAGTGGCTACACTCACAGCCTAAGAGGGTGGAGTTGGCAGGTGGCTCTCAGGTGAGTAAGGCAGCTCCTGCTGGGTGCTCACCCTTATGCGTGATCCGAATTCATCTCATGGGTGTTATTGTCATTTTATCTCCATGTGACAGGTGGAGTTGCTGAAGCTCAAGGAAGTAAAGAGATTTACCCAAGGGCCCATGGGTACAACACAGTAATCCTGCGATTTGCACCCCAATCTGTCTTTCAAACCCTGAGATATTTTCTAGTCTCACCATTCAGCCTTCTTCAGCATGGAAATGGAAAAAGCAGTATGAACTCAAGTTTGACACAAGTAAGAATGTGGGGGTTGGGGGAGTAAAGATAACACAAGATCTGAATCCTTGTGACCCTGGATTCATATCCTGGGCCCTAACCCCCTGGGCACTGGAAGACGGGGCCTGTGGGAGGTGATGGGCCATGAGGGTGGAGCTCTCATGGGTCCAGTCAGTGCCTCATGAAGGGGACCCTAGAGAGTGTGCCAGTCCTTCCACCACATGAGGACCCAGCAGGAGGGACCTGTCTAAGAACCAGGCAGTGAACCCTCAGCAGATATCAAATCTGCCATGTCTTGATCTTTGACTTCCCAGCTTCCAGAACTGCAAGAAATAACTTTATACTGTTTATAAATCTCCTAGCGTATAGTATTTTGTTTTAGCAAATGAAGGAAGAAGATGACTTAAAATTTAAACAAACCAGCAAAGGTGTAGAGTACATGTGTGCATGTGGTTATGTGTAGCGTGTAAGTATATGTGGGTTTTATATGTCTCTATGTGTGCATGCATGTGTGTGTGCATGAGCTCATGTGCTTATGTGTGTGTGTGTTTGGGAGTTTGTGTGTGGACATTGCAGGGATGGAGGGGTCAGCAGTGTGCCAGTGGGCTTCGGTCACAGGGTCTTCATGCCTGGAAATGTTTCCTGAGACCACATCTGATAACCATAGGCCACACTAGTGCTCCAGAGTGTTCTGCTCAGGACTTCAGGATCTGTTTTGTGTGCTGTTTGCACAGGCTGCTCAATGTGTGACTGTGTTTTTTATCTATTAATCTGTTTACTTTTGCAGCATTTTGTTTATTGCCTCCAAAAGACAAAAGCCCAAGATCAGGTCCCAGAGCCCCTCACTGCTCCCTGCCCACCCTGCTGGGGCAGCACTTTCCCCACGATCCTCCCTGCCTGAACGCCTCAGCAGGGAGCTGCAAGCAGGTAGACTCCAGACTTCATGTCTCTGACATCTTCCTGGTCTGGGTCCACCCTTCCTACGGCCAACCTGGGGTCAATAACAGGCATTTCCTGAGCACTCAGCTCAGTGCCTCACTCTAACTCAGCTCCTGGTCAGTCCTGGGGGAGGGAGGCTTTCCCTCCCTGGACTACGTCGTGTTAGGCCCCAGCCACCGGCCTTTGCTAGTGCTGTCTCCCTTCCTCCACCTCTTCTCGGCTCCTCCACCTATTGAAGCCCACACATAGCACTGAAGTTCTCTCCACTGAATTCCTATAGCTTTTATCATCTCAACCAAGGAATTAGTTGCTCAGCTGATTCTTGTCTGGCTCAAGCTCATTGATTTCCTAGGGAGAATAACAGAAGACTGCTTCAGAACAAGACACATCTATTATTGCCCTGACTTTTGTTGAGCGGAGGGCTTAACTGGGTGATGTTGTTTATTAAAGGCTGACCATTGCTGGAGCACAGCACTGAGCAAAATCGCCAAAACCCACAAGCACGTGAAGGACTCACTGACAGATGGATGAAGGCACCCTGGAACAACACTGAATAGAGGTGTGGAATAACTTTTCTGACTCACCAAAACTTATTCTTGCCAAGGGTCTTGGATTCGGCATTGAGTGAGGTTTTTCTTCAACATACACAGCTGCCTTTCTCACTGAGTTTGCAAACCCCAGGCTCAGCACCCAAAACCCATAGACCTGTATCAGGCACAGGGAATATTCCACTCTACTCTGAAAGCTTAGGCTTTATTTATTCTGAGCTTCTGAACTAAAAAGAAAAAAAAAGAAACGCTATTGTTTGTTTGTTTCTGCAATAGAGCATCAGGACACTGTCACAGAGCCACTATTGTGAACCAGAAAGGCTCAGGGGTTTTGTAAATGTTAAAATAAACTCACTGCAGCCTCATAATCTATTTATAAGGTCCCCCTGCTTGCCTCTCTCTTCCTATTATTACAAAATCATCTTTGCTCTCCACCTGTATAGTACGGGGAACTGCTTACCAGCAGTTACTTAGTTCTGGACACTGGGGCAGGGTGGGCTGAGCTTCCATGAAAGGAAAATGGCTCAGTGAAAACAGAATGGGGCTGGGGAGGCTCTGGGCCCTTTGTCCTTGGTTCCAGTGGGGAGGGAGGAGAGAAGCCACTTCCCCTCCCCACCCTGATGGACAGGGCTTTCTGCTCTCTGCCTCCCTCTGTGCTTGTCTTCCTTCTCCCTCCCACCCACTGCAACTGCCATCCGGGTGGGCTTCCCAGGACCCAGGGTGGCCCTGGCACATTTCAGAGTAACTGCAGATAGACACCTTGGTGCGGAGTGTGTCTTCATCCTATTCTTCCCTCCACTATCCCACACTCTCCCTCAGGGAGCCAGTGAGACCCCCCACTCCAACCCCTGCATCCCACATGGTCTCTCTGCTGTTCCATGCACCTCAGCCTGGTGATTTAAAGGAGCTGAGACTGCTTCGATGCCACCTCCCACCCAAGTCAAGGACTCTTCACCCCAGGCCCTGTGGTCAGCACCTCCAGCACTGATGCTGCCTTTCCTTTTCTTCCCTGTTCATTTTGTTCTCTTTCCTTTCTCTATCTAGAGTCCTACTTTTCTTCTTCGATTTTACAGAACAGATTATATTGATTTTTTGCATTATTTTGTATCTTTTTAATATAATATTTATTACTATCTGCATCAACAAAAAGAATGTCATCTGTGAGGTTAAGTAAGCATGGGCACTTACTGACATTTCACAGACTAGGGAACCTCCAAGCAGCTAGTAGGCAAATTTCTGGTGTCCACACAATGGCACAGAGATTGCCATGGATTTTTCTTCTGAACACAGGATTCCCAGCAGTGGGCTGCAGGCTCCAGCATGCCATAGAGTTTCAAAGTGGCCTCACATCAGGGAGCACACCAGCCCCTCGGCAGGTTGAAGGGATGCAGCCTGCTCAAGGAAGTGTGGTTTGTTAACATGATGCCAGTTCACTGAGAAGTACTAGTAGACCACACTAGAGACTTCCAGTCATTATATATGCATTTTCTCAGTTGACAGAGCCTGAAAGAATGAACTGTAGCTAGGGGAAGTCCATGGATTTTTTTTCCTTTTCATTCAAAAAAAAAATTCTCCTAAAGGCCTGGGAGCCCCAGGAAAAGGCTGAAAGGTTTACTCATCATTGTTCCCTAAAGCTTGGTGTACATCCCCCTGCTACCGTGTGGGATAATTCCAGAGGCTACACAGACAATATTTTTTACTTAAGTATGTTAGCTTCCATTTGTAATAGCAGTATTGATTGTTTTTGTCTTCTGTTTATAGCATTCTAATGTTTCTCTAGTCTGCATCTCCAAACTTTTTAAACAACTCTTACAAACCACTTCCAACAGCTTCTGAACCACACAATAGGTTACAGTCACAACCACCTCACTCTTAGCACCAATTTTCTGTGTGAGTCACTTTCCTGTCACTGGGACAAAATACCTGACACTCACAATTTAAAGGAGAAGAAGTTTATTTCAGTTCATGGTTTCAGTGGATTCAGTCCATGGTCAGTTGGCTTCAAGGCAGAAATTGAGGGGCAGAATGACATGGTGGAGGAAAACTGTTCACCATAAGGCAGCCAGAAAGCAGAGAAACAGGATGAGCAGAGACAAGAATGCATCCCTCTGGACCACAGTGCCAGAGATCTTACCCTCCCAATCACACCTCACCTCTGAAAGTGAGGCTTTTGGGGGACATTTCAGATCTGAACCTTAATACTGTATAAGTAATTAGTTAAGATGAAGTCATGGCCCCTCATCCAATATGACTGATGACCTTATAAAGAGAACATCATGTGGAACAACCAAGACACATACAGAGAGAAGAACATGTGAGGTTACGCAGAGAGAAGCCAGCTGCTGGCCAGGCAGAGGGCTCAGAAGAAACTAACCAGGCTGACATCTTGATCTTGGACTTCCAGCATTCACAACCCCAAAGAAACAAATGTATGTGGTTTAAGCCACTCAGACAGTGAGATCATGTTACAACAGCCCCAGAAAACTATGTAGCTTCACATAAAAGCTCTTTGCTATACATGAAGAAAAATGTTCCTAATTTGAAACAGGAAATAATTATAATTGAAAAAGTCTTACTTTTCCCACAAGGACCTAATGTTTCATTTCTATCACATAATCTAAAGTTAAATTTTATTTCAAAACATGTCTTTATTGAGAAGCTTTATTCTGGCAGCTGCTTAGCAACAATAGGTTAAACACTCTCTCCACACTTTATTCAGGTATAGTTGACACACAATAAGCCATGTATGTGTAAAGTATCCAACTTGATGAGTTTTTTTCCTATCTACATACCCATGAAATCTTCAGCATCATCAAGATAGTGACCATACCCATCTCTTCCAGAAATTTTCTCTATTCACTCTGTATCCCCGTTCCATCCTCCTCTTCCTCTACCCCAGCCACATCCCCAGACAACCAGTGATCTACTTTCTGTCACTGAGCACAGTCTGTATTTTGTATTTTATAGAATTTTATATAAGCAGAATTATGCAGCATGATTTGGGGGACTGATCTCTCTCACTCAGGATAACTATCTTGAGGGGTTTTTCTCATGTGATTGTGCGTATCAACAGTTCATTCCTTTCTGTTGTGCTGTCGAGGAGTGGTGGTTTATTGTGAGGGTGTAGCACAGTGTGTGTTTGCAGGTTGTTACTATTACAAAGGCACTGCTGGGACATGGGATACAAGTCTTTGCATGTCAATAAATAGGAGTAGAATGGCTGGGTTATACGGTAGATAGATATTTAACGCTGCAGGATACCACCAGGTTGTTCTCCAGAGCCCCTGTTCCATGTTCCCTTCCCACGGTGATATGCAAGAGTTTCTGTCCTTCCACCTTCGCCTCACCCTTTCTCAGTTCCACCACTCCCAGTTGTGCATCCTGGCGTCTTGATACATATCCCATGGACTGTGACATAGGTGACTTTCCCAGGGACGTGCCCTGCAGAGGTTTTGCAGATCCAGTGCCTCAGGGTGTTGAGAAACCTGCCCTCACCAATCAGCAAGGAAAGAGCAATGTGACCAAAAGTACTGAAAAATCTGACCAAACGTTTGATGTCTGCCTCTGACATGCAAAATAAATTCCTAGTGGATTAGACCTGTGTTTTAAAATATCTCTGTTCAAAAGTATTATTGTTCGCTCCATAGCAAAAACACTCTCATGGGTGAGAGACTCTGAATACACCTGCATATGAATACTCCAGTCCATGTAGGCCTCTCCTCTGTGTCCCTCTGTTTCCTTCTGGGATCCATCACACGCGTCCTCTCAGGTCCCCCTGAACTGCTCACTGGAGGGGCTAAGCCCTCCCATGGATCAGTGGCTTTGCCTGTGTCCACTGCTCCCCTCACCAGTCACCCAGCAAATACTTACTCATTCTGCAGGACCTGCCTCAAATAACTGGCATTTCACCGTGGGCTGCACCCAGCCTGCCCAGGTGGTCTCTCCCACCTGCGTATTCTCACAACATCTGTCACATTACTTGTCATGAGCTATTTGTGAATTGGTTGTCATGCTCCTGTGAGTCCCCTAGGGGGATGACTTTGCATTTTGGGGGACTGCATTTCCACTCGCCAGCACGGAGTAGGAACAAGTAACACAGGGTGGGTGAGGGCAGGGAACATGCACCTGTGGAAAGCACACGTGGCACTGCAGTGGTCAGACACCTGTGTCCATCAGCTTTCTGCAACCGTAACAAAACACCTGAGATAATCAACTCAGAAGAAGAAAAAGCCCACAGCAGGGTGGCGCACGCCTATAATCCTAGCACTCAGGAATCTGAGGGAGGAGGATTGCAAGCTGAAGGCCAGAGTGAGCAACTTAGTGAGCTCTGTCTCAGAATAATAAATAAATAGGGACATAGCTCAGTGGTGGAGCCCTTGCCTTGCACATGCGAAGCCCTGGGTTTGAACACCAGCACTGCAAAACCACGAAGGCTTTTTGTTTTGGAGTCCGTTTTGGAGGTTTCAGTCTGAGGTTGCTTGGCTTTGTCACTCTGGGCCTTGAATGACACAGCGCATGGTAGTGGGAGCAAGTGGTAGGAGAGAGAGACAGACAGCAGAAACCCACAGCCCCCTCCAGGGTACACCCCAGCGACCCCATTCCTTCCACCAGGCCCCACCTCCTAATAGCTTCATCACCTCCCAGGAGCACCAGGACTTGGGACCTAGCCCTTAACACATTTCATATCCAAACTGCAGCGGTGTTCAGCATCCTGCGCTGAGATATCTCAGGAAGAAGCCCTGCAGATGGCCCTCCGGAAGCCCTGCCTGGGTTCTCTCTGTTTCCAGCACCTGCCCTCAAGGAACCCGAGGGCCTGCAGGGGTGCTGGGTAACAGCCTGGACTGGACCCTTCACCACGCCGTCCTCTTTCGTCTCCAGCACTGACGTCCAGCCCCTGCACACTCAGGTTGTGTTATTGTGCAATTCAGTTAAACGCGGCTGGGGATTTAGCTCAGTGGTTTCGCTGCCTGCTGTGCAAGTGCAAGGACCCAAGTTCAATCCCCGGTACCAAAAAAATCAATAAATAAACCCCCTCTAGTCCTGTGAGATAGAGAGGAAGAGTCATTCCTATGAAAATAAAGTGCAAAGCTTTGGGAAACAGATGAAGGAAGATGCGTCATGGACAGGCACCAACACCCCACCATGCGTGTAATCACTGTGTACTGCAAACACTCACTAATAAAATGAATAAAATAAATTACAACAAAAGAACAGAAAAAAGTAATGGCAAGTCATGAAAAGAGGGTGGCTTTGTGTGAATGGGAGGTTCTTTAAAGATTGGGGGGAAAGTAAAAATCCGCATGAGTCCTGGACTCAGAGTCTTGGGCTGCGATCTCTGAGGCCTCACGTCACCTTGATAAGTTGGAACTGCCCAGTAGAGACGGAGCAACACAGCTGTGCGTGCCTCAGGCAGAAGGCAACAGACCTGAGACCAGCAAGTCAGATGACAAGCACCCCATCCACAGGCTTAAACTTCAAGTTGAGATAGAGTGTTTTACACATGCACATGCACACGCACATGCACACGCACACGCACATATGCACACATGGACATGCACAGTGATTTTCTCCTTTACATGATGTGGCCTTTTACTTAACAGTTACAGTTTCACAGGCATTAGATAAAAGAGCTTCTGGGTGTGTATTTATATATAAATACATATTTTACATATTTGTATGCATACATTAAACTGCAAATATTTTTACATATTGAATACATTTACACACATATATGGTACAGTCAGCTCTCTATGTCTTTAGAATCTATATCTGATGATTCAATCAAAGATCAAAATATTTGGGAAGAATTGAGTATGTACAGACATTTTTCTTGTAATTATTGCCTACACAACACAGTGGGATGGCCATGTACACATTATTCATACTGCGTTAGGTGGGATAAGTCACCTAGACATGCTTGAAGGTGTACAGAAGGATATGAGTAAGTTCTCCACAAACACCACCACATTTTACATAGAGGACTTGGGCATTTTGGATTCCCAGCAGGTGCCCAGATAGGACTGTATATAAATCTAGCATGCATGCTTCCTCAGCCCTCTTCTTTGAGCATCTCCAGGGCAGATGGTCGTCACAGCTGAGCTCCCCAGAATGCAGACACAGAGCAGAGACAGACCTGCAGGATGTTCGTTAGTGATAGCCTCTGACCTCGACACCTCAGGAGGAGGTAGGAAGGGAGTAGGACAGACCCAGAAAGTAGGAAGGGCTCAGCCAGCCCTTCACTGGACATGGGACATCCCGGGGGTGGACCCCTGGACAAGGTGGCCCCTGGCAGCTGACTGCTCAAAGCACTCTCAGAGGCAGGCATTGACACCCATCACTGTGGGACTCAGCAGCATGCCAGAGTCCAGAACAGGGGCTGACATGCTGAGCTCTGGAATGAGTCCCCTCCATCCTGTGGGAGCATCCTGGAGTCACCACTGAAGCATCAGCACTGAAAGCCTTGTACTTCCTCTCATGCCAACTCTCAAAGGACGGGCCAATCCCATCAGCAAAAGAGCAGTCCCACCCTCTTTGTGCAGGTGAGACTACCACCCCTGTCAAGCTCCTGCTTTTAGGGTGCTTTAGATGACCTATTTCTCATAGAAAGGAATCTTTGGCCTGAGAACTCAGCAATTCAGATGCACAGCGTGCGCGCGCGCACACACACACACACACACACACACAAAAGCACACACCCTTGGTGTTCCAGAGCAGTTGTGCCCTACTAAATACACACAGGTTCTGACATGTGCTGGGTAGGAGGTAAATTCTACCACATGAGGTCTTCAGGCTACTCTAAGATTCTATGACCTCACGGTCTCAGAGGTAATGGCTGACTCACTGTCAAGTGGAAATGCAAAATAATAGCAATGGCAAGTTACATGCAAAGTCCAGAGCGGTGCAGTAGCTCTGGCGGGAATCCTGGTTGGCTCAGGTAAGTGAGTCTTTCACCTCTGAGCCTCTCTCTATTCACTGTGGACAGTGAGAGCACAGGTGTGAAAATGCAGGTCCCTCAAGGCCTTGTGATATGGCAGCGTCCACACAGAGATGCTCACCTGCTCATCTTAGACTTAAGCCACCAGAACGTCTGCTTGTTCTGGAGTGGAATGGAAACTGCAGAGTTGTGTCTGTTTGGAAAGCTCTGGGCCAGGCCCACAGTCACTTCCAGGGTCCCCAGTGCACCCTTGGCTCTCCATGGCTGTTCCCTTTCTCCTATCCCAGGTGCTCTCAGAGGCTCCCTGAGTCTGCAGGGATGGCAAGGCCTAGACTCTTAGTCCTTCATGCTGAGGAATGTCTCAACTGGAAACAAACTTCCTGAGGATTCAGCAGCATGAACTGCTTTTTCTCCAAGTCTCCGTGCAGCCTAAGGAAGAGGAAGGAGGACAAAATAATAATGTTCTCATCCATGTAAGGTTAATTTCAAACCAATCTCTTGTCTGCACCTTGCTCTTACCCCTGCCCCAAGAGACTTACCTGCTATTCAGTAAAGAAGACAGGAAAGGTGGCCACTGTCACAGCCTGCAACAGTCCCTTCAGCTGCCCTGTGCTGTCTGGGTGACCCAGAGCCACCACCCACGCAGTGATCCAGAATCACTGCCTCTTGGGCTGGCAGTGACCAGACCTGCAGTTACTGACCGTGCGTCTGAGGCTGCACAGGTGACCCGGCTGCTCAGTGAGCTGTACAGAGCTGAAGAGCTGCAGGAAGGCCATAGAGTGCGCCTCCGCTGTCATGCCGCCAGCGGCAGAGTAGACACAACACGCCCTGCTTCTGCAGATGCTGAATCCGAAGGGCCCGTGCTGGGCAGCACAGCCGCCCCTCTGTGTGCCCAGGGCCAGCCTCACACCCCCAGACAAGCGAGTCCTGAAGTCAAAGGTGCTTGTTGTGCCAAGCAAGCCGATAAATCACCAAACACTGGGACCAACGACAAAGTTAAAACTGAAAGGAGTTTATTCACGCGCGTTTACTCCACTCCCTAAGCGAAGTGAAGCCCTGAGTCCAGGAAAAGCATAGTTTATATAGGGTGTCATAGCAGCATAGCTTTTATAGGTGTTATTTTAAGAAGAGAAGTTCAAGGGGAGGTTAACATGTTTTTGACTAGTTGCAAAAGTATTTTTCACAACTCAGCTATCTCGCTGTGTCAGGTTAGGGCAATTTACAGTAAAGGGAGGCACCAGGCACTATCTCTTTCCGAGAAGCGATGAAGCAAGTTTACAGAAGCAGAACAAGCAGTTACGAAAACATCTACTTTATAAGGGGAGGGGCATGAGGGGAGTTCATCTACAGGCCAAGATGGCGTTTCTTGGGTTTATCCTGGTCTCACAGTGCTGGCGCCTGCTGTCCCCACACTCAGCACTGTCTCCAGAGCCTCCCTCTTTGCTAACCCAGGCTCTGCTTCCTTCACTCTGAGCTGCTGATTGGAGCTCCTACTCCAGCCTAGGGCATCCGAGAGCCACGAAGCTTTAGATCTGGACCTCCAGCTTCTTGGTTGGCCTCTTTGCAGAGGCCAGAGTCCTCCCCTCTGCCCAAGACAGTAGCCGGCACCACAAAATCCCAGACAGTGGTCAGACCAAGAGTGGTACCCCTCAGTCACATGCCGCACTGCAGAGTTTAGTGCTTCCTAGCTCAAGTGAGGACTTCAGGCAGCCACCATCGCTCCTTCCAGGAACCAGATCTTACCCAGGCACCAAGCCAGGCCCCTCACCCAGGGTCCACGAGCAACATAAACAAATGCGATGGACACGAAGTTACACAGTCTTTGCTCTGAGGATACTCTTGTACTTTCTCCAGCAGTTGCTGAATTTCTGCTGGGGTGGAACTCAGCCTATCCCGCACTGAAGTGGCTCTGCTGATGAATATCCGTAGTTAAACATCTACAGGCCCATCCCTCACTGCCAGAAGCAATCCATCTCTGAATGTGCCAGGAGCTATAGTCACCAAAACCCTGAATATGTTCTTGTCCTTCCAGGGCCTTGTTTGTCCAGCCGCTGTAGAAATTAGGACAGACATGAAGTCTGAAAGCCATTACAAAGCATGGTCTTGTTGAAGGCAGACAGAAACAGTATAGCGAGCAACTGAGGCCGGAGTGCAGGCTGGGACACAGGGTGTCAGGACTGTCTTTTCCAAGTGTGGTACAGGGCGGGGAGGAGTGCTGGGGGTGGAGTGGAAGGCACCATGAAAGAAGGCAGGGTGCAGGCCAGCTGGGGTACGGGACTGAGCAGCTCACACATGGCCTGGAACATAGCAAAGGGATTTCTTGTCCCCAGGCATTCATGAGTCTGGAGCCATAGTTTTGTGTCTCTTTCATCTTTTAAGTCCTGGGCTTAAGTTGACTGGGTCTCAAGAACATTCAATTCTAAGCAAAGTAAAAGCAGGAAAAGTCAGTCATCTTTGCAAGGTAATCACAGCAAACCAGACGATAAGGGGAGCGCATCTGGAGACAGGATGTGCTGGGTGTTGCTTTCCTCCTTTGTGAGCTCCACACACACCTGGAGCACTCACACCTTTGCCTCCACCTGCACACACAGACCTCAACACACCTGGGTACTATTAATAAATCTAAGTTTGGGATATGTTCTATAGTGTGCCAGCATATGGAAGTGTGGTGTAACTCAATGAATTCTTGTCTTCTAAGTGACATGTGCATAATTTTACAAAATCATACATGAGTAAACAATCCATTCAAAGTACAAATTAAACCAACTCATTATTTTCTTCAGTGTCAGTGATGAAATTCAGAGCCTGTGTTATATCACCAATCCTAGATCAATTAATTTTAACCTGTAGTCAGCAAATTCATTGAAAGATTCCACATTGCTTAACCTTTAAGAAACTACTACTCGAGTTCTGGTGCAACATAAAAGTAGAATACTTACAGTCACCGTAAAAAAGTATTAAAATACTCCTTTTTTCTAAACATGTATCTGTGTGTAGCTGGATTTTGATGATGAAGTTTGACTGAAAGAAAAGATTCCTGCAGCTTGAATATAGAAACAGGACAAACTTTTTTAAAAACAGAAAGAAACAGGAAAAACTATATGTCTTCTAAATCAAAGATTATATAATTTGAAAAACGTAAAATAATGCCATTCTTTTTACTATTTTTGTTGGTCATTTTTCATGACAATGTATTATTTAAACTTAAATGAGTTAAAATTCAATTTTTCAAATGAAAATTAAGACTTTTGGAAGCTTCTATGTGCCACCAGGGTTTAACAGCTTATTTGTAAATGTTATAGACATGCGATTTAATAGATATGTTTCAAGTATTTGTTTTTTAGTTTTATTGTGTGGTCGGGTAAATATCAACAGATAAAACTCGGAAACAAACACTCCCTGGGTTCACATCACTCCTCCCACAGTGCTGGGATCAGTGCCTGGGAGGCAGGTTTCCTGCTGCTCTGCCTGGAGCTGAGTCCCCTCCCTGCATTCGCAGTAGTTTTTAGGAATGCAAAACTTCCCCAAGGTGAGAAAGTTTAAGTACTGCCTGCTTGGCAAGTGAGTGCCATCTGTGAAGGAGAATTAATCTTATAGTGTAGAGTGGATTGAAAGGGTAAAATGCAGAGAGTGAAAAAAGACTGTTGAAAAAGTCGGGAAAGAGACTCCTCCTCCAGACTAAAGTATTCGGTCTCCATAGCTGTGCTGTGAGAGGGAGAATGGAAGCAATAGCCTCAGTATCAAGCCTGAGTGATGGAGAGAGAGGGAGAGAGAGAGGCAGGCACAGAGAGAGACAGAGACACAGAGAGACACAAACAGAGAGAGAGGGAGAGAGAGAGAGAAGCCAGCTGGCCCTCATTAGGAACTCCAGTTGTACCTGGGAGAATAGCCGAGAAGTGTGAATTGATTACCTTGGATATTTCAGTGGCCAGTCACATAAACGGAAAGCCTGAGGGCGGGAGTGGATCCACAGACTCAATGAGGAACCTGGGTGCGGGTGTCACAGGCTGGTCCTGCAGGTCCACAGTCCCCAGCTGCCCCATCCTTCCATCTGCTACGTGTGGTCCCCACGACCCTCTTCTCACTGTCACAGGCCAAGACCCTGTATGATTGCCAAGCCAGAGGCTCTGAAGCTATGGAAATTCTGGATATAAAGAATGTACCAGAGCAGACACAAGCTGTGGTGCACAGTGCTGCCTCAGGTCACAGGCAGCAGTGCTCAGGAAGACGTCTAGCAGCTGGGGGGATGAGGAGACAGGGTTTGCCTTGGTGCGTTCATCAGGAAAATGCAGCTCTGCTGAGGTCACACAGCCTGTCTGGAAATCCCTTGGTTCCAACAGGACTAACCTTGGGGACAGGATCCACCTAAGGGGTGCAGGCTGACAGTGACCCCCACACTGACATACACCCCCCTCCCGCAGTGATACAGTGGCTCCAGTGTGAACAGTCTCTAGGTATTGTGAGAAGTCTGGGGGAGAACAGGACACAAAAACATCAGTATAAATGAGAGAAGGAATCCACAATCTTGATCCTATGGAGAAGTTGGTGGAAGTGATTTTCTTAGACCTGCAGCTGGGTTGTTCTGATGGCAGCATTTCTTCAGTAAGTTGGTGGAAGGAGATAACATGGGTGCATTCAACCTGGAAAACTCTAACAGATATTCCCTGAAAAGTCACACTCTTTACCTTAGTCTCTAGTTTCTCATACAATGCGGGAAAAACGGATTCACTGAGATGCCCTGCTACCTTTTGTTTATGCTTATACAATAAGCTCCAAGACATCACATCTGCCTGCTTTAGACATTTTCTTTCCATTGGATTTCTTCAATAATATACAAAAAGCAATTTCACTTTCAGAAGTTCCTGAGCCTTTGCTCTTCCCCTAATCAAATGGCTTAGAATGGGAATGCTGTCGAAGAAGAATAACCCTTCAGCAAATATTGGCTCTTATATTAAGCATATGAAAGAATTGTATAAGTGGTTTGCTTTCAATACCTTTAAACCAACTGACCAAATCCTGTGGTAAGTAGCTCCCTGTCCATCACTCATGATGCCGAAGATGGGGGAGGTGCCTGGACGCTCTGAACCCCACTGGCATCACGAGAATACACACTTTCCAAGGTCCACCGACAATCAGTTCTCACCTGGCCACTCACTTCTGCTGAAGAAGACTGGCTCCTGCTGCATGAACAGAAAGTTGAACAGGTCAAAGCTCCCAGAACAGAGAAGGCCTCCAGGTCAGCGTGCCACAGCTCCCACCCCAGAGGAGGCTTCCAGGGAGGCATGCCATGGCTCCCAGCCTAGAGGCAGCTTATGGGTAAGTGTGCCACAGCTCCCAGCACAGAGGAAGTGACCCTCTCGGGAGCCATGAACACTCCCAACCCCACCCCCTGCCGAAATGAGAAGACATGTAAACAAGCCTCAGAACCAGACTTCCAGATCACCTACAGCAATCCCAAAGGGAAACGAGAGGGAACACTGTGATACTCAACCACCTGGACTCCCTGAACTAGCAATGAAAGTGGATCTGGAAAAAATGAAATCAGAAATACTTTCTCACATAACAGCAAAGATTGTGCCCATAGTGCAAGACATAATTAATAAATCTAGAGAGGACACAGATTAAAAAAAAGAGAGGAGCTGAGGAACATGATGGAATGCCAACATAGGAAACAAATGGAATCCATAAAACAGATGGAAACAGATTTTCGAGAGATTAAAAGCTCCATTGAAAGTCTATGCAGCAGAATGAGCCAATGTGAAGACAGGATTTCAGATATAGAAGATAAGATTGCAATTAGTCACAAGGAAAAGAAAAAATTCTTTAAAATTGTAAGGGACCACGAGAAATGGATCCAGCATCTACTAGACAATGCAAAGAAGAATAACATAAGACTGAGTGGAGTCAATGAAGAAACAGGAGAGAGTGCAGATGTGAACAGATAAAAAATCTGTTTTTTTATCTGTTCTTCTGTGAACAGATAAAAAAACTGTCCACAGAAGTGATGGCAGAAAACTTCCCAAGCAGGGGAAAAGAACTTGACATACACATAAGTGAGGCATATAGGACTCCAACGAGCCTTGATCAAAAAAAAATCTACATATAGGCATATAATAGTTAAGATTCCAGAAATCCAACAGAAGAATAAAATTCTACAAGCAGTTAGAGAAAAGAAACAAATCATATACAAGGGAAAGCCCATCAGAATAATAGCACACTTCTCAATGCAAACCTTCAAGGCAAGAAGACCTTGGAGTGATGTATTTCAAGCCCTAAAGGAAAACAGCCTCCAACCCAGATTGATGTACCCTGCAAAATTATCTTTCAAAACTGATGGAGAAATAAGATACTTTCATGACAAAGAACATCTTAGGAACTTCATAAATACCAAACCAGCATTCCAAAAAAATGTTAGACAATATCCTAGGAAAAGACAACAAGGATTACAACCCTCAGGAAGCCCAGCAGAATGAATCCATTGGGCACAACAAGAAATTAAAGCAAAGGGGGAGAATCCAACAGAAAGAAAAAGTCATGACAATGATAAGTCAATACATATGTTATAACCATGAATGTTAATAGTCTCAATTCACCAATCAAAAGAAATAGACTGGCAGAATAGGTCAAGAAGCAAGATCCAACAATATGCTGCATACAAGAAACACACTTAATTCAAAAAAACCCTCAAAAACTGAAAGATAAAGGATGGAAAACAATACTCCAAGTGACAGGAACCCAAAAGAAGTAGGAGTAGCTATCCTCTTTGCAGATAAAGTGTATTTCAAACCAACACTGATTGAGAGAGACAAAGAAGAACACTACATCCTTGTAAAGGGAACAAGCCAAGAGGAAGAGATGACAATAATAAATATCTATGCACCAAACACTAGTGCACCAACTATATAAAACAAATACTAATGGAAATCAAAATCATACAATCACTAATACAATAGTAAGGGGGGACCTCAATACCCCACTGTCACAAATAGATCAACTAGACAAAAAATAAACAACCAAATACTAGAACTCAAACTCTTGAACAAATAAACTTAACAGGTGTTTACAGAGTGTTCTACCCCACAAAATCAGAATACACATTCTTTTCAGCTGCACATGGGTCATTCTCCAAAATAAACCACATAATCACTCATAGAACATGTTTAAGAAAGTGCAAAGGAATTGAAGTTATCCCCTGTATATTATCAGACCATAATGTGATGAAATTGGAGAGCAATAGCAAAAGAAACTGCAAGAATTTCATAAACACATGGAAATTGAGCAACACACTTCTGAATAACAAATGGGTCATAGAGGAAATTAAAGAGGAAATTAGTTCCTACAAATAAATGACAAGGACAATACAACATATCAGAATCTATGGGACACAATGAAAGCAGTCTTATGAGGGAAATTCATAGCAGTGAATATACATATTAGGAAACCAGAGCAAACTCAGTTAAAGAACGTGATGCTGAATCTCAAGCTTCTAGAAAAAGAAGAGCAGGACATGCCCAAAGCTCATACAAGGAAGGAAATTATAAAGATCAGAGCAGAAATCAATGCAATGGAGACTAAGAGAATGATACAAAAAATCAATGAAGCCAAGAGTTGTT
>NW_004624896.1:272090-309471 GCF_000247695.1 Heterocephalus glaber | reverse complement strand
TGGGAGTGTAGACTGGTGCAACCACTGTGGAAATCAGTATGGAGATACCTCAAAGAACTAGGACTGGAAGTCCTATTTGACCTAGCTATTCCCCTGCTGGGTATCTTCCCCCAAGAATTAAAAGCATCATACCACAGTGATATATGTGCACCCACGTTTGTAGCAGCACAATTTGTAATAGCTAAATCTTGGAAACAGTCCAAATCCCCATCAACTGGAGACTGGATCAAGAAAATGTGTTTTTTTTAAATAAAATGGAGTACTACTCAGTCATCAAAAATGAGAAATTAGAGACATTTAAAGCTAAATAGATGCACATTGAGGGAATACTCTTAAGTGAAATAAATAGGACATACATGTGTAAATACCGAATAGTTTCTCTAGTGTGAGAAACTGAAAGTGTAAATAAGGACTAAAAGGTATAATAATGTGAAATAGGAAGAAAGGGTGCAAAGGGGAAGGGGAAGTGGGAGGGATAGGACAAAGAAAAGAAGGGAAAGGAATAAATATGGGAAAATGAAAAAATGGAAACAAAGTCTTTGTAAATAGGGAGGGATGGAGGTGTTGAAGGGAGGGCAGGGGAAGGGGGAAAAGTACGAACTAAGAGAGATTATGTAAAGGTGCAAATTTCCAATGATGAATGTCATTATATTGTATACCTAAAATGCACCAATAAAAGGATATTAAAACAAAGAAAAGAAAGTTGCATAGCATTTTTTTTCTGCACCAGTAATCGAACTCAGGACGTTGAGAATTTTAAGCAGGCATGATGCCGCCGAACTAAATCCCTGGCCCTGAACAGCATTTTTGAAGGTCTCTTAGACTATAATTTGAAAACAGACTCATTATAAAGATGTAAAACATGTTTTTAATTAAATTTCTTTTCTACCAAATGCATAAAAACATAAAAATGTTAATGGAGCATGGGATGATGTTTAGATAGATGTACACACTGTGTAATATTTCAATGTAGGTACACATCCATCTCTTGAAACATTTGTCATAAAGATGTAAAGTATATTGGATTATATCAAATATATCTTTTTAACTCTCTCAAGTTCTACAAAACCATTCTAGTGGAAAATGTGGTGACTCCACATTCGCATCCCTCTTAGTTGTTCTTCAGCATTTCCTTCTACCTAGACAGAGGGAAATGTCCCTAATTTCATGTCTTTCCTGTACCTGATCCATCCCAGTTCACAATCTGTGTGAGAAGAAAAGAATCAGAGAGCCAGGAGAATGAGAAAATACAGAATCATGGAATTAAAGAAGAAAACACAAGCAGACTTGTGTAACCACCGTCACGACAAAGACACAGAACTATGCTTTTACCACAAAGTTATCTTTTGTGCTACCTCTCACTACCAATCTATTTTCTATAATTTCAAGAATGTTATGTAAGAGCATTATGCAGCATGCAACCTTTTGATATTGTTATTTTTTTTGCAGCCAGCAGAATGTCCATGGCATACCTCCAAGTTACCGCATCAGTAGTTCATTTATTGCATTGCTGAGGAGTACTCCATGGTAAGGATTCATTCCTGTTTCTTTAGCCATTCACTTATAAGGATCACTTTGATCCTTTCAGGTTTTGGCTGTCACAAATAATGTGGCTACAAACAATTACATATGTATTATTGTGCAGATGAACTCTATTGTGTGCAGAAAAACTCTATTTCTCTAGGATAAGTGACATGAATTTATCCTAGAGAAGGAAACAAAAACAAGTTACCCACTTCCAAAATGCTGTGGTAGGACAGACATAAGACATTCCCATTCCCAAAGAAAGAAATAGGCGTGAAGAGAAGATTAACAATCCCAGGTACACTTAGAACACAAGATGGAAAACAATACTAAGCCATAAATCTGGAGAACAACCTGCCTTGAATCCATGGCACAAATCGGAGTGCACATTGGTGCAGGGCTTCACTCCAAGGCCTTAGGCCTCCCGGCCCCTCAGCTTTGCTGGACCCGCCCATGCTTCACTCTCTCAGGTTGGAATCTTATGTCCGCAGCTCCCTCTGGAGGGCACTGCCCACTGGTAGTTCCACAGCTCTGACACCCCCGGAGGTCCTGCTCTGGGCTCCTGTAGGTGTCACCCATGGGCCTCTCTGGTTGCTCTGGCTCTGACTCACTTTGCCCACTAGAGGCTCTCGGCAGTGGCTCTTCCCCCTCCTCCCAGCTGTCAGTGGCATTCTCTGACATCAAGGCAAAAGAGGTTGTGTCCCACGGTGCTGGCATTTCTGTAAACTACGAAACTGACACACTGAGGTTTGTGGCTTGTGCCCTTTGGAACGGCAGTGTGAGCTGCACCCGGGCTTTGAGCCACAGCTGGAGAGTGCCTGTGCCAGAGAAGGGGGACAGGTAGGCAAGGTGGAAATGCCCGGGCCGTTCCCGGAGACCATGCTACCCTCCTAGAGTATGGGCCTGCGACGGAAAGGCGCCCTCAGAGGCCCCTGAAACATCTGGGATCTTTTCCCCATTGCTTTGATGATCCCTTCCATTCACACCAACCTCCTTAGCAAATTAGCCAGCCCCTGACTTCTCCTGAAAATGCTCTTTCATCTTTCACTGTACAGCCAGGCTGAGAATCGTCAGAATCTTTCTACTCTGTTCCCTTTCTGATGATATGCTCTGTATTTAAGTCATCTCTTTCCTCTCTCATTCACGCTAAGCAATTGAAAGTACCACCCAGCAACCTGAATGCTTTGCTTTGCTAGAAGTATTTTCCACCAGATGGGTATGATCAAAGTATGCTGCATGGATTTACAAAACTGCCACAATAAAACTCAATATTTTAAAAAAGTAATATGCATTAATAAAATATATATGAAAAAGAAAACTATTTCTTCTACCAGATAGTTCATCACATTTCAGTTCTGCAGCCCATAAAGTCCTAGGACATGGAAGCAATGCAGCCAAGCTCTTTGAAACTTTATAGCAAAGAAAGCCTTTACTCCATTTTTCAATGTGTTGTTTTAGTCTGTTTTCTGTTGCTATAGAAATTACCTACAGCTGGGTACTTTATAAACAAAAGAGTTTCACTTAGCTCATAGTTTGGGAGCTTAAGAGTCCAAGACTGGTTGGCTCCATCCTTCTGGCTTCTGGTTAGGCCTATCTAGCTACATTACAACATGGCAGATGGACTTGTGGTGACCTGCATGCGGAAGAGGTCCCATGGTGAGCCAGAGAATGATTCAGGGATTACGTTTGCTCTTATTATGACAACCTTCTCCTGTGGGAACTGACCAGGGTCCCACAGGTACTACATTAAGCTCTTTCAAGAGTAATGCCCCGGAGACCTAATTACCTCCCACTAGGCCCTACCTCATAAAAGTTCGAATCCATGAACATAGAATAGATTTTTTATTTCATATTTTCATCAGCATTTTGTAGTTTTCAGCACACAAGTTCCATACCTGTTTTGTCAGATTTCCAAGTATGTATTTCTCTCTTACTTTGAATGATTATTAGTAGTATTTTATTTTTAATGTTGGTTTTCATGGTGTCCATATATAAAAGCATGATCTTTGCACATTGATCTTGGAACTTCATCAAACTCACTTATTGGGTCTAGGAGTTTCTGTATACTCCCTGAAACATACTACATAATGTCTTCTGTAACTATGATAGTTTTTTCAGGTGTGTATGCTTTTTATTTTTTCAATTTCTGTTGAGATTTTTTTCCTTAATCCATAGAATATTAAGGAATGCATTGTTTGATTTCTAAGTGTTTTGAGATTTTCTTGTTATCTCTCTATTAATTTGATTTCTAGTTTTGCTATGTTGTAATCAAAGAACACAATCCATATGATTTCATTTTTTGTAAATTGGCTGAGGTTTGTTTTCTCACACAGAATATGGATTATATTACTATGCTTCATAGATGCTTAAAAAGAATGTGATTCTGCTGCTCTTCAGTGCAGTGTCCTATAAATATTGATTGTACCCTATTGGTTTACGATTTGTTAAGTTTTCCTATATCCTTGATTTTCTGTGTAATTTTACTATCAGTCATTAAAGGATCAATTTTGAAGTTTTTAAGCATAAGTCCTTTTGCATGGAGCTTAGCAGAGTGTCCTGAACACCACAGATATTTCATCAGAGCTGAGCCCAGCTGCATGAGTGGGAGCACATTCATTATGCTGCTTCACAATCAGTCACAGCACAAGGAAAACATCGCCATGAGGACTTAGCCTTTCATTGTTTTAATTAAAGGACACTCTGGTTCCTTTTCTTCACTGTTAACTCCTTTCTGCTTCCACTGACAAACTTCTTTAAATCCTTATCTTCATTTTCTTTCATTTTTATGTCTACTCTACCAGGTTCTGGTAATCTACCCAGGATTAGTCTTTAAAGCCTTAAAATTCCTCATTCCTGGTCTATTTTTCCTGTACTTTTTCATAAGAGATTTTTTTTAAATACTTAATTTTAAGACACAGTACTAATATTTTATTCATCGACTAAGCATTTCTGTAATTTTTTTTCCTTTTCAGTGCTAGGGGCCAAGCACTTCCATTCTACCCTGAGTAACTAACTCTGTGCTTCCTTCCCATTCCCTGGATGCTTCCCCCTTGGTGCCCACTCTTTCCTGGTGACTCACCCATGCACATGCAGCTGGACTCTGGCAACTGTGGGACACCAGCTCGAGAGCGGGAGGAGAGTGGCTCATGGCCCGTGAATAGCACATGCTGGGAAATTAGGCGCCTGGTACAAGGTGGGGGTTTAATCAGCATCACTTGAGAATGACTCAGACTGATTAATTAGGGTATCAGGCAGAGCCAGCCGTCCAAACATTTGCTAACCACCTGCGAAAGGCCAGGCAGGCACTCTAACAAACTCTTGGGAGATAGAAATCATAAGTTCCTATAGAATCTTAACGTGTTCACATTATCAAGGAGCATGTACAATGAAAATCAATTTTAATCTGTTTTTGCATCATGTAAAACCTAGAGGGTATAACTGAAGGTGATTTATTATGACAGTTTCTCAGCAGAACCCTATAACCCTATGGGCCCTAAATAAAATGTATAACCCATAGAGCCACTATTTTGATTTTGCTAGAAAATGGACTTTGGAATTAAAGGAATTTGGCAGTAAACTATACTATGTGTTCCTTATTAAGGCAGAATAGTCCTTTACATGGGTACAACATTTAAATTGCCTGATAAAGTAAATAAAAGCAGGACCATTTGAAGTCAGGCTCACTTTAAATCTTATTTTTACCCATCATTCCAAAGGTAGATAAAGGTTGTACCACCTGAGTTTATCTAATGACTATGGACAGCTTTTTGTTAAGCTCATCATAAAACATCATAAAACATCACACAAATAATTTTCTGTAAGTTTCTAAAAGTGGCCTCTATGATTCAACTGGGACCTCACCCAGATTGCGTCAGTCATAACTCACTTGGAAACTTTCTAGCTTAGAACAGTTTCTTGTTGCTGTGGTAACAATCAAATCACTGGGCATTTGCTTAAATCATTTGATGTCTCTGTGTCGACCTGTTTTCCCCACACCTATTGCTCTTCTCTGAGTAAGAAGTATATTCATTTCTGTATCCTCGGTCCCTGGTACCCACTGAAACAAGCAGGCACAAGCAATATTTGGTGGGGAAATCAAGAATAAATACACAGGGCACAAGTATGACTACGACTGATTGGTTGTTATGCTGGGGACGGAATCCCTGGCCTTGCATATACGATGGAAACACTACCCCTGCGCTGGATCCCCATCCCGGGAGGATAATTTATCACCTATCACACAGGATGCTTCCTGTCTTCATGGTGCTGGCCTGGAATTAGGAACCTTCAGGCTCCCTTCCCCGAATACAGAGTGGAGGCGGACCTGACTTCAAAGGTATCTATCTTTTCTAAGATTCTGCACTTCCTTTAAGATCCACGCATGATAGGGGCTGTTCTAAGGCACAAACATGGAGAAAGACCAACGGGGAAAAGGGAAAGAATAGCAAATCAAGAGAAAGATCGTAAGGAAAAAGAGGAGGGAAAGAGCAGCAGTGGCAGAGCAAGGGAGGGGACTGACTAGAGAAAATGACAGGAGGAGGGGAGAGGAGAGGAAAGATGAAAACTAGACATTTGCTGGCTTGAATCACAAGTTGAGACTGACACATGCAGGCGTGTGCAGAGTTGGGGAGGAGGGGCAGGGAGAAACCCACGGGTGATGGGGTCTTGAGACCCGCTGTGGCTCACAAGCTAACCAGGGCCCCTCCTCAGCTCTATTGCAAAGGCCAGCAACAGAACAGATGAGTGTGTGCTCTCCACCCTGGAAGCCCCTTGCAGGCTGACCCAGTTGAAATGCAAGAGGAATGAGTCTCTCTGCTCTGGAGTTACATTTTACTAAACCTTGGCTGACAGCCCAGATCTTGGAAGTAGGCCATCCTTGATAAACCAGTGCAGCCTGCAGGTGAAGAACAGCTCCGAGAATCTGGCTACAGGAACAAAAACAATGGCAGTTTGGGATCTGCAAAGAACAGAAACAGAAAATACCATTTCCTTCCAATAGTTCAAAGCACTGCCTCTTAGGGTAAATTCAGAAAGAAGTGTGTTGTCTTAAAAAGGAACTCTTACTTGCTATCGGTGGGAAGTAAACTAGTACAGCCACCATGGAGAGATGTGTGGAGGTCCTTGGGAAACTAAAAATAGAACTTCCATGTGCTCAGCTACCCACTCCCGGGGATATAGCCAAAGGAATCAAAGCTAGCATCCAGAGAGGCCTGCATGCCCATGTTTATGGCAGCACAATTCACAACCACCAAGCTATGGAATCAGCCTCAATCCTTGTCAGATGGATGGGCAAAGAAATACGGCAGATAAAGAAGAATGAAATCCTGCCATTTGGGAAAAAAGGATAGAAACAGAGGACAGTATGTTAAATTTTAAAAGTCAGCCATGTCCTGTCTCCTGCATGGAAACTAAACAGAGTTGATCTGGAAGCAGAACAGTGATCAGTAGAGACTGGAACAGCAGGAGCAGCGCAAGGGAGGCTGGGCCTGACCAGGGCAAGGGGTTTGCACCACGGAAATACCACACCGATCCCAGGAATAGTGCAGTTAGCGTGCAGCAGCGAAAGGAAGAGACAGACAGACAGAAAGAAAGCTCCCTTGTTCCTGTTTTACCTCCTGCGCTGGGAAGATGAAAGAACCTGCCCGAAGTTAGCATCATTAGTTGTAAAGGCAGAACAGGAAATCAGGAGGCCTTGAGTCGAAACTAAGTGTTCCTTTTATCTTTCTTCTTCCTTTTTACAAAAGAATCGATCAGCTTGGCCTCTCCATCACAAACTCATGTGTATTTTAACTGTCACCTATTTACTGCATGCAAAACCCAGAGGCCTTGGAGACTCATCTTCCCGACTTCCGTCACCACCTCGCTGAGCATCCTTCCTCCTGGCCCGCAGGAAACGTGTGGACTGAGTCACTCGTGGAAAGCGTGCTGCACAGCCCACATGACCAGACACGCTTCGGCCTCATCTTCATACTGCTGCTCTGCAGAGAGGAGATTCATTCTCCGAATTAGCGGCTGCTACCTGGGTGAGAGCTACTGGAGAACAAATGCCTCATAAAGGAAGGGTGTGGGGGAGCACTTGGGGCTTTGCTGATGCAGCGCAGAGCATGGTTTTCCCCCTGAGGACCTCGGGCTCTGAGAGACTCAGGTGTTTGGTAACCACCGCACGCGGTGTGTGAGACTCCACACAGGCATCTTCATGCTTTCTATTGTCTATTTTCATCCAACTTAAATGTGAAATACACAATCTTCTTGCCCTGCTTTTATACAAATGAAATCAGATCAATACAGGCTTTCAACCTCCTTCTCCACCCAGGGAGCTGTGGGGCTGATTTCCAGGGGAATCACGGAGAGAAACACAAGGGTTTTCTCAATTCCTCATTCCCAATAGGCTAAATGCAAAATTTAATTTAAATAAAGATCAAGAAACAGGATGGTGAAACTTTCAACTTTTCACTTTAAAGACAGAGCCAAGAAAAAGTTTCAGGAGAATTGTTCTAAGCTGCAACCTATTGCAATCTGATGTGGCACCCTGCTGGAGTCCTGGAAGTCTTAGGAGTTGTGGACAGGCTCTCCCAGTGTCAGCTCCCCCCTCCAGTCTCCTTGCTCACGACTACTGTGGGTTAACACAGAAGACACTGCTGGTGCCACTTTTTTCCCCATTGTGTGCTGCCTGCCCTGCAGTTGAGATGCCTGGAGTGTGGCAACCATTTTGTGACCATGAGAGAAAGACTGAGGGAAAAACAAATTGTGACCTGGAAATCCTGAACCACTCTCAGTAACTGTTTCCAGATTCCTTATTCACTGAAAAATGAAATTAGTGTGACCAATCATTTGAAGGCAATGTTGTGTAATAGTTAACAACTGCAGCTCTTGAAACAGACTTCCCAGATTCAAGCACCAAGTGGCTGTGAGCTGCAGCAAGCCCCTTTAACGGTATAGATCTCTCCAGCTTTGAGGGCTTTTTCTGGTTCCGAGCCATCTCAGACAACATTTCTCCATTGGAAACACCACTCTGGACCACAAACTCCCAGCCACCGGAGCGCCACCTACTAGCAAACTGGAAACTGCCAGTTGTGTCAGGATTTTCAGAATCTTATCCCAAGGGAAGAAACATCCTGAAGAGGCAGCCCTTCAACCTGTCCCCACTAATGAAACAAAGCAAGCAAGCAACAAAACTCTAGATGATGGACATATTCAGACAAAACATCAATAAGAAGACTTTGGGTTTTGTCACTCTACTGGACAGCTTTCCATTCCTGGGATGGAAATCCTGACTTACATAACTGAAAAGAGGAAGGGTTTATTTTGGCTCAAGGCATCAGAGGTTCCATCCATGGTTGTTCAGCACCAAGTTAAGGAGCATCATGGCAGAGGAGGGTGCTCACCTCAGGGCTCAGGGAAGCCTGAGGGAGGGGCCAGGGACCTGACATGTCCTGAGGAGGTTACACACCCATCATCATAGAGAGATGAGCTAGGTAGAAATCTCATAGTCAGCCAGGCAGGGCTGGGTCCTCGAGAGGGTCGGGACAAAGGTGAAACTCACCACAGCTGCACTGGAGACAACGGCTGAAAACCGGGCCTCAGGATAAAGACAAGATGACCAGACCTGCACACTTCCTCAGAGGACAAACAGTGGGCCCAATGAAGTCCAGATAGGCATCAGCCACCCTGGGGGTGACCAGAGACCGCTGGGCCCACCGCCCCCAGGAGGATCCTTGTTCTTTCCATCCATGCTTGTTACAGGACTTGCTTCCCAACTGGACACCATTACCTAAGTGACCACATTTGTTACCTTATTGGATGTTCATGGCTGTGACCCACATTGTACCCATGTGGGTGTCACCCTATAAAACTCCTCTGTAAAGTGGGGTCCCCGGCCACCCACCCGGGACCCCTCCTGCCCCTGAGGAGCCTTCCTACCAATAAATATCTTCCTACTCTTATCCTCCATTGTTCCTAGGACTCATTCTTCGATTTATAGAGAACAAGAACTTGGCGAATCATACAGTTAAAAGGTTGGGAGATAAAACATTTCATATTTCATCTCCAGTACTATTTCCCATAACACCATGACCCATCCAGATACACCCGGAAGTGAGCTTCACTAATCTCCAAGGTGTCTGGGAAATCTCAAGTTGACAACTGAAATTAACCATCACCATCACACATGTCACCTTTGGATTTTGTCACACACTCATCTCCTGTTTGGGGGTCTGTCACGTAAAAGTAAAGTAGCTGTGGTGATATGATAGGCATTAATAAGACATCTCAGGTGCCATGTCTGTGTAAAGCCATGCTTTATTCTACTTCAGTGATTCAGAATTGTAATGTTTTAGATATCATTTAATCCTCTTTTTTCCAAAATAATTTCATATTTTAAAATGTAGTAATGGAAAAATGTAAATTCTCCATCAGTCAATCTATGCAATCTCAATAAAAAATCCAGCAAGATTTTTGAAGAATGTTAATAATAATTCTGAGACTTAAAAGGAAATGTAAAGAAGGAATAGCAAGGACGCCACTGATGAGCAGTGAGGGAGCACATCCTCTCCCCGTGCCACGCTTTGTGACGTAGCTGCAGGACTTCAGCCAGACTGACCTTGCTCCAGGGATAGACAGCGGATTCATGACAAGTAGAACGGGTCTGTTCTGTAGGAAAACAAACTGTCCCTCCGCTGTCACACCACGAGAGACGGGGATTTCTCCACACCGGCACGACTGTCTGGCTTGTGCATCTGACGGACTACACGTCAAGTTCCCCGAGCCCCTCCGCGGGTTCAGTCAAATTGCTCCGTGGTTCACAGAACTCAGCAAAACACTTGTGTTTACGGGTTTATTATAAAAGATATGGCAAAAGATGCATATCGGAGGGCGATCAATCCTCCAGCTGCCTAGAAAGGGAGGCAGCCAAGGCTAAAGGAAAAAAGACAGCAGAGACTCGCGTAGCTTCAAAGTACGCCGGGTGCGGGAGGGCAGTGCCTCAGAGCGGCAGAGCCAATACTCTCCCTCCGAGCTGGCCGCTATTTACTGGGGAGGGAGCATGGGTGACTTGGGGTTGGCTGTGATCCTATGTCGATGCAAATCTCATGCTGATGAGGGGATGGAGGGGCCGTTCCCAGGACAGCAGGTGGGAGGAGCTGGGCTGATAAGGAGCCCCTCCCTCCCCAGGTGAACCCTCTCTCTTTTTTATTACTGCTCAGTTCTCAAGGAACCAGGATGTCTTCAGCTGATGCACGCTTGCCCTTGAGCGCCACCGACCATTGAGGCCTCAGCTGTGGCCAGAGGCAAAGGGAGTTCTGTTTCCACTCGCCTCAGTGGACTCTCAGGCAAGGCAACATTGGGCCTTAGACAGCTGCAGTCATACTTTAATTATGAAATGATTTCCCCCAATTTATGTGGAAATGCTCCCGACAGACAGAGATGAAGAAATCGTCCCCAGGACCTCCACCTGTCCCACAGCCCAGAAGTCCCGGAAACCCCGCCCTCTGGGCACCTATGGAGCCTTCCTTAGTCAGGCACTGGCTGATAGGCTGCTGTGGAAGCCAGCAAGGCGGCTGTCCGGACCTTAGTGCCTTCCCGCTGGGCAGGAGCCAGGACCCTTCCAGCTCAGTGAGGGTCTCCTAACCTGCTGCTGGACAAGATAGCCCAGAAAATTCTTTATGGCCAGCTAGTGGAAGACCAGTTTCTGTGACCCACCCCAGGGAAGAAAACTGTAGTTTCTACAGCCTAGCTTGGGAATTATGAGCCAGGAAGAGTGAATGAAAACCAAAATATACTCATTGTAATGTCACACCTAGAAACACCAATGCGTAGCTTAACGCTTGCCTTTTGAAAAGACAGTACAGGAAATAGTGAGGAATAAATATAGTATTTTAGATAAATGGCATCAGGTCAGTTGTACATCCTTTTGAAGAAAGCATGAAAGTCGACCCCCTTACACAAAACTCAAGTTGGGTGGATTTTAAATCTGAATATAAAAAGCAGAAAAATATATTTTCAAGGAAGGAATAAAAGAAAATATTTTCATAACTTTGGAGGTAGGAGAAGACTTCTTAATAGGACATAAGAAGGGTTAGTCATAAAGGAAAAGATAGACAATCAAACTAAATTCAAAGTAAGAATGCTTGTTCTTCACAAGGCACTATTAAGCCAGGCAGGGTGGCTCAAGCCTGTGATCCCCACACTTCGAGAGGCTGAGACAGGAGGATCACATATTCAAACCCAGCCTGGGCAATTTAGCAAGATCATATCTCAAAATAAAAAATATAAAAAGGGCCTGGGAATGTAGCTCAGTGCAAATGCCTAGGTTCAATCCCCAGTCACACACACGTGGACACACACACACACACACACACACACACACACATGCCTATCATTAAGAAAATGAAAAAGGGAGCTGGGAGTGTGGCTCAGTGGCCGAGCATGGAGGAGGAGGAGGAGGAGGAGGGCAGAGAAGAGAAGGGAAGAAGGAAGGGAAAGAAAGGGAAGGCACGCTAAGAAGAAGAGAGAAAATACTTGTACTTCATGTAGTTCTTATAAGCAATGAAAGATTCATAGCCAAAATATCAAAAGTATTCCTAATAGTAAGAAAAAAAAATGCTTGATTGAAAAATGGGCAAGTGATCCAAACACGGATGCCCCAGCAGGCTTCCTGGATGATAAATCCATGAAAAGAGTCTCAACTACAGTGAGAAAGATGCCAAACCAAGTGCTGGTGGTGACGTGGAGCACGGGCAGGTGGGCTGCACCTCACGGCCCTGGAAAGCACCCGCCACCTTTCCTGGTGTGGGAACAAGCAGCTGGGCAGTCAGGCTGGTGACTTCTCTGTGTTTGGGTCTCCAGCACTGTACAGCCTCCTTCCTCCTCCTGGTGGAGAACAGACAACTCTCATACAGGGCATTTCTGCTACACATCAGGCTTCCCTTAGCATGGGGTCGTTTCCATTTCCAGAGCTTCTCTCATGTCTGCAGTTTCTCAAAATAATCAGCTCAAAACCATCCTATGATCAGGAAGCACATTTTGGGTGCTGTGTTCTGCTCTCCTAAAACAACAGCAGAAAACTGCCTTTCAACAGGAAGAGCGGGGAGAAGGCTCTGTGGGTCCTGGAACACCCTCACTCTGGGTCCAGCTGATGTTACAAAGAGCTCATCACTGGGTATTTGCTGAGTCATATTTCTGTCCGTGTGTTTTACCCCAACCACACAAACCCTAAAGATAAAGAAAAAGAAAAAAACCCTACTTGACAAAGAAAACCATACAGGCTACTGGGAGCCACCCACTCACAGTCCCCTCAGTGTCCCCAGGCCTGGGTGTCCCAGAGGTCTGAAGCATTACTGAGGCCCAGGTCTGTGGATGCATTCGCCTCCAAATGTGGCTACGCGTTCCCCAGTGCTCAGGAAAAAAGGCTTGGGCTGCGGTCCAGGGTCCTGCTGGGAGGAGTGGTCTCCAGAGGTGGGGGCTAGGGACGGCAGTTCATCCAAGGAAGGGGCCCTGAAGAGGTAGTGGGATCCCAGCCCCTTCCTGTCTCTTGTGTACTTCTTGGCAGCCGTGAGGTACGCAGCCTTCTCTCCCACAAGCACCTATCACGAGGGACCCCTTCGCCACAGACTCAGAGCGGTAGGGCCAACGGCCCATAGACTGAAATCTCTAAAACCATTAGCTACAATACACCTTTCCTGTTTTTGAGTTGATTATCTTGGGTGTTCTGAGGCAGGCCTAGAAAGCTAAAGAACCTCCCTTCAGTATCAGCAGCAAATAACTACCTTGTGAGAAGGTAGTTACTCAGTTTTGATAGGCTGCCAGAGAAGGTTAATGGTGTGCCTAGCAGCGCCTGCCACACGCCCACACTAATTCCGGTGCTGAATCTGAGAATTTGGTGATTTCTTTCTGCTTGAGGATTCTATAGGCAGCCAGTCAATAGATCACGTCCAATTTACCGAGAAAAGATGCCTCTTGTCACACCCAGTAGTAAGTATGTTTCATGTCTCAACGATTCCTATACTTTGATTTCTGGAAACCTGGCTGTGTAAAAACTATGTGGCTGGTGCACATTCCTTGTAGAAGATGCCACGCTGAAGTGCTCAGAAAGAGGTGACTCACCCCAACCAGAACCCATATAGAAGAAAAACTAGAAAATGTTCTGCCGCTGTCATTTTCCCTATTAGGATTTAACACATTAGCTATACCGGTAATTATAAAATGTTTCTCTGGGCCAGCATACTGTTTCTGGGGATTTATTGAAAAAATTATTAAGCAGGACTAAGGGGAGCAGGGGCAGGTCTTTTCATCTGCAGCCAAGTGTTTCCAAATGCCACCTAGGTACTCACCTGAGTGGCCTTGCAGAAGGACATGCATGGCCCACCGCCGCTGCATTCGTTAGTGACACACACACGTGGGAGTGCATGATCAAGGCACCCATCTCACTGTCCACCACAGTAAAAAGCCGGGAGCAAGCTAAACGCACAATAATTTTTAAAGGTGGAAAATATTTACTCTGTAATAATGTAAGGTGGGGGAAAAGAAGAACCTGATGCTATTCTTCAGTTCCATAGTTTTGATTAAGTAAAACACAAAAGTTGGAAGCATCACTGAAAAAGTTGTATTTGAGTTCAGAGATTGCAGGTTATGGATAGTTTCGTGGTTGACACTTTGCTTAATTCTTTTGTATTGATATTACAGTTACATTAAAGAAAAGGATTTCTTTTTTCTTTTTCTTTTATCTCCATTTCTTATTGGCACGTGTGTGCAGTACATGGCGATTGCATTCGTTGTGGGTAGTTGGTGCATGGACATGACACATCTGATGTTTCTCCCTTCCCTTCCCATTCCTCTCTGCTCTCTGCAGCTATTCCCTTCCCATGTGAAAAGGCTCTATTTCCATTATTTTCGATTCTTTTGAATCTCTCTTCCCTTTTTCCCTCCTCCTCCCTCCTTCTGTTGCCCCCCCTCTCTATATGAAGAAGATCTTTCTAAGTCTTATTTCCTATCCTTTCTTTGCTCTTTATCTCTATCTCGGGTTTCTCACATAAGAAAAACCATGCAATGCTTGTGTCTGTTTCATTTCACTTAGCATTATGGTCTCAAGGTGCATCCATTTTCCTACAAGTTTATTGGTTTATAAAGAGATCTCATTGTAAGCATCCCATTTCCAAAGTAGCTCAATGGCAGGCATTTAATTTTACAAAGCAGAACTGAGCATGACAGCAGCATCACATGCAGTAAGAGATCTCTGTGCCCTGTGAAGCTTTTTGAAGAAAGATCCAGGTAGGGGTGAGACTCTGGTCATTGTGCTCTCGGTTATTTAATTTCAGAGCATTAGTTCCTTGTTCAGGATTTGGGGTAAGGCATCTGCTTATCTTGGCTTCACCTGCTCTTTTTGGTGTACAAAAGAGAAGCAGGGACCAATTCATGTATAGGACCTGCATGGAAAAGCATGTGCTTCTTCTGCCTGCAATAGAGCTGGCAAAGTCTCTTTAAAGAACTCCAGTCCTGAAGAAAAAAATCCATCTTAAATAAACCTTGCATCCTCAGACTGCTCCATAGACTGTGAAGGGAAAGATAATGGAAGGCCCACGCCAGCAGATGCACTTTCAAACTACAGGCGCTTCATCATTTCTCAGCACTTTTCTGCAGGGAAACGGAGGCAGGAGCAGTTTCCGCAGCCCTGTCCGGAGGCTTGCTGCTTCCTCTTTCTGTGTAATGGCCTGGCGCTCCATGGCTAATGGCGTGATTACCTTAGGGAAATTAGGTCCATAATGGGGAGGATGGGGAACTAATTGGCCAATATGTGAGCAAAATGCCTACTGCCAGCACCTTCCTAACAGCAGGAAGCAGGGCCACAAATCAAAAGAAAGAACAAAGTTCAGGGATCTTGAGCTGCTCTAAAAGTAAAGTCTGGAGGAAAACAGTGGTGTCTTCATGGGCTTAGTGGTATGTGGCAGCAACCCCAGGTACTCCCGGGAAGGCTGAGGCAGGAGGATCACTCAAGCCCAGGAGTTCAAAAACAACACAATTGAAATACTGTCTCAAGAAAAAACAGTCACCCTACTAAACTGACCAAATCAAGAGTATATGTAATACCATTCCTTATGTCCTAGCCAGCTTTCCATTGCTGTGGCAAATATCTGAGATTATCAGTTTATGAAAAAGCAAAAGAGAATCTTGACTCATAGATTTGGAGATTTCAGTCCGTAGTTCATTGGTGGTAGTGAAGCTGCACACACAGCATGGTGGTGAGTCCACAGCAGAGCAAAACCACTTACCCCACAGCTGGGAAGGAACAGGGTGGGAAGAGGAAGGGGTCATTTAAGACCCAAACTACAGCATACGGAAAAGAAATAAAAAATGTAATATACTTAATAGAAAAAAAGAAGAGGGCCTCCAGGAAAGGCACCGAAGGTGGCCAAGGGAGTAGCTGGCCAGGAGCCGGTCCATGAGGACAAAGCAAATTGCTGAGCCCTGTTTGGGGGCAGGAGGATGGCAAGGGTGGCAGAGCTCCTGTGGAAGTGCCGAAGCTGGCTGGCATGCAGAACACCCTCCAGGTCATAAACACCAGGTACCCCAATACCACGCACCCAGTACCATGCACCCTTAGTGCCTTCCTCATATGAGCAGCCCCATCACTCAGGGATCTGTCTCACTGTCTCTTTAAATCCTGCTTAGACGCTTCCCAGGAGCCAGCCAGTTTTTTCACTAAAGAACTGCAGGTTTCTTTTCTTCTAACTCCAGGCCACAAGAATCATCCTTTTGGCAATGCCAGAAAAGAAGGTCAGGTGGAGAGACTCTTATTCCTGCCTTCTCTTTGACTCTCTCTTCAAAGAGAGCACACAAATGGGCAGAATGAAATGGGTCTGGGAGAAGGCTGAAACTTTATCCACAGAGTCATTTCACTCCCTTTGATGGAATAGGCTTCAAACGGCTTCCTAAAATAGGAGCAGTCTGCACTGTATCTGGAATTTGTGCATTAAGGGGCTTGTTTAAAAATTCTATCACCACATGAAAATGTGAGCAGAAAGAAATCTATCTTCTTTGCCAGCACTCGAGACCCCATCGTCCTCAGCTTCCATGCACCCTGGAAGGGCATGAATTTATTTCTGACACATCAGGGGCGGTGCCGTCCACAGCAAAGCACCCCAGCACAGATTGGTGCAGAACAGGTTGTGTGTGTGTGTCGTGTAGTTTGTTTCCTCTGCAAAATGCAGACGGGCTCTGCACTCTGCACTCACAGCTGCTTGATTATTCCATCCAAGTTGATTGTAGACCCAGCATCACACTAGACCCCTTAGGGCCTGCAGACTCCCAACAACAGCAAAGGTAAAGGCACTGGGGAAAGGACCAGCTGTGTTGAGTGGAGATGAGAGTTGGAGTCAGCGGCCACTTCCACTTCCCTGCCTTTGCCTGTGAGCATCACCCTCTAGGGCTGACGGGGGTAGCAAGGTGCTGCAGGGGGAGTGGCACCCAGCCCAGTCTAACCTGGCCACGGAGCTGCTCTTTGCCAGCCTGTCTGGACTGATCTCTGTGATCTCATTCATGTCTTGATTGACTATGCATATTGTTTGCATCCTTTCCTGCCAGGGATTTAGCTCAGTGGTTCCCCTGCCTGCCTCACTTCCTTTCCTCCTTTCTATTTTACTGAAAAGTTTGCTTTGTTCCCATAGTATTCTATCTGCTTTGACAACTCCACATTCTGCTTATGTTCTTGGACAAATCATGTTTAAATGCTTAACATGATTATTTAACATTGAAAGCTTGTAAGCCTCTCTGTTCCCATCCTGAAGAACATAGAACCCTCAGAGTTTGCCCATTGCAAATTATTTTCTTCTGTATTTATTGTCTCCCGGTGTCTCAGATCTACCACCTTTGTATACACCACCAGATCAGTTATTAATGTTATTTAGAATTAACACTAATTTGGATTTGCCAGGGAGCTCATGGAGCTCTTACTTCGCTGCTGTCTGTATCTCACTCTTTATATTTGGGTTAATTTCTGCTTTCGGAAATTTGAGTTATAGTTATTTTTTACATTCCAGGGAGGACCTGTGAGCCGAGTTAGAGTTTGCAAAACCCTGGAGAGTGCCAGGGAATGTCTTCTGTCCTCAGCCATAGTTGGCCATGTTTTTGCTCAGGAAACCCTGGTTGCCATCCTGCTATCAGTCATTGTCCTTGGGGTGTCACCAGCTGCCCACCTACTTCCTTTCCCCAATCCCTCATTTACCTCATTGGCCTTTAAGAATTTCTCTTTTTATGAAGTTCTGAAAACACTCCAATATACATAGATGTAGATTTTTTTTCATTTATTCTGCTCAGGGCTAAGAGGTTTTCAACAATCAGAGGACTGTTGAGTTCTTTTCTAATCTTTCTCTGTAAATGGTCTCTACTCTCTGCTTCCAAGTTCTCCTTTAGGTTTTAAATCTGGGGCTTGGGGTGTAAATTCTCCCATTGGTGTTGCCTGCTGACTCTCCTTCATAGAATTCACTCCCTGCTACATACAGTCTGTAATTGTCCTTACAAAGAGCTCATCTTGTGGAGATGGCATTCTGTGGAAGCCCACTCACTGGACCATAGAAGATCACACAGGATTGTTTTGTCTGATCTGCAGTAGCCTTACAGATTTCACCTCCAGACCCAACACCACTTTTTCTGCTGCTACCAACTCCACCACCATTACTATCACTTCTACCAATATCACCTCCATCTCTACCACCACCTCCATCTCTCCCTCTAACACTATCACCTCCATCTCACCTCCTCCACTGCTACCTCCACCTCTACCCCTACCACCATGACCTCCACCTCTACTGTATCTCTTCCACCTCCACCTCTACTACCAACACCTCCATCTCCATTACCACCTCCTCCTCCCTATCTATCACCACCACCCCCTTTACCTCCACCTCCAACTCCAACTCCACCTCCACCACTTTCACCATCACTACTACCATCAGTAATTCAAATACTGCCACTTTCACAACATCTCTACCCTCAATAATACCACCTTCATCCAAATATTCCAAGGAAAACTGAGAGATTCAGTAAGTTGAGTGACACAGGAAGGCTCTCTAAACCTGTTGGGGAGGGATGTCATAGCCAATGTGATGCTAAGCTAGAACCAGATGGAAATCTGACAGTGGTTTTCCTCCACAGTCCTGAGCAATGAGGATAACAGACGAGATTGGATACATCCAGGGTGGTATGGCTGTAGACATGATGAGGATGACAGAAGCAACCACTAGGTTAGGAACAGTGGGTGCTTCTGTTTTAGACGTGAAAATCAGTGGTGAAGGCCAGTAATGCTTGATATAATCTTGATTGAGAAAAAGAAAAAGTGTATACATATGGTTCTGTATTATGGGGTTAAAATGCGAGAGCATTTCCTAGTTTCAAATGAAGAAATCATAGCACGTTAAATGCTCCCTCCGATACTCCTAAACGGAAGTACTAAAGTGCTAACTCTAGATGTGCTAAGTGATGTTACCCAGCTCTGCCCATAGGAATCCTCATCTATTCTGCAGTCTACCAATCTGAGCAATGAAGGGGAGTGGAAATATTACTGAGAGGATGCTGAGATGTTTCCCACCCTCCTATGGTGGCAGGAAGGAGTTTTCTCTCCCTCACCTTGTGCCAAGGAAGAGATGCTTGAAGATCAGCAGTAGTGAAAGCCACATGCCTTAGGGGTCCTGGGAGAGAAGGGACTCACACTTCAAAGGCCTGAGACCATGGAGCAAGCACAGAGACTTTGAAGCTGGGGTTTCAGTGGAGCAGCTCCATTCCTCCCATGTGCACCTTTGGTAGGGACCAGTCCTGGGACCTCCAGAGGGAACTGACCACTGCAAACCACTTAAAGGACACTTCACCCAAGTGGGCCACCAAGAGGAACAAAAGGACTCAGAAGAGAAGAGGAGAGAAGTTCACTGCAAAGCTTAGAGGACAAGGACCCAAATGTGGCAGCTCAAGGAACCATGTCCTACATTATAAGATGCCCTGGGGGTTCCCCAAAATGACCCTCCATGAGGGATTCAGCAGAGCACTATAACAACTTGGGGTATTAAATTATATATTTCTGGGCAAAGGAAAGAAACTACCACTCAATAGGGTTGTATGCTATGAGACTTTGATCAGTATATCTCCAGCCTTCTGGGCTGATAGGTAGACACTGGTCTTTTATCCTTAGCAGAAAAAATTTGCATTCTAGGCACTGCCAGGTGGTCAGATACATCTTTCATATTCAGGTACATTAGGACAGCTGCACATGGGTTAAATTATTATAATTCTTCACACTCAGCCATGCACACACACACACCAAACTACAGTATAATCTATCTAATACTTTAACTAGAAATGGATGGTTATCTTGTTTTCCTGTAAAATCAGCACTTTTTAAAAATGAAGATAAAGTCACACTTAAGTGGATAAAGTGCTTCAGCACATAAAAGGTGAGGATAAAGAGAAATTGTTTAATTTCCCATGACTTTTCTCTTTTTCTAAATAGAAAATATTCTTTCACATATTGCTGCCAGAGTGAGAACCGTTTCACAATCTCCTGTATCCATTTTCCACAAAGCCATCAGAGCTGAAGGCACCTTTGTCATCATGGCTCAGAGTGGTGACCAGTCTTGTCACAGTTCTACTCCAAATAGGCAAAATGATCCCAAGTCACCTAATCGATGTAGGGTCAGAGTAGAAAAACTCCAGTGGAACCCCAGGAGCCCCAGCATGTTAGTGCACTTGTTTCTCTGTAAAGATGCATCAGTGCTCCTCCAACAATTAACTTCACCAAACAAATAACTTTCTGAGCACTTACACCATGCCAGCACTGAGATCATCAGTAGGGAACCAGGAACAAGCCAGAGTGGTCTCCATCCTCAGAAAGTTCTCAGTGCAGAATGTTGCCTGTGAATCACTGAGGTGTGATCTTCTTTAACACAGCTTGGCTGAGATAGTGCAGCCCTCACACATATGGTCTGAAAAATGACTGAATTGGACCAGATTATCTTCAAGGATTCTTCCAAGAGCCATTGGCCTATCACTCTTTCCTAGCATCATTTCTGACTGCATTTTGTAGTTTTATGCTTACATATACAACAACTAACACACCAAGCAAGTAAATGTAAAGATAGCATATATACTCTTTGAAAGGAATTATATGATTTGAGTGAGACAGTTAATTAATGATGGCTGAACATTGGGTGCATGTAGATGTCTTGGTCACTTTCTCACGGCTTGGACAAAACACCTGACAATTACAACTTGCAGGAGGAGAGGCTGCTTTAGGCTCATGATGACAGTCTCTGGTTAGCTGGCTCCAAGGCAAATGGCATGGAGAAAGAACGTGGGTGGAGGAAAGATGCTCATGTCATCACAGTCTGTAAGCAGAGAAAGGGGGAGGATCTGGGGACAGAAATACACCTTTTGAGTTCACAGCCCCTTGTAGACCTGCCTCTAATCAGCCCCACCTCCTGATAGCACATTTGGCTTGAACTCATCTGTGAAGTAATTGACCAATGATAGCACCCCAGTAATCCAATCACCTTCCAAACACATGAGGTTGTGAGGCGGACAACCTAATCTAATCCATAACATTTTTCCCTTAGTGCCCCAAATACTCATGCCCATCTCTTTATGCAAATTGTATTTAGAACATCTCTAAAAGTCACCAAAGTCTTAACAGTTTCAGTGGTGCAGAAAAATACAAATCCAAACTCTCCTCTGAGACTCAAGGCAAACTCTCAGCTGTGAACCCCTGTAAAAATCTAAAAGGAAGTTAAACACTGCCAATATACAATGGCACAGGGTAAATATGCCCATTCCAAAAAGGCCCAATAGGGAGACAGGAAGGAAAGGGACCAAAGACCAAAATCTTGAGGGACAATTATTGTATTCTATAGTTCCATGTCTAGCACTCATGGTTAGATGTGGATTTTAAGGGCTTGAGTGGCCAGCCCCTATGGCACTACTAGGTGCAGCCCTCATGGCTTCTCTTGGGTTGGCTTTTTCACTGCTTGTGTCTTTACTCAAATGTTTTACTTCCTGGCATCTCCAACTTCCCGTGATCTCCACTGCACTTTTGGCTTCACTCTCACATCTTCATGCATTGCTCTTTTGAGAGCACCCTGCCTGTCCTCCCAGATCTTCCTCTGAAATCTTGATGGATTCCTCCCTTACCTCACTACTCTTTTATTCTGCATGCCTGAAAAACCAGCACCACATAAATGACAATAAGGTTGGCCACCAGCTCAAGTAGTAGCCAGGCCACTTGGCTCATGGCTATAGAGGCCTCTGAGTGCTTGGATACTGAGCACTGTGAAATGAACCCCAGAGAACAAATTTTCTAGTCTTCCTTTCTCTAAGAAGATTCCCTGGCACTCTCTTCTCAAAGCAAATCTTTCAAAGGGGTTTACTTTTACCCTTTTATATCCTTGTAAGGGGTAAGGTCTTGCTGATTTCTGAAATGCCCTCAAGACATCTTTCCTTTGTCCTGATGCAAAGTATTTGGCTTTTTAAATGCTAATCTTTTCAGTGATCAACCTCTCTTTTGTCCCAACTTTGCAGCACTTCCTTTCTGGCAACACTGAAAAATAATTTTTAATGTGCTTTTTTGCTTCTGATTCTTAGTGGAAACCTGGCTGAAAGCAGCTAGAAATATCTCTGCCACAGTCTGAACACTGAGTTGCCTTAAAACTTTGACAGATTAGTTAGTTTCATGCCCTAAATCTCAGTCTCCTACAGAGTCTCAACATATGGGCAAAATGTAGACAAATTTTCTCCCAGACACACATGCTCTCAAGTCCAACCTTCAAAGGAGTCCTTGTTCCGAGTTGAAACCTCCTGAGCCTACTCTTTACTTCTGTATTCCTGTCTGCATTCTGGTGAACTTCAGAGCTGCAACCAGAATCTCCCATCCAGCTAAGCTTAGTGCATTCTAAGACTTCTCTAGCTGACATCTCCGAACCTTACAAACTCTTTCCTTGAACCACTTCCTAAGGCTTAAAAAGAAAATGGTGATGTATATTCATAGCAATGACCCCATTCTTGATACCAAAATCTTAGTTACTTTCTCATCAGTGGATCAAAACACTTGATACCCACAATTTAAAGGAAGAGAGGTTTATTTTGGCTTATGATTATGGTCTATATTTGGCTATCTCCAAGGGAGAGACAGCATGGTGGAATGACCTGAGCAGATAAAAGGTGCTCATATCACAGTGACTAAGAAGCAGAGAGAGAAAGGAGCATCCAGGGACAGAGATGTCTTTTCATGCCATGCCCCCAGTGACTCCCTTTAACCACACCCCACCTCCTAATAGCACATTCAACTATGAACTTATCAGTGAACCATGGATGACATCACCCTCATGATCCAAGCACCTTTCAAACACATGAAATTTTGGGGAGACATCTCAGATCTAAACCATAGCAATAGATATGGCAATCAATCTTTTTGGTGGTATAGAGTGGACTGAATCATAGGAACCTGAGCAATTGGAGTCAACCTGAGTCTATCGGGATGATTTTTTTTTTCTTTTTTGGAGGGGAAGGGGTTTATTTGGCTTAGAGTTCACAGATGTTTCAGTCCATAATCAGTCAACTCCAAGGCAGGATAGCAAACAGCCATGGAAGAAAAGAAACAACGTGGCACACACAAGGTAGGTAGCAAAGGCAATGAGGTACCTTTACCATGTCTTTCTACCTCTTTTATCCCATTCAGACTACCAGGATCAGGGCGCTGCTAAACTACTAACTCACATGTAGTGGTTTAGTAATCACATGCCTTTAACCCCAGCATCACACATTCCAGATTCAGCTACTTCTGAAAAAGAAAGTTCCACCTCATCTGCATGAGGCTTTGGGGGAACATCTGAACACAAACCATAACATTCTGCCCCAGAATCCCAAAGACTCATATACATTCCTTTATGAAAAAAATCATTTAGTCCATCTCCAAGAGTTGCCAAAGTCCTAACAGTTTCAGCATTGCTGAAAAGTCCAAGTCCCAAGTCTCCTCTGAGATGTAAGGCAAACTCTTAGCTGCAAGCCCTGTACAAATGAAAATGAAGTCGAACACTTTCAACATTAAATGGCACAAGATAGACATTATCATTTCAAAAGGTACAAACAGGAGGACACAGAGGAATGGGACCAAAGCAAGTCCAAAATCCAGTAGGCCAAACATCTAACCCCATAGTTCCACTTCCAGCACTCAAGGCAATCTGTGGCAAGTTGTGAACTCCAAATGGCTTGGGTGGCTCTGCTCCTATGCCACTTCCGATGATTATAGCTCCCATGGCTTCTCTTTGGGACTGGCTCTGCTCCCTCCTTGCAGCTTTCCTCAGATGATCCACTCCCTTGGCTTCTCTAAACTTCTGGGGTCTCTGCTAAGCCTGTGGCTTCACACTCACAGCTTCACACCCTGCCCTCCCAGGGGCACACTGCCTGGCCTCCCAGGCCTTCTTCTGAAATCTGGGTGGAAGCCTCTCTGACCCCCCAACTCTTGCATTCTGCATGCACCTAAAACCAGTGCCATGTGGATGATGCCAAGGTCTGCTGCCAGCTGGAGCAGTAGCCAGGCTTCCTTCTCTCTTGGCTGTAGAGTGCCTGGATTGCTGAGCACTCTGAAACCAATCCCAAGGAATAACTTCCTTAAGCTGCCATTTTAGAACAGCTTCCCTAGGCTTCTGCCATTCTGAAACATGGTGCTTAGTGGTAGAATGCATGCTTAGCATACACAAGGCCCTAGGTTTGAACACCAGCAACACACACACACACACACACACACACACACACACACACACACCCCTACCTCTAAAATAACTCTTTACTAAACTTTTCTAAGAAATTAGATAATACGTTGGTATCTTCTGCCCAGTATCCTAGGACTCTGCTTGTCAGAATTTGAAAAGCCTGAACTGGAAGAGAAACATTTTTTATAAGTTAAAGTTTTTAGTAACATCCTCCAGGCTTTCTTATGTGGTCCCTGGCCACTAAAGTCTGAAATGTGATGGAATGAAAGATAAATTTTGGCTTCAAATCCACTTCTCACCAGACCCTTTCCTTGAATTCTCCTGAGCAAGTCCAGCCTCTTTATTCATTCCACTTTTTAAAAATACCTAAATCTACACTTTTAAACTAAAATCAAAACCAAAAGTAAGCTAGGAAGCAAGTCAGAAACAGAGCATGTTTAAAGCTATTACTGTCTCAAGGATATGGATTTTAATCTTCTACAATATGAAAAGCTGTTAGAATCATAAAAAAATTTTTACATCAACTTTATCCTGGAAATGAAGCTGACAGCATAGAAATTTCTAACATCCTTTACATCTATTTTCTGGTGCTTCTTTGTTTTTTGGCAAACAGGAGACAAAGGAAGAAAAAGCAGTTAAAAATGACCACTTTAGACATTGACCAGAGATGAATGAAATTAGATAAAAAATGTAGGTGGAAAGATATACGACACGATCAGTTGACTAGAAGAGAATTCTGCAATTATATGATTTTTTTAAAAGATGGAAACCAGCTCTTATTCAGTACAGAACTTAGTGTGCTCCAGGCACTGTGCTAAGCCTTTACCCTCCCTGCCCTTGAAAGAAAATAAGCAATCAGACAAAACCATTCTGAAGCATACAATAAATTGTCAGGCAATAACCTGTGAGTCTTGGATTTCTGCGTGGTTTTCAAGTAAAGGGACAGACTGCCATTGTTGGGAACTCCACATTCAAGGATGTTTATGTAGCCAACAGCCTTGGAAGACAGAGGAAGGATGACTGTGTCTAATGTCCAATGTAATAAAAAATATCTCTAGCCAGGGCAAAGATCAGGCAAGGTCATTGTCTGACAGAAAAGATTTGAGTCACTCAAGCACCTCTACGGTAAAGCAAGGCAGACAGTTTAGCGTGGAGTCATTGCTCTGGCCTCTTTGTGTTGCCCTGTGGGATGTGGGGCTTGGAGAGCTGGCTAAAATGCTGGTGCTGGGTACTGCTGCTGCCGGGAGTGAGGTAATGCTCTTTGTCTCTGGCTAGGTAATCACGGGCCTTCTCCTGCACTCATAGAACGGTCGCAGACTAATTTGTCAGCTTTCTAGTATGGTAAAGTGTTAGACCCCTATGCTTCTTGACAATGTCATTCCCATTTTAGACAAGAAAATGAAGGTGAACTAAAAAGCTAAAACACAGGTTTACATCTACGATTTCTGTCCCCAAAGCCACTAAAGGGGTTGCATTACTGGGGCCTCTATTGTTGGCCACGGTAAAGTCTATGTTAAAGAGAAATCATTCTGACGCTTGTTAAAACAGCAAAAAAAATTAATTAAATTTATTTTAACCAGTATATAAAAACATAAAAATTGGACATATTAGTGGGTTACATGGGATGTTTTCATACGTGTATATATTGTATAATGTTTAAATCAGGTTAAACATACCTATCTCCTCAATTACCATTTCTTTATGGCAAAAAATTCAGAATCTTTCTTCCAGTTTTTTAAATCACCATTATCCACAGCTACCTAATGTACGATAGATAACATGCCAGAGTCACTTGCTTCTGTCTAGCTGCTGTTAGTACTCCTCTCCCTGCGTCTCCTCCCCATTGTGATCCCAGACTCGGGTAACCAGTATTCCACTCTCAACTCACGTGAGATCAATTTCTTGTCTCCCACCTATGAGTGAGACCCTGCAGTATTTGTCTCTCTGTGTCTGGCTCATTTCACTTAACACAATGGCCGTTAGTTTCCTCCATGTTGTTGCAACTACAAAAATTCATTCTTTTTATGGCTGGATAGTATTCCATTGTATCCATGTAAAATGTTTTATTTATCCATTCATCAACTGATGGACATTTAGATTGATTCCAGTTTTTTGACTATTGTGAATAACGCTATAACAAACACAGGAGGGCAGTTGTCTCTTCCACACACTGCTTTCATTTCCTTGGGATGTACACCTAGTAGTGGCCTTGCTGGATTACACAGTAGTTTGATTTTAAATTTTTTGAGGAATCTCCATTTTCCATAAAGGGTATACTAATTTACATCCCCCCAAGAGTGTGCAAGGGTTCTCTGTTCTCACCAAGACTTTGTTGGAGATTACTGCCACAGGAAGAGAGCTTGAACTCTCTAAATATAATGGGGACAAGGGGAAGTTTAGAGCTCATGATTGGAGGGAGGGGGTGGGAAATTAATATGAGAAATTTGGTTAAGTATCAAGGTGGGAGGGAAGAGAAACTTATTCAGATATCAAGGGTAGAGGGACACTCACTAAACTGTCATAGCAGGAGCTCCTGGTAACCCCGGCGTAGGAAGATGGAGGATGAGATCCAGTAAAAAAGACAAAATGGCTCAGAGAAGCCTCACTGAAGTTTGGGCAAGGCAGGAGTCCTTGTCTACCAGGGCCTTTGCTCACCTTAGGCAAGTGTTCATATAACTATTGCAGCAATGGTATTTTCCCCATTTGGTATTTAGTAGATCACTCCTAACCTTCTGCATGACCCTACAGGGGGAATGTGTAACCTGTAGCACATTCCCCACCCACAAGCAAGCCATTGTATCCAAGATGTCTTCAGGCACCAACAACTTCCTTCCTTCCCCATCTCTACAATTTGGATGTTGCATGCCCCCCAAAAGACACATGCATTAAAAGCATGGACACCAGCCTGAGGGAGATCTTTAGTGAGGGGGCCTACTGGAAGGAAGTTAGGTCAAATAGGATGTTGAGACTTTGGCCCTTCCTTTCTCTCTGTCTTTTCTTCCTAGCCACCATGAATTGAAAAGGCTTCCTCCACCCTGTATTTCCACCATAACATGCTGTCTCACCACAGGCCCAAAAGCAACAGCCCCATGGGAAAAGGATGGAAACTGTGAGCGAAAATAAACCTGTTCTCCTGTTAAGTGACTTTCTCAGGCATTTTGTCATAGAATGGAAAGCCAATCAACACACTGATGTTGAGTTTGCCTCCCACCGGCCTCACTTGTGAGTCTCCCTGTCCCACACCACACACAGCTGCCAGGTTGGGGCCATGCAGGCCAGCCAGGCTGGTCCCCGGGCACAACTCTTGTATTTCACCCCAGAGGAGCTTCAGGTCCTCTTGTTTCCTTCCAGGTTTCCCTACTTTTCTCTGCACATTCATCCCCACCCCAGGAGGTTTTGTCTTGCTTTGTTTTTAAGGAGGTTTTCTTTGTGGAGACAGGCAGAAAAAAAGAGACCACCTTTGTATTCATTGCAAAATTTCGCTGTTTACAAGAACTGTGTGGCAGCCAGGAAGGAGTACAGCGCCTACAGCAGACAGGAGGCCTCCCCCTGGCTCCTCATTCCTCCACTGGCTTTGTTTCTGACCACGGACACTGGCTGTGGGGCGGGGGTGGGGTGGGGGGGGTGTCATGAGTTGTACACTGCAAACTATAGAAGGGCCATTCCAAAAGGGACAAAGCAACAGTGGGTAAAACAGCATAGTACTGAAACAAAAACAGACACATGGAACAGAATTGAGGATACAGAAACCTCCCCAGGCACAGCAGCTGTTTCATCTTCAACAAAGGGGCCAAAAGCATATGTTGGGGAAAATGACCTCTTCAACTAGTGGTGCTGGGAAAACCGCTCATCTGTGTGCAGAAGACGGAAACTGGACCCTTATCTCTCACCATGTACTAAATTAAAATCAAAATGGATCAAAGAGCAAAACATTAAAACAGAAACATTAAACATACTGGAAGATAAAATAGTAAGACACTCGAAGACGTAGATGTAGGAAAGGATTTTCTAAACCAAACCTCAATTACACAAGAAATAACTACAAAAATCAGGAAATGGATTATATCAGACTAAAATGCTTCTGTACAGCATAAGAATGCATCAGTGGAGTGAAGAGACAGCCTACAGAATGGGTAAAAATTTTGCCAGCTACTCCTCAGACAGAGAAGTAATATCTAGAATATACAAAGAACTCAAAAAAATTAAACCACCTAAAATTAAAGATCCAGTGAAGAATTGGGCAAGAGAAATGAACAGACACTTCACAGAGGAAGAAATACAAATGGTCAACAGATATATGAAAACATGCTCAACATCTCTGGCCATCTGAGAAATGTAAATTAAAGCAATGCTGATTCCATCTCACTCCAGAAAGAATGGAAGCTGTTCAGAAACTGTCGAGACTGTGGTGAAAAAGGAACCATCCTTCATTGTTGGTGAGAATGCAAACTAGTACAACCATCATGGAAGACAGTGTGAAGATTTCTCAAAGAACTGAAATTAGAAATTTCATATGACCCAGCTATCACCCTGCTGGTTTTCTTCCCCAGAGAGCTTAAGACAGCATACTACAGGGATATATGCATACCAATGTTTATAGCAGCACAATCCATAATAGCTAAATCCTTGAAATAGCTTGTATACCTACCAACAGATAATTGGATAAAGAAAATGTGGTATCTATATATAATGAATGGAATAATACTCAGCCATAAAGGATGACAAATTTGACACATTTCTTGGAAAATGGATGCACCTGGAAAATACAATATTGAGTGAAATAAACCAGACACACAACCTTAAATACCATATGGGATCTCTTATTTGAGTGAGGCAAAATACAAAGGAGAATAATAAAGGATGGGTAGAAGGGGACAAGGGGATGGATCTCTTGCAAGCAGATCAAGGGAACAAGAGCAAGGGGTGAGGAGGAGGGGAAGGGGAAATAAGTAGCATAAAGACACGCCACATTCAGGAACCTAATAATCTCAATGAATGTAAACATTATAGGCCATAACCCAAGCTAAGATGAATAATGTCAATAAGAATGTCAAGTGAGATAGGAGAATTGGAGGAGGGGGGAGGGGAAGGGAGGAGGTTAAAAAAAGATACGAGCCGTACTAGGACATGAAATCACTGCCAAGACGGCTGTGCACTGCACTGACTACAAGCACGTACTGAGACAATAAGGATTGCTCTTGAAAAGAGGGGGGTACTGATGATGAACCTTTGAAAAAGGTCACCGTGTGTCTCCAATGTTCAGAAGGGGCAAAAACATCAGAGGGTTTGTACAGGGAAGTGAAATGGGAGGGTTCTGCTGTTCGCTGAGACTGGTAAGGCTTGGGTGCTCATGGTGTCGTCCCCATTCCCCTGTGATGAGCCACCCAGGGGCGCACCCAGCACTGTGGAGCAGCGGCACAGCACTCACAGCAGGCCTGCTTACATTCGCTGTGTGCTCTGCAAACTGCCCCAGCCCAGAGCACCGAGGCACGCTCCGCAGACCACAAACCAGGACCAAGACCTTGGCGGAATTCACTTACAGACTGATGCATTCGAATGCTTGCCTCATTCCATTTTGTAAATAAAATAATCTGCAAGCAGATTAAGAGATGAAGGGGGCAGATTTTAGGATGAAAGAAGTTTATGATTAAATGCAACCACTCTTTCCTTAACAGACAAATGTGTAGAAGGAGAAAGGTATGGAAAAAATCCCCTCTTCCCAGCCCTAATTATAATTGTTTTCACTGAGGTGGTGTAGTCCAGGAAATAAGTATATCCTGCACCTCTGTAAGTTTCTTTGTGTCCCTCTGCATTTGCTTTGTGATTACCACCGTTAGCATGAGATTTACCCTTTTAGCAAGTTTTTCAGTACACAATAACTCTTGGCACTATGTCATAGAGCCAGCCGATCATTGGAATTTTCTCATCTTGTGTAATATAATTTGATATCCATTAGATTAAAACCACTCTACCCTCCCTTCATGTTGCCTGCCAGCCACCCTTGCTGTTGTCCACTCTGTGTCTTTGACTGTTTAGGTACCTTATATAAGGAAGGGTCCTGCAGTGCTCTCCCTCTGTGACCATCTTACCTCCTCCAGTAGCCTGTCTTCCAGGTCTGTAAATGCTCTTACAGTGGTAGGACTTCTTTCTTCTTAAGGGTGAAATAATCTTCCATGATGTAACCCTATCACACTTTCTTTATTCATGAGTGGATACACATTCATGTTATTTCCAGACCTGAGCTATTGTGGACAATGCTGCAGAGAACATTGTAGTGTGAATATCGCTTCAAGATCCTTATCTCGATTCTCTTGGATGTGTTCCCAGAAATAGGACTGGTGGATCATATGATAGGTCATTTAATTTTTCAAGGAATCTTCATTTTATTTTCCATGCCAGCTGTACCTTTATAGGTTCCCATAACAGCACACAAAGACCCCTGCTCTCCACACGCTCCCTGACACTTGCTATGCTGTTTTCCTGTACCAGCCATCCTGACCCCTGCAAGGTGGTGTCTCATTGTAGTCTTCCTTTGTATCTCCCTGATGATTAGGGATGTTGATCCTCTTTTCACAGGCCTGGGGGCCATTTGTATATCATCTTCAGAGAAATGACTATTCCCACCCTTGGCCTATTTTTATCAGACAATGGTTTGCAAATATTTGCTCGCATTGTGTAGGTTGCTTTTCCATTCTTGACCATTTATTTTGCTGTGTGGAAGTGTTTTCTCCCAATGTACCTAACTACCAGTTTAAATGGTGCCTAGGAGTGACCCCTCTGTTAGAAATGCAGAAGGAAGCTCTCTGACCCCAGTGTGCAGCCCCCTTGAATTTCCGTGCCTGATAGGCCAGGTGCCGCTGGTGTGCTGCCCTCTGGGCCTCATTTCTCCACTGCTGATAAAGAACAGATGAGGTCAGTTACCCATCCCTCCCTGGCCCTGCTCAGAGGAGGGCAGGAGACCTGGAGACTGGGAGGAAGGTGTGGCAGGGCAGATTGCCCATCTTTACAAGTCTTTTCCTCATATATTTTTTTAAAAGAAAATTACCATTTGGACCCAAAAGAAATAGCTGTAGCCCCCTAGCACTCTTCACTGTTCCATTCTTAAGAATTATGGGGTGAATGCATCACACAAGGAAAAGGAATTTGACAGGCTCTGTCCTGCAAAGATGCGGAGGCCACCATGATGACTGCCACTTTCCCGAGCATGTCAGGAAAGAAGCCAAAGTGTGTCCAGGCGCTGAGCTCTAGCACCCAGATGGTGCGGGAGGACACCTTTGGGAAGAGAGCTCAAGACCTCTCAGAATGAAAGGATTTACAGGAAACAAACTGCAGATGCACACAGGGGTGTGCAAAAGGGATGCACAAACAGGCTGCACGAAGGGGATGTGTGAAGGAGACCTCCAGGCAGGCGCACGGGATGCTCACCGAGGTGGACAGCAGGATGTGCAGGACAGGACAGGCTGCAGGGGCCAGTGGCTCTGGTTCCCCAGGTTTTGAGTCAAGTTCCACCCACTTCTAAGGGACTAGACATAAAACCCTAACTTTAGTATGCTAATGAGCACCACCTACCCAGCCCTTGGTTGTTTAACAAGAAGGTCATCCAGCAATCTCTCAGTCCAAGCCTGGATCCAGTGCAGGACTCAGACAAAGGCCAGAACTTGAAGATGGACTTCACAGTCAACTCCCTCTACCATCCTGTAAAGCTCTGAATAAAATATCCACTGCAGGCATCTGATTCCAGTTTAATTATCTTCTCCAACACATGCAGCTTGCATTTGACAGGCAACAGAAAAGGCAAGTTAATCACGGGCATCTGCTTATTAGCATATTCTTCCCATAATTACTTCAGTGCTGCCCTTTACAGCTGTGCCCACCGCACAGGTGCTGCCTGGCCGGGAGGGACTTGGCTTCAGGAAGGGAGCAGCAAGAACGAAATGGCCCCTCGCTCTCATCTCCCGGTCAACAGCAATGCGTAGGTGCACAAATTATTGTGTCTGCCTGGCAACAGTCCTCGAAGAGGAAACTGCTCCCCATGCACACGGGTGAGGGCTGAGAAGCCATCTCCTCTCTGCCCTGATTTGCAGCACTTCCAGGCAATCTGCACCTGCTCACCTGGGCTGCAAAGAATTGGCCTGCTCCATCCAGCCCCTCTGCTGCACCTTCTGTCTTCTGTTAGGAATGGGACTCTCCACAAAGCTTCAATCTCTTCCTGCTAGATCTTCTGGTAAACACAACATACCCCTCACCCTCCTACCCCGGGCCCTTCCACATACTGCCTTTCTGGAGTGGCTTTGTTCTCACATGCCAATTGCAAACTCTACCTCCCCACCTATGTTGAGTCCAGTAAGCCCCCATGAATCGCTCTCTGAGTCCACAAGCAGGCAGTAGTCTGTCAGTCTTATAAACTCTATCCCTTGCATGACACTTACCCTTTCCTCTCCTATGGTAGCTACATCCAACCTCCTGCTGCGGAGTGGGTTTCCAGAGATCTCCACAATCACTCCCAACTCTTACTCTGTCTGCAATGTGACCCAGCTGTGACGTCTCCCTCAACAAAAGATGTTTGGTGTTTGTCTGCTCAGTTTATTTGTTTTTTACTCTCTCCTTGAATCTGACCTGGCCTTAAGATTGCTTAAACCAGTGAAGGCAGCAGGAGTTAGGAAGGAATGATAGTGTCTCTTTTCGTGCCTGGGTAAAACCAGATGGCATGTAAGGAGGCTGGCTAGCCTGAATGACCATGTAAGGAAGCCCAAGCTAGTCACAGGCAGAGACTACACAGAAAGAGATGCCCCAACAGCCCCTGGACCTCAGCATCTCCTCTAAGTCCCCAGATACATGGGCTTTAAAACGCCATCTTGGTCATTCAAGTCTAAGCAGACACTACATGAAGCAATGGTGCGCTGTCCTCCCCAACTACTTCCCGAACCGCAGAACCATGTGCGAGTAAATGACTGCTATTGTTTTAAACCAGCGAGTTTTAGAGAGGCTTGTAATATAATGTTGATGGCCAAAGTATTTGTATGTACTAGGAAAGAATGTGGGTGGATCCAGATGCCAGCTGGCCAGGGTGAGATCCCGGCTTAGCCACCTACTGGCGCTCAGACCTTGAGCCAGACACCGGACTTCCCTCTGCGTGTCCTCTGATGATGGACAATCAGAACAGGGAAAGTGCATAAAATATAGAGGTAAAGTGGTTTAGAACCTCCCACAGTCAGTCCTCAATCCACGTTAGCTGCTACTTCAAAGTTACGGGAGGGAGGGTGTTTGTAGCCATCTGCAGAGTGCCAGGCAAAGTCCTGGGCTGTGGAGGCCTCTGAACCCATGGATGACTGAGGGAATGAATGGACATGCTGCTGCTGTTTGTATCTGAGGCAGATGAGCTTAGGAGCAATGAGAAGACGCTGGGAGGTCCCAGGGCTCTCCCACAAGCATAGGTCCCCGTGCAGGACCCAGAGATCTTCATTGATCATGCTGGCCTTGGAGGACAATCCCAGCAGTTCACCATGATTTAGGAAAGAAAAATACTGTGTCATAACTAAAGGCATATTGTCCTTGTCAAAGGGAGAACACATTTCCTTATTAATTTACCGCTTTAGACTTTATAAATAAAACGCTTATACAACTTTTGAAAAAGAGGCACGTACTTATGTACTAATATGGAAATATTTCCCAGGATGCATTTTTAAATGAACAGAAAAGGAACTGCATGGTGTGAATGAATGGTCCAGTTTGTATAAAAATGGAGGGACATGAAGACACTTGTACTGGTAATGATTTAGAGAAGAGTGTGCAGAAAGAGCCAAAGAGCTGGCACTCTAGGAGACACAGTGGCGGGCGCCCCTCATTTTGTGTTTTACTACACTGTGGGGTCTCTGTTCTAGCACGAATGTGTCTTTTTATGATACAGCAATCAATTTTAAATCTACTTTGAAAGATCCTCTTCTTCATAAACTAGATGTGAGTCAAACTTAGCTATGACCCAGTAACCTCTGTGTCAGACACAGGCATCTTCTGCCTATTGCTCTGAAATTTTGGGGTCCAGTGGAGCTTGGTGTTTTGAGCAGGACTGAGGAGTTCCGCACCAGCTTTCTGGCAATGGGAGTTTATTCCTCACAGCTCGGAAGGCCACACGTGTGGAGCCCATCTCCCTGGGCCACAGTCCAGGAGCCAGGGGCCATGGTGCCTCTGGAGACTATGCTCCTTGCCTCTCCCACTTTCTGGCTCCTTTGGCAACTTTTGATTTATAGCTGTATCACTCCAATCTCTGTCTCAGTCCATATGGGCCACTGTAAAGAAATACCATAAATCGAGCAGCTAATTAACAATGGGAACATTTCTCACAGTTCCTGAGACTGGGAAGTTCAAGATGGAGGGGCCTGGAGATCATCCTAGCAGGGACTGAGTACAAATCAACCTCGGTGCACACTTCCTACAAGGAAGCAGCTACCACCTCAAGAGGGTCCAGAAAGGGACGTCAGACTAAGAGGTGGCCACAAATGGACTCCTGGCGCCTGTCAGCACAGAAGGAGGTAAACTGGGAAACTAGGGAAGGCTCAAGAACTCACGTGGGCTTTCCTCGGGCCACCAACTTATTCGAGCCTAAAGGACAGCCTCTCCTATTCTGCTGTTTAATGAGGCAGCAGCACCTCATCTTCCCTTCACAGAGAAACTCCACATTGTGTGCTCCACTCCACGGTGGCTGGCTGACACCAAGGACCTCGGCCTGAAAGCCACAAGCACTCAGCGTCACACATGTATGGGGTTTGAATTTCTAGGGGAAAAAACATTGTATAAGCCAAGCTCTTTTCCATGAAAAATAAAATGCAAACTCTGAAAGGGGTCTTTATTATCTGCTTAGCAACAGTTTACTATAAATAAAAGTGCCCTGTTTTGCTGTTTTTTGATTAATAACTCAACATTCTCACAACAACATTGGCCTTGCTGGCATCCTGATTCCTGTTTGCAGCAGAGCTACATCACTGCACAACCTTTCCCTGAATGCAAATGAGGTGTGCACTGCTTTAAACAAAAGAAATGCTGCCTCCTGCCACAGGCTCATAGGCAAAGTGATCAGAGCTGTAGCATTCATGCCCAGAAATTTCTTCTCTCTGGTCTAACACATAGTCTTCATTTCCATCACTTATGCCACATGAAGATTTACTCTGGGATTGTGCCATTTGTCCTACTAACACCAGACTCTCCCCATATCCACCCAACATGACAAAACCCCTGCATAACTGGTGCTAACACGTCCACTAACTGTACCCTCAGAGGGCTTGACACACACTCCTCTTCAGTGTCTACTCCAGCCTGAGGGGTGGGAGCTGTTCTTCTCTGAACACTAAGGCACGGGTAATTCAGGAGCTTATCAAATTCAGAGAGTGGAAAACAAAGGACAAGGTGTTCTGGAAATGGTTGTGGCTGCTCTGAATTCCCAGCCACATCGCCTCCCTCCAGGAAGGGACTGGTGTCAAGAACAGGGCCTTCAGTGTTGAATAATGTTGCTTTAACAGAGATCTGAAGGTCTGGGAAGTATGACGGCCACTGATTAGTAGAATATTCAGGGGCCCTAGGTAATTATGTGTTAGTTTCCTGTTACTTTAGCAAAATACCCAAGATAATCAGTGTATAAAAAGGAAAGGTTTGTTTTGTCTCACAGTAGCAGAGGTCTCAGTCCATGGCCAGTTGTTTCCAATGCTTTGGGCCCTGTGGCAATGCAGAAACATCATGGCAGGAGCACATGGTACAGCAAAGCCGCATACTTCCTGGAAGCTCAGGAACTGAGAGAGAGAAGGGTTCCCACATCTCCTTCAAGGGCATCCTCCATGACCTAACTTCCTCCCACCGGGTACCTCCTCCTAGGCTGTGCCACCTCCAATAATGCCATTGGCTAGGGACAGGGCTTTGAACACATAGGCCTTTGGGGGACATCTGCATACAAATTATGGCACCCTGGAATTGGCAGAGGGGGAAGTTGAAGGCTTCTTGCCATGAATTTCCATGATGTGAACATAGCAAAGATGTAGAATCAGCAGGAATTTGTGTATTTAAAGCACACCACCCCAGAGCAAAGTCCCTAGCTATTTTTTTCTGTAATAACAACCCTTCTCCGTTTCATTTCTCACAACTCTGTCAAATAATAATTCCTGTTACTCTCCCAGCAAAAAGAAGATGAAACAAAACACAGTACCTCTCTATTCTGACCAAATTAATTCCCCATCTCCTTTCTGCAGGCCCCATGGACCCCTGTCTTCTGACACAATCTCACACTCGCTTCTGGTTTCAGTACTTGACCTCCAACATTTTAAGTTGCTACATTACTAGAATCTTATCTCCTCAGACTCATTTTCAAGACCTTGGGGGTCAGCTCTTCATCTATTTTGGATTCCTCCTGTCACATAAGTTCCTTTGAGGCAAATAGTAGGTGATCAACAATTATTTTCTTAAATGGAGTTTCACTATATAGCTTAATATGTAAAATGTGTATTTCTCTCCCTTTGCATATATAATTCTTCCTTAAAGGGATTAACAATATCATTTCTAGAACAAAAATAGCCATGTGATAGGGCTTTATGGAGAAAATATGGACAGGTTTGTCTTTTTTTAGAAGAGAAAAGTTAGGAGGGCTCTTTCTATTCTGTGTGTAAACAGTGACATCTGCTGGTCATGATGAAGAGCCAGCACATGCCATCGAGGTGTAATCCAGTGACTTTCACTGAGGTTTTTTTTTTATCATAGCTTCCTCCTCACAGGGACACCCAAAGGCACTAGAGAGACCCCAGCATGGGGCTCAGACTCAGTGACTACGGATATGCTATTCTGGGAAAGCACACAGCTTAACTGAGACACATTGACAATTAAAACCATTCTTCCTTTATCAGATTTGTTAGCCTATTTTTTTTCCCATTAAGTTTCCTGGTACATTTTAGGTACAAAATACAGTTACATTCATCATTGGGATCTTACACCTTTACATGATGTATCTCGGTTCTTCTTTTTACCCCTTCCCCTGCCCTCCCTTCACCCCCTCCACCCTTCCCTATTTGCAAAGACTTTCTTTCCATTTTTTCCTTTTCTCATATTTTTTCTTTTCCCTTCTTTCCTTTCCCCTACCCCTCCCA
>NW_004624896.1:238851-254035 GCF_000247695.1 Heterocephalus glaber | reverse complement strand
CTATATCTCTCACCATGCACTAAACTAAAATCAAAATGGATTAAAGATCTAAATATTAAAACAGAAACGTTGAACCAGCTGGAACATAAGGTAGGTAGAACTCTTGAAGACATTAGTGCAGGAAAAGATTTTATGAAGAAAACCTCAGTTGCCCATGAACTAGCACAATCAACAAGTGGGATCCATTTTTTTTTAATTTTGTTAAAATTTTTTATATTAAAAAGTGACATGAACTTTTTATGTAGGATAAAATTGGATAAACCCATTAAAACAGAAATACAGTGCTTCAAGTGAATCCCATCACCTTGTGATATCCCTTATAAACAGTCTCCAAACCAACCCCAGATACTAAAGTTAAACCTAAAGAATGAGCAGCAGTCAGGGCCTCCACAGTATTTCATGCAAGAATAACTGCAGACTCTGCCAGTTCATAAGCTCCCACTCCTGCAGTATGACAATCCCTCTAGCAGGTGCTCGATCACAGCATTTAGATGGTGCCTCCCAGGAATGGCACTCAGGCAGGCAGCACTGCAGGACCCTACATGCCACCTCTGGAGGCTTACAGAACAGCAGTTACAAGTTCCAGAGTAGGCACCACATTGCTGGCAATGGGATGTGTCACAATAGCACATGTCAAAAGAGTCAAGCTAATATTTCTCTTTAAAGTACATCTGAAATACAAAAATCTTTAATATACACCATTTGTAAACAAAAGTGCACTTGAGTTTGCTTTTTTAAAATGATTCACTGTAACTGTTTTTTTCTTTTGATCAATGATAGAACCATGACTCCTTAACTCAGAAGGGCCCTCTACAAGATGGAACCTGGAGTTCCCAAAAAACTGAAAGACAAGTAACAGTTTCCCCCATCACCCATGAAACTCCCTAAATAAATAAAAATTACAGGCAGTTGCTCCTGGAGATTACATACTATGGTGTTGATGTCACAGTCCTTTAGAAGATGTTAAACTTTAGTTTGACAAATTAAACAACAGAAACACAGAAAGTTGAGGAACAACACATAAGTTGCATAAGCATCCGTGTCAGAGTTTGGGAGGGAAAGGGCATCAATGTTGTAAATAAGAAGCTTGTAGGTTTTTCTTAACCTAGAACATGTTTTCAGTAAGGTATTCAACTTGTTCTGACACCTCTCGCCAGCTCCAATGCACAAAGATCAAGAAACAGATTAGGATGTCATTGTCTCCTTTAATCCTGTGGACCACTGTAGAAGACACTTACAGAAGCTGATCTCTTCCTTGATACTAGCCATCTTCGACTGCAAATCTTCCCATTCTTTACTCCATTTTGGACCATTGAAAGTGTGTGATCATTCGTTCCTCATCTGAATCCAGAAGGGCAGGAAGTGGGATATCTGTTACAGAAGAAGAAACATTCTCTTCTACCCAGTTCAAATCATCTTCCTGTGCTTTATTTACTTTACTATTTCCATTTGGTTCTTGTTTTGTACTTCTCATTTTCATTCCTTCAAAGCTTTCTTTCAGCATAGGTTCCTTTTGTTCGTCTTCTTCCTCTTCCTCAGACAATGGTGAAAAGGCAAACCTTTGTTTATTTGCTGATGGACGCCAGAGAATCATGATGACAAAGAGGATCATGGAGATGGCATCATCCACCCACAGCTCCTGCCAGATGGCATCATCCACCCACAGCTCCTGCCAGTCCGACTGACAAGTCACCATCCTGAACTGCATGGTGGTCCAGATGATAAACACAATAGATGCTGCCACTGCCAAGATGAGTGTATTGGTAAAATGTTGGTACTATGAGAGCTTTACAACATTCCTTTGAAGTTTTAACAGCTTCACTGTTTGAGTCAGGTTAATAAATATCCACCAGCACAGAGCAGTATCTAGAAAAGCCAAGGGGATAAAGGCCAAGGAAGCAAGATCAGTCTGAGCCCCAGTAACTCTGAGGACTCCTTCCATGCCAGAAAACAAAAGATAGAGAGCTCCTGCCAGCACCACCTTGTGCAGAGTGACGCCAAGGCAAGGCTTGACTACGCCATATCCGAGAATGACTATGATGACCAGGGTTTGAGCCAGACAGTGTTTGACTGCCGAAAGCAGCTCTGCAAGGATCAAGGCCCCTTGAACACATTCTCCTTCATAGCAAACATTCTGAAATTCTGCATAGAAGACAGCTTTCTCAAACATTCCCAAGAAGATGACAACACCAACCTCAGGGGATCTCTCCGGTAGCAGGCAGACCATGCCACCACAGAACACTGAACAGGACATACATGATACACATTACTATGAAGAAAATCATCAGACGATAGTCTTCAAGTGTGAGATATCCATAGGGACCCTTTACTTCAACAGCTATAGTGAAAAGATTATGTAGTGAATTTTCTTCTGATGATTCCTTTGGGGAAGAAATGCCAATGTGCACAATAAAAATGTTGGGCGCATCCTGCCAAGTTTGCAGCGGTTCATGCAGTGCAGTTCTCTCTCCAGTAAAGGTAAGATTTGTTCCATTCTTCTTAACCTCCTGTTTTTCTCCTAAAAGAGGCAGCCGGTGCACAGTCTTCCCAGAAAAGCTCTGTGTTTTAAAGAGTTCAATGCAGTTTTGGAACAATTTTGATGATGTTTGGTATTTTCCCGACAAGTCTCTTTTTCCTTAAGTTTTTCCAAATATGTCTCTACTTCTTCCGCCTTGAAGTTGTAGATTTCATTGTAACAGTCAGCACTTTTCAGAAACCAGGTTATATTCAAAGACTGATCACAAGGTTCTCCATCAAATTTCAAGAAGATAGTGGTATTTCTGAAGAGGATCTTTCCAAAACTAAAATAATTTTTTCCCAACAGCATCGGAATGTGCCATTTGATCGGTTGGCAGCAGATACGGATGCCAGTCCTGTAGCAAAAAGCAACAGTGGGAACGACTGAGTCCCCAGAAGAATGACAGGCCACAGCTGAAGCCACACCACAGCCACCATCTTCACAGCTTTGGAATGCAGGATCTCTTCTTATTAAAAAGCTTCTGCACAGCAAGAGAAACCACCAGCAGTGTGAAGACACAACCCACAATGTGGGAAAAAATCTTCACCTGCTCTTCCTCAAAGGTCTACTATCCAGAATCTATAAAGAACTTAACAAAATCAGAACTCCCAAATTTAAAGACCGAATCCAAAATTGGGCATCTGAAATTAACAGATATTTCTCAGACAAAGAAGTAGAAATAGGAAATAAACATATGAAAAAATGTTCAACATCACTGGTCATTCAAGAGATGCAAACGAAAACAACACTGAGATTCCACCTCACCCCAGAAAGAATGGCTGCTATCATGAAATCCACCAATAACCAATGCTGGCGGGGCTGTGGGGAAAGAGGAACACTGCTCCACTGCTGGTGGGAGTGTCAACTGGTGCAACCACTGTGGAAATCAGTACGGAGATACCTCAAAGAACTAGGACTGGAAGTCCCACTTGACCCAGCTATTCCCCTGCTGGGTATCTTCCCCAAAGTATTAAAAGAATCATACCACAGTGATATATGTGCACCCATGTTCATAGCAGCACAGTTTATTATAGCTAAAACTTGGAAGCAGCCCAATTGCCCATCAACTGGAGACTGGATAAAGAAAATGTGGATTTTTAATAAAATGGAGTACTACTCAGCCATAAAAAATGATAAATTAGAGACACAGCTAAATGGATCCACACTGAGGCGATACTCTTAAGTGAAATAAATAGGACACACGAGAAAATACTGAATAGTTTCTCTAGTGTGAGAAACTTAATGTGTAAATAAGGACTAAAAGGTATAATAGATAATGTGAAATAGGAAGAAAAGGGGCAAAGGGGAAGTGGGAGGGCTAGGGGAAAGGAAAGAAGGGAATGGAATTAATAAGGGAAAATGAAAAATGGAAACAAAGTCTTTGTAAATAGGGAGGGATAGAGGGGTTGAAGGGAGGGCAGGGGAATGGGGGAAAAATAAAACCAAGAGAGATTATGTAAAGGTGCAAATTTCCAATGATGAGTGTCATTATACTGTACACCTAAAATGTACCAATAAAATTAATTTTAAAAAGAAAATGAAACTGCAAATAAGGACCAAAAGTATAATAGATACTGTGAAATAGGAAGAAATTGTTCCAAATTATACTGAGTGTAATATACCTTGCTAGTAATTTAAATGTTTTATGCAAAAAAGGTACAGTAGTATTAGGAAATGAATTGAGAGATCGATTAGCAAATGAAAATATATTCTTTTAAGATCATGATACACAGTTTACTTACCAATGTTACTCTCTAATTATTTTTATGAAAAATTATTTCTCATAGATTGGCTTTTACATTTTCTTTATTAATATCTACTTGTATTACATTAAAATAAATTTAGCCCTCCGAATCTTCCTGCCCTGCGCGGATCTCGCTGCTCCAGACTCCGAGGCACTGTCTATCCTTGCAGCTGGCGACCAGCAAAGGAAAAAAGCTCACATATTTTCTCGCCCCGTACATTCCTGGAGGCGAGCAAAACGAGTTCATTTTAACCATGTGGGAAATCGTGCACATCCAGTCAGTCCATGTGGCGACCAGGTCGGTGCCAGGTTCTGGGAGGTGATGAGCGATGAGCAAGCTCCACCTCTGGACGGACGGGGACCTGCGGCCGGCCGCACTGCCTGTGCTAAGGGGAAGCCGCAGGTGGCAGCTTGTCCCTCGCGCTCTCCTGGTGGATCTGGAACCTGGGGCCATGGACTCTGTTGGCTCGGGTACTTTTGGCCAGATCTTCAGACCACACAACTTTCTTCCTGTCAGTCTGGGTCAGGCGACAACTGGGCGAAGGGCCGCCGCTGGCGGGGGGTCGCGGACGGGCACCGCACTGCGCTCATCAGCAAAACCTGCGAGGAGCAGCCGAGGAGGCGCCGGACGCCGAAGTGGAGCCCACAAGGCCACAGTCTCCGCGCAGCTGCGGCGAACACGGACCAGGCCACAACAGCCACGCTGCGGAGCCTACGACGTCGGCCTCGGCGCCCTCGCGCCCACCACGCCCCCTGCGCGGACCCGAGCTCTCGGGGCCCTGCGGGGCAAACCCGACGGCGCCTGCAACCCGCGCAGCCGCTCCCTGGCGGCCGGAGGTGGACGAGCAGATGCTCACCTTGCAGAGCCGGAAGGGCAGCCCTTCGCGGAGCGGGTCGCCAGCAACGTGAAGACGGCCGAGCGCGACGCCCGCCCGAGGCCTGTAGAGGGCGTGACCTTCATGGGCAACAGCGCGGCAGCCCAGGAGCTGTTCGCGGCCAAGTTCCGCCTTCCTGCCCTGGTACCGGGCGAGACTGAGTGCACCGTGCACCGAGGCCCAGAGCAACGCGAACGCCCCGGTGTCCAGTGCCGGCAGTGCCAGGACGCCACTGCAGGGGCGGAAGAGGAATTCGCGGAGGAGGCCGCGGCGGCCGGAGCCCCTCCCCTTGGGCTGCTCCCCTCAGCCTCTGAGCCTGCCCCTTTCCTTCACAGTTGGTTCGCTGCGTCTGTTTTGTTTTCTTTTCTTTTTTCTCTCAGGGGGTGCCTGACACATCGTAGGCACTCAGTAAATACCAGTTTGTTGGATGTCTCCTCTTTCTCTCTACCTTGGCAGTCCTAGATTTCTGTCATTCTAGGTGACCCCGTATTTTCTGCTGGCACCCACTTCTCCCTGTCCAGTTAATATTTCAGTTTTCAGAAAAATTCTCCAAGAAGTTAAGTCTCTTCCAGATCCCATTTAGAACCAGCCAGGTGCCGAAAACCCACATAATGTCCACCGTCCTGAGCCCAAAGGGGGAAAGGTAGAGAGCAAAGGTCAGTACGAGAAGAAGGATGGAGTTTTTCCATTCTGGGACAGTTTGGGAAAGGAGAATCCCCGCCTTCACGTCCATTTTGGCCCTGTCTCAGCTTCGAGAGAGGGGTGAACAGTATTCTCTCCATTTATCTCCCTCTCGGCTGTCCAGAGCGCCCCTTTCCCTTTGGTGGGGAAGCCTGCCGGTGCCCCTAAGCCTTCGGGAACGCCCTTCCCATCCCCACGGAGCATGTGTGTCATGCAGGGTGCTCGGGCCACCTTCCTGTCCGGGTCACTCCCCGATGGGCAAGGAAACCCCCTCTTTTTTGCATTTCTCATCTCTTGCTGTTGCCCCCACTGTTGATTTTTGTCCTGTCCTACACTTCAGATTTCTATTTTGTGTTGAACTTGCTGCTTTTCAAGAGACGACATTTCCCCAAGAGCCAAAAATAAATGGGAATTTAAAAAACAAATAAGGAGCTACATATAACATCATGATAGATAATATAATTTGGGAGCAGTAACTAATAAATATTTATTGTACGTCAATGTTTATGTCTTTACCTTTAGACTAACAAGTCCGTAAATTTCATAAAGGTAGGTACTATGTCTACAGCTAAAGCCACCAAACAAGCACGGAGCCCTCCACCCACCCTGCCGCGTGCTTTGGTACCTCAACACAGAAACTCTCACACCGGGGAAGGAAATCCCCCCGCTAAGCTGGCACAGCCTGCCCTGGGGACTCAGCGCTCACATCATAAACCAAACCTCTAGGCTCAAGCCTGATGCTACCAGGTGAGTCTCTCAGTCTTCGCCCCAGAAATAGTTTCTGTCCTAGCCCTGCCCTGTGAGTTGCGCTCGGGTAAATGTGAACCCAGAGCTTCATGACCCCTACCCGTGCAGTGAGCCACTCATGCTCAGCTTTTGTCTTCACCAAGTGTGAGGCAGTGTGCTCATCATGGGAACTGGTACATCTTCATCCTTCTTAGGGCCCCGTGCCTCCCTCCCATCTCCCTCAACCCCCAGATCTGCTTCTCATTTCCACAAAGTCTGTCTCCCTCTTTCTTATCACCTATCGTTTTTGCTCTTTAAATTGTTTATACTTTGGATTTCTCATATGAGAGAAACCACGTGACATTTAACCCTCTGTATCTGATTTATCTCACTTATCATTATGGTCACTAGTTGCATCCATTTTCCTACAAATGACTGAAATTTACTTTTTATAGTTGAGTAGTACTCCATTATTATAAACACCACACTTCCTTTATCATTTCATCTGTCGGTGGACATATAGGCTGCTTCCAAATTTTAGCTCTTATGAGTTGGGGATGCATGGGTCACTGTAATATGATGTCTTTAATCCTTTTGGGAAGACACTAAGATGAGGTATAGCTGGGTCAAATGAAATTCCTAGTTTTAGTTTTCTCAGGAATCTCCACACTGGTTTCCGTCATGGTTGTGCTGGTTTACACTCCCACCCACAACACAGAAGAGTTCCTTTTGCCCTACAACCTTGCCAGCATTTGTGGCTTTTTGTGCAACTCCAGATTCTTCCTGGTGGGCACCCGACCTCCTCAAAATGGGGAAATAGGCCTCCTGACAAATCCAAAGCCAACTTGTTGGTAGTTTTGGTAGAAAGACCTGACTCATTGCAGTGGTTTGTTTTTGTTGTTTGTTTTGGTAGTACTAGGGATTTAACCCAGGGAGCACTGCGCAACATTCCTAGCCTTTTTTTCTTTTGAGAAAAAGTCGCCCAGGCTGATCTCAAGCTCACTGTCCTGCAGTAGCCTCCCCAGTAGCTGCCTCTATAGGCCTGTGCACTGCTCCCTCTCTCTGCCCCACACTGCCAGGACACCCAGGGCTCAGCTCAGGCAAAGGGCTGAAGGGGGAGCCCAAGGCGACTGGTGAGGTTGCCTGCTAGACCTGTTTCTGCAGCAGGAAAGCATACATCTTTGAACCCAAAAAAGTGCAAACAAAAGAGAAAGAGGGGAGCAGAGAGAAAGCAGGCCAAAGTGGCTAACCAAGAAACTAAAGACTGACCTGCGGGAAGTGGAGAACCAAAAACAAGGAGAGGCTGACTTGGGATACAGCAGAGGAAAAGGAAGCCAGGCAAATTCGCCAGACACCTGTGTTACCAGTGCTCCTATCTTCTTTCCTGTATAATCCAGAGACATATTTTTAAATTAATTGTATTGTTGTCTTTTGATATACATAATGATCACATTCATCATAGGGAATTTATAACTATACATAATATATCTTGATTCTTCTTTTTTCCCCATTCTTCTTCCCTCCCTTCAACTCTTCTTCCTCTCTTTATTTACTAAAGCTTTGTTTCCATTTTTTCCTTCTATTTTCTTTTGCCTCCCCCCTCCCTTGTTCCCTTTCCCATTTGAACATTTTCTTCCAGCTTCCCAATATCTATCATCCATTTTGGTCCTTGCTTATGCTTTTGATTTCTCACACAAGAGAATGTGATATTTAAACATGTGTGTCCAATTTATTTCACTTAAGATTGTGACCTGAAGTTCCATCCATTTAGCTGGAAATGTTTCAAGCTTATCCTTCTTTATGGCAGAGTAGTACTCCATTGTATAAGAAAACACATCTCTTTATCCATTCATTCGTTGATGGGCATTTGGGGTGTTTTCAAGATTTAGCTATTACAAACTGTGCTGCTATAAACATGAGTGTGCATGTATTGCTGGGGTATCATGCTTTTAACTCTTTCTGGAAGATACCAAGAAGGGGAATAGCTGGGTCAAATGGAACCTCTAGTTTGTTTTTTGAGGAACACTGGAGGAATATTTTTATCAGACTTTTATAAATGTGAGTTTTTTAGTAGCTCTAGAAACATTTTGTAAAAGGAAGGAATCCCTCTTCATCCCAGTTTTTAAGTGTAAGCAATGGAAGCATTCTCTGGTTGTTTACTTGTTGATGCAAGCAGAGCACAATGGTGTATTGGATTATGAGAAGGTCTGGCTCCGTTGGGTGCCAGTTACACACTCAAGGCTGGGAACAGGGATGTTAGTCTCATATCCTACAATATAAAGCCTACTAGGTGGCAGTTTGGATGGGTATGGTAAGTGCATGAGTATGCATTTAATATGCCCTGAATATTTTAAATTTACTCTATTCTCATGCTGTCTTTTTAGAAAAATTGTGTCCTAAAGAGAACCACTCCTTGCTAGTTTCTCTGTCAGAATTGTGTGTATGCTATGGTCATGGTAGTCAGTTTTCCTAATAATTTTGTTAATGTACTATGAAGGACCAAAAATCTGAGTATAGAGTGCATACAATATAAAACTGTGAACTGGGGGCACTTAATTAACAGCTTTTCAATATTTGAAGATGTTACTTGTTATTGTCAAGGAAAATTTACTTTCAAATTTCAAACTAGAAAGTCACTGCAATAATTGTTTGGAAAAAACACACAATCCAAAGCCTTTTCAATTTTTGAAATATGTTAAGATTAGTGTACAAATTGAAATGTCTCTAAATTGAACCATCAGCCAACCAACAGAAACATAACCAATCAACAAAATAATTATGATCTACACAGCCAACAAAATAATTATGAAAGAAAAAATCTAGTATGTACGAAGCCCTGTGTTTAACTGCCAGCACCACAAAAAAACAAACAAAACTACCATGAAGTAGTCTACTGATTTCAAGTCAGAGTCCTCATTTAATCCCTGAAAGCCCTACCTCACTTTGCCCTTTAATGTAATTTCATAAGCCATCCCATAACAGTGTCCAAAGGCATTGGAGTGCCTGAATACTTCAGATTGTTCCTCTCTCCTACCAAGACACACTGTGATAGTATGGTGTATAGAATGCTGGTGGTCAGACTGTCAGGGGGCCTGGTCACAGCATGCCAGTGTCAGTTCAGACTGTCCTTCCTGCATTCCATGCAAATGACAGGTGGGCCAGGCCTGCAAGGGCAGTGCATCCAAGTGGCTCTGATGTCTGTGATTACCTCAGTGCTAGCTTACATGCAGGAGCGAAGGGAGGCAATTACCTCCACAGACCAGTCTCAACACTGGCTCTTCCAGTACAGAAGATTATGGCCCAGGAGGCTGTTAGGACTTGGAGCTTCATGCACCAGGAAGGGCATGGGTTAGCACTTGCATTACCAGTGAGTTCTCTGGGAACTCAGCCACAGGAGTCCTCGGCACCAGCAGCAGCAGGCGATTTTGAGTGGATGGTCTCTGCTCTTGGCAGGCTGACTTTTGATGTCATCAGATTATCCAGCAGATGTTCACCCTTTCTGAAGCAAGGGACATATCACAGCATCCTGATAACACTCTACCTCCACACACTGGCTGGAGTCAGCTGGGAATGTGAACCTCACTCGTGGCTTTATTATGCCCTTTAAGCCATGAATGCTTGAGGGGTAGAGCTTGTGTTTCTCATGCATGGGCCTTGGGCCCCATCTCCAGAACCCCCCAAAAGACCATGAATGCTCAGAATAATCATAGGAGATAAACGGTCATAGGAGATGCACAATCATAGGAGACACATATACATGCTACTTGTATATGCATACACATGCAAAACACACACACTATCCAAACACTATGCATTTACTGCCTTACATTTAATATTTGGACACTGGTAGTTGTAGAGCTCCCTTATAATAGCATGGAGTTTTGTTTATGTAATTTTAAAAAATATGTCAGCTACATTTCACATTGTTCTCAGCACTGTGTTGATGATTGCTATGGAGTGAATTTTTGGGTTCCTGTAAAATTCAACCCCAGAGTGGAGGTATACGGGGGTCCCTCTGGGAGGTGACTGATTCATCAGGGTGAAGCCCACATGAATGGATCAGTGCCCTCATTAGAGGAAGTGTGGTGGGGACCAGGTGAGGACACACGCAGACATAGCTGTCTGCAACTTGGAAGAGGGTCCTCAGCACAACCTGACCACGCTGGCACCTGTACAGCTCAGAGCTGCCAGAGAGAAAAGTCTGTTGTTTATAACCCCAGTCCATGGTATGTCCCAGCAGCCTGGGCTGACTAAGACTGATATTACCAGAGATGACAAAACTCCAAACAGTACACACTGAGCTCACAGAGTCCCTCCATCGCCAGATATAGAAATGACTTTTTCGTATTCCAACTCTAATCCTCCCAAACCTTCACTGAGGAAATGAATCATTATCACCCACTGCAAAGTTGGCTGTTACTCTTCAGCGATGACAAATAGCATCTTTCTCCTGCTGACTTCCTCCTGCAGGCCCGAGGTGGGCACACCCTGGGCCCACTCTCTTCATCGCAGCTACCAGGGGCCTCCCAACCCTCTCTCCACTGACAGAACTGGCAATGGACCCAGTCTAGCAAGCTCCTCAGACCTTTCACAAGGAAAAACTGTTTTCTTTTCCTTGAAAGTTTGAGCACTGCCAGGCTGGCTATGCTCCTAGCTCCACAGCAAATCGCCCCACCCCCAAGGAGGAAGTGGGGAGAGAAAATGGCAGTGCAAAGGGCAGGGGAGCCAGGCTGGGTTTGGAGGATGACTGAGGCCACCCTGGGAAAGTCACCTGGGGACCCACAATCCCGCCCATGTCCCGTCAGGCTGCCCCCTCAGACAGGAATCTGTAGAGGGCTTCCTGTGGCAGCCTCCCCTCCTTTGATCTGATCTAGACAAACTGCATGGCTGACAACGTGAAGGAAAAGGAGAAGAAAGAAACAAGTAAACTCCAGCTTTAGAGGATATCTAATTTCAAGAAGTAAGTGAAAACAGAGTTCAGTAGTAACCCCAGCCTTTCTTTAGCAAGACAGGAAGAAGGAATAAAATAACCACCAATCTGAAAAGCTTCCGACTCTGGGGAAACATATTGTGTCCTGCACTATTTAACCAGCCAACTCAGTGATGGACTGTGGCCAGAGCAGCAGGGGTTGAAGCCTCTTGGGGCAGGAGAGGCACCTCAGTGTGTCTGCTGTATCTCCTTCTCCCTTGCCATCCCCGAGGACTAAAGCTGCTTGCCGTGAGAAGTGCGTTCCGTCCCTTGTGGCTTCTTCCCTGTCCCCTGGGAGAAGAGGCTACTCCTATGAATTTGTTCTGGGAATTTTGTGTTGCAGAATCGCAGAGTGGGTGGACAGCTGTGAAACCTGAAGGCTCTCTGAAGAAGGGAGGACTAAGAAGCTTAGCACCAGTTGAAGAGAGGGCCTGCTGTGTGGCTCAGTCACAGAGCTCTTGCTTGCCACTCGAAGGCCCTGAGTTTGATTCCCAGCGAGCACACACACACACCTGAGAAAATACAGCCACACAACTGACAGTGTGGAGAGCACTGATGACAGGGATGGGATCCAACCAGAACACCTGGAAAACAGGAAAAGAAGAAACTTGGAAGAGAGAAGGGCATGGAGTGAGATGGGCTTTCAAGCATTTATAGATAGATGAGTTCCTTTTTCATGCTTTTCAGCAGACAGATTAAATTTGTATTTCCTGTTACAACGGCTGTGCTTTGAATATGACTCCCTAGAGAAGTGGACCCACGTGGGTGTGGAGCACATGAGGTCCTTCTCATTTCTAGTCCGGCCATCTCATCTTAAGGATGAGGAAACCAAAGCCCAGAGAAATAAAATTGCTGGCTTCAAAATGCACCATAATTCAGTAACAGCACTTTTCTGCTTCTTAGCCTAATGCAGATTTACTACCACATACTAAAAAAGATGCTTGTTCCTAAACATACACACATAGCCACTTCCCCTGTGCCCCACAGGCCTGCCTCACTATGTAAGGTTTTTTTCCCTGGGAAGAAAAAAACTCACCGTAGCTTTTTGGTAAAAAACAAAACAAAACAAAAAACCCTTAAACTTCCAAAAAGAAAGTACCCTGCCACCATAAAAAAAATTCTCAGAATAAACTAAGTTCCAAGGGTAAAGGCAGAAACCATGCACACAGATCAAAGGGAGAACCTTAGCTTTAGGATGTAAGTTACCTGGTTAAAAGGACAGATAAATATTGGATATTTAAGGATTTGTGTGGCTGAGTAGGACTCATGTTCTATCCAACAGATGGCAGTAGCCACTTATTTTTTTTTAAAATAAACACATAGACTGTCAATGTTCAAAAGAAAAAAGAAATGGGCCAGGGATTTAGCTCAGTGGATCTGGTGCCTGCCTTTCAAGCGCAAGGTCCCGAGTTTGATCCCTGGTACCAAAAAAAGAAAAAAAGAACCAGTGAAACAAGATGTAAAACTCTTTTTATTCCATTAAAACCAAGTCTCCATCCCTCTTGAAATAACATAGAATCAAAGCAATCAAACAAAAAAATCCCACCTACCTAAGAACATCTGCAGAAAATCAACAGCCCACTAATAACGTTACTGATTATAAATTATAGCCAATAATTACTTTGTGTTCTTATTAGAAAGATCAAGGAGGACTCCTCCTCTTCTCCATTGAATGTAACTAGAAGTGAGTGGTTGAATATAGTTTCAGTTTTCCACATACCAGCATTCTTGAAGTGAGAAAAAAAAGAACCACATTTAGTTGCTAACAATTATTTACCTCATAAACGTATATATTGATGTAATATCATGCACAATATCCATTGCTCTAATCCCTTTCTATCTATCTTTTTATCTATCCCTTTCTCCCCTCTATCCTCTCTCAGTGACTGATCTTTTTGCTATCACTATAGTTTTATCTTTTCTAGAACGTGGTATACTTGGACTCATACAATCCTGAGCCTTTAGGTTATCTTCTTTCACTTAGTATTGTGCATTTAATTTTATTTTATAACTTGATAGCTCATTTCTTTTTAGTGCTAAATACTATTATGTTGCTTAAGCATGCTACAGTTTATCCATTGAGGATTCCAATGTCCTTGCCAATACTTGTTAATATTTACTTTTTTTATTTTTGATTTTTTTGGGGGGGTACTGGGGATCAGACTCAGGGCCTTGCACTTGCAAGGCAGGCAGCGGCACCACTGAGCTAAATCCCTGACTCTAATGTTTACATTTTTATCTTGACCAAGCTAGTGAGTGCTGAGTTTTCTCATTGTGAATTTGATTTGCATTTCCTTAATGAAGAATGGCAATGAGAATCATTACCTGTGCTTATTGGCAATTTGTATGTTCCCTTTGGAGAGATGTGTGTGCAAATATTTTCTCCACTTTAAAAAAAAATTTTTTTATTGTTGTGCTGTAATGGTTCTTTATATTTTCTGAGATGGGTATAGTGGCACATGCCTGCACTCTTGGTTCTTCGCGAGGCTGAGGCTGGAGGATCACAACTTTGATTAGCCTAAACAAGTCAGTGAGACCCTATTTCAAAATTTAAAACAAAGTTCTTTATATACTGTGAACAAGTATATAAATACATTTGTCAAATACATTTTTATTTTGATAGAGTCCAGTTTAGTTTCTTGGGTGCTTGTGCTTTTGTTATTACACCTAAGAAAAATAATTGTCAATGCACAAATATTTACTTCTATATTTCTTCTGAGTGTCATAGCATTAGGTCTTCCCTTTAGATCTATGATCCATTTTAGTTAATTTTTGTATGGAATATATTATAGGGTTTCTACACTGCATGCAGAGATCCAGATTTTACTACACTATTGTTAAGAGACTATCCTAGCACTCTGAGTGGCTGAGGCAGGAGTATTTCAAGTTAAAATCCATCCTGGGCAACTTAGCCAATTAATGAGACCTGTCTCAAAATAAAAACTAAAAAGTGAAAAGGTCCTGGGTTCAATCCCCAATAACAAGAAAGAGAAAGACTATTCTTTCACACATGAAATAATACTTAAATATAATTGACTGTATATGGAAGGGTTTATTTCTGAACTCCCAATTCCATTCCATTGATTTATATGTCTAGCTTTATGGCCAGTGTCATGATTTTTATTACTATAGCTTTACAGAATATTTTGAAATTAGAGCCTGTAACTCTTCCAATTTTATTTTTCTTTTTCAAAATTGTTTTGGCTATTCTGGGTCTTTTCAATTTTTATATGAATTTAACATAAGTGTCCCTATTTCTGCAAAAAGAAAAATAGCAAGTTAGGGTGTTGATGAATGTTGCATTGAATCTTTAGATAAATTTGGAATATACTGCTACCTTGGCATACTTTGTCTCCCAATACACAAACATTTTGTTTAAATTTGCTTTTCTGCTTTAATTTCTTTCAATGGTGTTTTATTTATTTTGTAATTTTTACAAGTCTGGAACTTGTAAACATTTTGTTAAATTCATCATTAATTTTGTATTGTTAATTCTTTTTTTTTTCAGTCTTGGAAGACATTTATTACCTAATTTTAAGACTTCCTCTAGAGCTGCAGTAATCAAGGCAGTGTTGGCATAAGGAAAGACACATAGATCAATGGAATAAATCAGAGAATCTAGAAATAGAACCACACATATATGGTCCACTGAGTTTTGAAAGATTATTTAA
>NW_004624896.1:194082-204307 GCF_000247695.1 Heterocephalus glaber | reverse complement strand
TAAAACAAATCAGAAAATTATATATAGTAAATATTGCCTCAATAGAGCAATTTTACCATCAGGAGAAAAATTTTAAAAGAGATAAGAAGAGAAAATAGAGAAGTAAAAGAAGAGAAAGAGATTAGAAGCAGGACTGAAGGACAAAAGATTTGGAAAAATAGTGAAGAAGACAAGAGGAAAAGAAAGAAGGAAAAAATAAGAAAAAACAACAAACAACTGAAAACAGCATTCACACTATGAAAAAACAAAAACACAAAAACAAAGAAAAAAGATTTCTCTATGATTTCAAGTCTACAGTTATCATCTGGGACTCTACAACTGTGTGGCAGTGTCCAACTCAGGACATGTCTGCTGTCACTGATAGACAAAGGAGGCAGACAGAGCCCAAATCCATTCTGGATTATCCCAGCAAGCCTGCAGTAGGAATAGGGTGGGGAGCCAATTCTGATGCTTTCAATTCCACAGAAGTTCAGGCTGATCCTGGCCTCTGGTTGTGGGCTTGGAACATAAATTGTTCAGGCCACAACACTGTGGCTCTTGCCCATCTGACCTTATCTCCTTGACCTTGGATGTCTCCTGCAGTTGTCCCTCACCCAGTCACTGGGCATCCTGTGATGAAGCCACCCACTGCTGCTCCAAGTCCTGGGTTCAGATGACCCCTCCCTAAAATGGCACCTGGCCAAGCACCAGGGGACACAGCAGATCCTTGGACTGGAGTTACTCACCAGCTATTATAGCTCACAGCATCCATGGCTCCATTCCACTGGTGCATTTCTCCCTGGAGGCCCCTGGAGTCAACCACCTTCACTCTCTCTATAGATTCAACCCTCCTCTCTCATATCATGAGCCAGGAACCAGGGAGAAGTGCAGTTTGCTTCCTCCTTTTTCTGTGTTGAGGTCTGTCTCTTCACTTTCTATGTGGGCTCCAATTTTCGCTTCAGATCTTTCCTAAGTTCTGGGGGTCACCTCCCTCCTTCTTTTCTTCCCCAAGTTGTTATATTCTTGTTCCTGGTTTCCAAATCTCAGGGAGGCTGATTGTTGCTGTTTACCACTCTGCCATCTTCCTGGAAGTCAAATGCTTTATAGTTGGCCATTGTTTCTTCAAGTACCCTTCCTCTCTCCTTATTCCTGGGTGGCTCCCATTACATGTCCATTGTTGTCCTTGGTACTGTGCTACAGGTTTTTATGATTCTTTATTTTCCTCATCCTTTTGTTTTGCTGTTTATAAGACTGGGATAATCTCAATTGATATAGCTTCAAGTTCATTAATTTTTTTCTTTTGCCATCTTAAATCTCCTCTTAAGTCCCTCTAAGGAATTTTTCATTTTATTTATGGTAGTTTTTGCTCTATAATTTTCCTTTGTTCCTTTTCTTGTCCTCCAGATAGAAATAAAGATAAATAAAATGAAAACTTTAAAATTAGGGCCAAAGTCCAACATGTAAAGAGATTCTTCTTACAGCATCCTTATAATTCTTATTATCTTTCTTTCTCAAGATGTAAGTGGAAGTAGTTCTGTTCACTTGAAGGAGAAGCCTTAATTCTTCCCTTAGCTCACTTTCTCTCCTTTGTGCCAACGTTCTTAGTGAGTGATTAACTTTTTTTTTTTTTTGGTACCAGGGATCGAACTCAGGTCCTTGTGCTTGGAAGGCAGGCAGCAAAACCACTGAGCTAAATCCCCGGCTCTGAGTGATTAGCTTTTTAAGAGAGGGTTCTATTTTTTCTCCCATTTAGATTGGCAGTACTTGGCCCAGTGCTTATCAAAACTAGTCATTCAACAATGTTTATTAAATAAAATACACTATTTTGTGAATACATTTCTTTTTCATTTTTATTGTAAATTTATTATGGTAATGTTAGATTGATGAGATCTGTAACCCACTTCCCCATTAAAGCAATGAACACACTGACAAAAACTTGTCAACATTAATTCTTTAAAAATTCTTGAAATTAAGCAAAATCCTGCAGTAATCTTAGGAGGGTTTAAGAAAAACTATTACAACTCAGCAAGAGTGCAGCATTTAATAACATTGCAATATCATCTAACCCCATCTTCCTCTGTTTGGGGGCACAGAACATTTGAAAAACATCCATGGGATAAGAAAATTCTTAAAATATTGACGTCTACAGCATGCCTTGGTCAGAACATCAGAAAAGGTCCAGGAGATGAAGAGGAAGGGTGGACTCCATTGCTAGACTTGTAGGAGACAGAACCCTTCAGAATAAAAGGTAAAGACTAGCAGCTATAGAAGAAAACTAGAAAGAAAAAAAACTAGGGACCTGGATGCTATAGGTGTCTGCAAAAGAAAAGAGTATCTAGGGACAGCCATGGATGACAAATTTGTCCCCGGAGCTTAACTGGTCAAATGTTCCTGTGGTTCTCTGATTCAAGGGTGCATTCTCATTTCATTTTAGAGTAATTTCACTTTCCCTAATCCAATATTATTTTTAAAAACTGCACAGGTCCTTCCTTACCATCTGACAGAAAGTACTCTGATTCCTCATTAAATGATTAGGAGATCTCCATAGTAACAAATTACATCAGAACGTGGGAGCAAGTGTCACAGCCAGCTTAATGTAAGAAACATCATCTAGCAAGAATATAAGTACTGTGAAAAAAAAAGAAAGAATGTAAGTACTGTGGGTTTACCTAAGAGTTCTCAGAGTAAAATGTCTTTCTTTCCTCTACGATGGTATGCAATTTCCCTGTCTGTGGCCTCATGTATGTCCAGAGGCTGTGCTTGGGGTTTTGATCAACCTAACCATATTTCACCATTGGTTGGTTCAGATCCCAAAAAAGGCTATAAACTGAAGACAGAAATTTACAAGAAAGATGGCAAAGAAATGCAAATGATGTAAACAGCATAAATTTGTGGATAAGCAAAGTCATATGTCAATAATTCTCAATATTAGAGCCCATTCTGGGGATGGAGACAGAAAGGAAGCTGTCTCTGAAAACTGAAAATATGTCTAACCTCACAAATTTCCAAAATGAACAGCTTTCTATACTGCCTTTGCAGGACACCTAGGTTCTGTGCCCTACTACAGGTGCCCACTGTCAGCCAAATTTGTGGTTTCTTGCTTCTTTACAGTAAAATTCCAATTGTTGTTTCCCTAGGACCACAAGCTGAATGAATAAAATATTTAATGAATGTAAATTTTAAGAAACATGTTTTTGTGAATTTCTAATGCTCTACAACAATATCAGAATTAAGCTCTGCTCTCACTTCTTTAGCAAAATTCATTGCAGAGGCCAGTTACTGTCATAGTCACTTTCTTTTCACTGGGGCAAAATACCTGACACCCACAAGTTAAAGGAGGAGAAGTCACAGCCCATGGTCAGCTGGCTCCAAGGCAGAACTGGCATGACAGAAGGGCATGGCAGGCAAAATGCTGCTCACATTATACCACCCAGGAAGCAGAGAGGGAAGGGAGGAGTTGGGGAGGGAAATACACCCCTCTGGTCACCCCTACCTTGCCCCGTGACCTGGCTCTTCTAGCCAGCTCCCAAACATTCAGCTGTGGATTCATCAGCAGATTCACTCCTGATGGTATATGGACCCTGCGACCCAATCACCTTGCAAAACCCCCACCTCTGAAAGCATGAGGCTTTGGGGGACATTCTTGATCTAAGCCGTAACACCTGTGTTGATCTCCCCCCCCCCCCCGCATACAGCGGTTCCCACTCACTCTCATGATGTGCCCTCCACAGTCCGAAGGGGCTGTGCTCTGAGCTGTCAGCAGCCTCACCTGCCTTGGAATGTGGGCTGAGTGATGAGCAGCTACTGTCTGAAACACCATCAGTAATCAGGATGAAAGAGTGAAAAACAAAGACCCTTGTGGCTCTTGAAGCCGCCACCTGTGAGTGATACTTATCATTTCTGCATGCATTCCATTAACCAGATGAGTCACACCGAGAAGCTGCATTTCAAAGAGCCCTGGGGGTTGAAGAATAATAGCAGAGCCACCCCACCACTCACACCCTCTTGTGTATTCTCTGCCAGTTCTAGACCCACAGCTGCGCAGCACAGCTGGCCCTGGTCTTAGCCTGGTCTCCCTGCAGTTTGGATATGGAATGTCTGCCAAAGACCCATGTGTTCAGGGCTGGATCCCCCAAAGGCACCACATGCTGCTGGGAAGTGGGAATCTCAGAGGGGGCCTCATGGGAATTCTTAGGTCATCCTGGGTGTGCCATCAAAGGGGATTTGGGGACCCTGGACTCTGCCTCTTTTTCACATCCCAGGCTTTGAGGTGAGCTACCTTGCTCTACCATGAGCTTTTCCACCCCCATATGCAGTCTTACCACAGGCCTAAAGCAACAGGGCCAACTGAGCCCAGGCCAAAGCCTCTCATCTGCAAGGCATAATAAAGATTTTTCCTCTTTAAGTTGAGTTATCTCAGGTATTAGTCATAGTAATGGAAAGCTGACTGGCACATGGCTACAGTCCAGGGAAAATGCAAACAAGGGACTCCCACCTATCTGGTGGATGGGAAGAACCTGCAGAGGAAGGCCAAAAAGACTTCAGACCCAGCCCGGGAGGCCCCTTTGTCTCCAATGGCCTGAGATTCCCCTCCTCCTCCCAAAGACAACCAGGTAGCCCAGCAGGGCTGGGGACCCTATCCTACTCCTCAGATGCCACAGGCAGAGATTGAGAGCCCCAACACCAGGGATAAAGCAAGAAGCCCAGAGGCTCTGAAACAGGACTGATCTGGGGCCATAGTCCCCAGAAGTAATCCAGAGCCTGAGTGCTAAGCTTTACAGAGTGCCTGCCTACTGAAATAAAAGCCTTAAATAGAATCCAGAGTTTCTTGGCATAACAGGCAAAATGTCCAGGATATAGTGAAAAAAAATTCACCCGCTATGCCAAAACCACATTAGTAAGAAAATCACATTAGTAAGAAAAGGCAATTTACTGACATCAACACTTCAGATGAATAAAACGTTGGAATTATCAGATAAGGATTTAAAAACAGCTGTCATGTGAGTGCTTCAACAATCAATTTAAAATTCTCTTAAAACAAATAAAAATATTTACAAAATCTCAGCACAGAAATAGAAGTTACTATAAAGAACCAAATGGAAAATAGAAAACTGAGAAATATGATAGCAGAAATTTTACAAACAAATTTCTGAATGGGTTCAGTAGAAAAACAGATACAGAGGGCAACGTCACTGAACTGGAAGATACAATCTGTCCAATTACAACAACAATCTAAAAATGGAAAGAAAATAGACTGTAAAAATGAATAGGCTCAGGGATCCATAGGGCTATAAGGGAGTAGCTAGACTCCCAGAAGAGGAGAGGGTGGGGGTGAAAGAATATTTTAAAAGTTTTTGAAAGCCCCCCAAATTTGCTGATACACATAAACCTACAGATTCAAAGAGGTGAGTAAATCTCAAACAGGATAAACCCAGAGAAATCCGTTTCAAGACAAAGGAAAAGAAAATCTTGAAAGAAACTAGAAGTAAATGACACATTACATGTAGGAGGAAAATGATTCAAATGACAGTAGATTGCTCATCTGAAACAATAGAGACCAGAAGAAAATAGCACATTTTCCAATTATTTAAGAGTATTTGAAAGGAAAAAAATTCAATCATGAGTTTTATGTCTGGGAACACTATCTCTGGGGAATGAAAAGAAAAGCAAGACATCCTCAGATGAAAGAAATCTAAAGCAATTTGTCCTTAGCAGAGGACGTTAAAGTCTGGCCAAAGTAATTTGACAAACAGAGAGAAAATGGGGAGTCCTGAAGCATTGGGAAAGAAGGAACAGGAGAAATAAGAGAAATGCAGGGTTGGACAATAGAGCATCCTCTTCTTGAGCTTTATAAATCATATTTGATGACTGAGACAAAATATCAACACTCTCTGGAGCAGGACGGCAGTGGTGGTGCACAGGACAGAGAAGTGGTGGCAGAGGCAGTCCCAGGGCTGGTAACGACCCCAGTTGCAGGACAGGCAGAGGCCTCACAAGCTTGTTTGATATATGAAAGATTGGTGATAATTCTGTAAAGCTTGACAAGTGGGACGGATCAACTGTGAAAACCACTTGGATGATTCTGCGATAAAAGTGCTTCAGGAAAAGTGCAAGTACGTGGAGAGTTTTGGTCCCCAACAGTGGCCTCACCATCTGCCCCATCTCCTGTTTCTTTGCCTAGTGACTTTGATTTGGAATTGAACACTTCCCTTCCCAGAGTCCAAGCCGGCATGGGCTCTGTGTGTCGCTTCCTGTTTGGTGACCAGGGGAACTCTGCCATCTATGCTTCAAATGAGTAGAAGAGCATTTTCTTTGTGGCTCGTAAGATAGACCCTACAGGGATGGATGCCAATGATACTTGGCAGCTGTTCTCCTGTCTCAAAAGCTTCGGTGACAAATACACCCCAAAGCTGACCTTCATCAGAGGGAGAATAAAGAAGCAGCTGGAAGCTGCCTTCACCACCAAGTCCATTGCTCATTTTTTCACACAGTAGGATGGTCATGGATGCACATGAACCTGAGGTACCCAGCCTCCATGACGGTCTTGCTACAGAAAGGAAAATAAAGCAGCCAACTCTAAAAGCGAGTTCTTACTGCTGGATGTGTTGAGTTACCTGGCGAGGAGAGAAGAAGCAGAGAGCTCACTACTCAGTGGAGGAGGTGATGGAGAGAAACAATTTAAAATGCTTAAAGTAAGAAATGTTAAAACTGCCTCTCCTTACGCTGAAACTTTAGTCCTTCCTGCATGAATAGGACTTTCTAGCACAGATTCGAGAAGCTGTAGCTCTGAGGTCTAGCCGTAGCTTCCTTTGTCTGCTGATTGTGTTGTTTGGATTTGCTTTTCTGGAAAAGCATTTTTGCTGAAAGCTATATAGAATCTTTCCTTCATTAGACGTCATACTTTATGTAGCAGAACTTTGGGCCATGTATCATTTTCCATGTAGTATTCAAAAATTGTTAACCTGTTGCTGCTTTTGTGCTAATTCCTATTTCAACAACTATTTCTCTGAAGAATTCAGGATACAAGTTCTTATGTAGGATAGCTTTCCTTCACATACTACTTTTGTGGGTGTGTACATATCTCACTTAGGGAGAATTTTTAACAACGTTTTAATTTGTTTAAAACAAATGATGTTTTGTGCTGTTAGCCAATTAAATGCCTGTTAAGTTTTATCCTTTTAACCAATTAAAGAAACCAGTGGCATTTTTAGTTTTATGTTGCCTGTTTTTCACTAGCATATGCCTGTTGATTTGTTTGTACTTTTTATTAACCACCATTGTTTAAATTTTTTCAACAAAAGGAAAGAAGATATGAAAACAATGAACACTATCTGATTCTCAAGCCAATAAAATATGGTAAAGAAGGAAAAGGGGCCTAAGTTGGAATGAGACACCACACAACACAAGATGATAAAATGTTCCCATCAGTAGACCGTGACAAGTCATATATTTATATTAGAATACCCAGAGCAAACAGTAAAACAACTTTAGAGTAATACACTCAAAAACACTTTAAATATAAAAAGTTGTGCAAGTAAGCAAGAAACTAAACAAAGGAGCAAGAACCCAGAAAACAAACAGAAAACAAAAATAATTAAAAGCTAAATGTAAATAGCAACATATAAATATTTATCATCAATAAAAATTGTGTAAGGTAATAATAAAAGAGCTTGGCAGAGTGAATAAAAGTAGCATAGCCCTTTCTATGCTTATCTAGAAGAAAGTGACTTCAGATTTAACAATATAGGTAGTAGGTCAGAAGGGTGATTTATCCACTGAGTGATCCACACCATGGAATACTAATCAGCAGTTAAGAGGACTGAATTCTTGACCCATACAATGACCTGAATGGAAATCAAGAACATTACTCTGAGTGAAAAAAAATCACAAAAGTTATATACTGTATGATTGCACTTACATAACATTTTTGAAATCTAAGAACAGTAGTTGCCATGAGGTCGGGGTTGGGATTGAATGAAAAATGGAACAGAGGAGGTGGATGTGGTTGGAATTAGCCAACACAGGATCACGGGATTGTAGTAATGATGAGGTACTTGGTATTTTGACTGTAGTGGTGGAAAGCCAGTTCTACATACGTAATAGTTTTTGTAGAACTAAACACACACACAAGTGCAAGCAACCCTGGAGAAATCTGAAATGTATAACATCTCAGTTGTGATATTATACTCTAAGTTTGCAAAATCCTGCAATTGGAGGAAACCTGGAAAGCATATGTGGGCGCTCTTCATATTAGTTCTTGTAATTTCATGTCAGTGTAGATAATATAGATAACAATACAGATAACATATTCAGTTAAAAATAATTTCTATGATTGGCATTTTAAAATACATACATACAAATGAACACACAGAGTAAAACTTGCAGTCTTCCCTCTTTATTAACACAGCATTTTCCTCCTGGGAGCCCATCACCGCTCAGATTCTCCCTGCCCTCTCCCCTCAGGCAGCAGCAAGACGCTTGAACAAAGACAGGCACTCAGGAAGCTCCCTGCCTCCTGTCTCTGCCCTGCCTTTGTCTCCATTCTGGGTACAGCACTGATCTGACTCTCTGGTTCTGAGTCAGCGTGAGCTGGCACATTATGAGCTGCAGTGTTAACACCACAGCACTGACTAAGCCCAAACTTGGCAAGCCAAGAGAGAGAGAGGAAAGAGCAGACGGGAAAGCCAAGATAAGAGGAAGAGGGTTGAATAATAGGGATTTGAAGCCAGTGCCCTACCAAGCAGCAGAACTTCTCCTACAGGTCTTTTAGAAGCCACAGGTTTGTTTCCTGGCATCAGGAAGCATCAGGAGGAAAGACCCTTGCACGCAGCCACATCTTTAGGATAATTACAATCTTCTCTGTTAAACAGGAGTCCCTCCTGGGACTTCCAAAAGGCAGAACTTTCACCTTGGGCCATTTAAATTCTCCAGGAGTCTAAACAGGTTAGACCGGTAGCTTGGTATATATGAACATGGTACAAGATTGGATCACCAGCAGAGTAGAACTGTGAGCATTATCACCACTATACATTGCTGGTTTGTTAGCATTGGCAGACATCGCTGGTACAGCTTATTCAATCCTTACCCCTAATTAAGGCAACACCCTCTTCTGCAGCGTGGACACTGGTATAAGACAAGGAGACCGAGGCGTAGCAGGGAAACCACCACCAGGAATAGGAATACGAATAGGAGCTTCTCTAGAATGACTCAGGCTGACAGCCCTGTCTGCTCACTTGTAAAGAAGGGGTAGATGGTGAGAGGGAGGAGGGAGCATCACTGGCCCCTGAAGGCCCGCTTCCAAGGGAATGGAGGTCTTCACCTCAATTCAGAATCTCCATTGCTGCTCTTTCCACTGACCACCCCTTTTTTCATTTTCTTGTCCAAGAATTTCTGGAGAAATTTTGCTACATTGATTCTCAAAATTCATATTAAGTATAATTTGGCCCTCAGCGTCATTGCACATTACAATACTTGGTTCATTTCTTTCTGGACTTTCTTGGGCATTGTCTAAAGGGCTGGCTTTAAACATGCTCCAGGGACACTTCTGCACCTTCTGTTTGTATCAAATTACGTCTTTTCCCAGTGGTTTTTCTTTTGTTTTGGTTTGGTTTTTTTGAGACGGGGTCTTGCTGTGTAGTTCAGGCTGGCCTTGAACTCACTATGTAACCCTGTCTGGCATCAAACTTGCAGCGATCCTCCTGCCTCAGCCTCCAGAGTGCTGGGATCACAGGCATGTGCCACCACATCCAGCTTGTCCTCCCAGTCCACAGGTTGTTTATCAGACATCACCATGTAGACAGCTCTTTGGAGATGTGAGTCCTTATATCCAAGTCAGAATGTGCCACTTTCTCTCCAAACCTTCTCTTCTCTGTGAATCCTATTTCTGCTCCCATTGTCCACAGTGGGAACCTTTGCACATCCTTCTCTGCTTGTCCTGTGAGCACTGGGCCTTCATTCTTTGAACTCAGGCATCTAGCAGAAAGCCTAACACAGAAGAGCAGATGTTCAGTACACTGATGAGTGGCTTTTTGAGCCTTCCCCCTTTTTGTTTAACAATTAAATTAGCCCTGAGACCTACTTGCTGCCAGTAATTCAGATAAAAATAATATGAAAGGCAACATTAGGTTGGCAGTGATGCCAGAAATTACAAGTAGGAGCAAAGACATAGGTAGAGCTGATTTGTGTAAATCTGGAGTCCTCTATCTAGTCCCCATCACAGGATGCTGTATTAAACCCATACGAGTAA
>NW_004624896.1:167777-193982 GCF_000247695.1 Heterocephalus glaber | reverse complement strand
TATATGTCAGTGTTATATTGATTTTTAAGTATTTCTTTTACATCCCATTAAATTCATTCTAGACAAGTGATTCTCATGTGTTTCCTAGCTCTGCCATTTAACAACAGTGGTCATCTGTTTTATTCCTTTGCAATAATTGTATTTCTTATTTTGGTTTCACTTCTACTACATTTCAAGACATTCTTAAATAATAAAAGAAATGACAAAACGCAAAACTCTCACCCAGAGCATCTCACCTGCTAAGAAAACATCTTGAGGGGGTCTGAGGGTTTGTGAAAGTCCCACTTTGGGCGTGTGTGCGCATGCAAGCTCCAGGTCTCTGAGCAGGTAGCAGCTTTGGGAGGGGGAGTCTTCAGGGCTCCAAAGTACCGGTTAAGTCGCAACGCCATTCAGCAGCCACTAGGAACACTAACAGTATACACGGCATACACTGTTACCCAGCAGATTTATGCCCCGAGAAGGAAAGTGCCATGCGGTCTGGTTGGGAACATTTCAGGCCTTACACGCAGGAACCAGGAGGTACACGCGAGGTGCTGAGGCCACGCCCTGAGACGGTCGTTTCTAAGGGAACCCCGATCTCACTGTGCTGCACAGGAAGTGAATGATTTAGTCCTCTTTTTATTTCATTCACTCTGCAAAAACCAACAAAGGGAAGGTCTCAAGAGACTTACTGCGATTACCCTGTAATCACAGTGACATCAGCGGAGCAGTCTTCCTCTACAGAGGAAAAAAGTTGACTGTTGATATTCTTCAGAGTGAAATTGTTCAAAAGCAAAGCTCCCCAAGGCCTTGGAGCACGGAGATCAGCCGGGACCGGCCGACGTGCTGGGCCTCCGGCTGAGGACACCGGGGCAGACGCCGCGCCCAGCCGCAGGCTCCTTGCTGAAGCAGTCTTGCTGCTGTTTCTCACTGCTCAGCCGCGCACTCGGGTGCAAATCCGGAAGGTGAGAATCACGAGTGACCGACAAGTGGCTTCACAGATTCGCCTTCTCTATCAGTGAAGCACATACTGTGCTCCAAGAACTGGGCTCGGTGCAGTGATAAACTGCACACACAAAGCCACCCGCCTTTGGAATTCACAGTCTTGTGAGGGGAAGTAGGGATAAGTAAACACATCAGTTAGAAAATGTGCTCTGAAGGAAAATAGAAGGGGTTCTGAGAGGGAGAGCACTCGGGGCAGCGGCAAGGCCTCTCCGAGATGGATACTGAAGCCGCAAGACCGGGAAGTAACATCTGGTGAGGGCGCAGGGCTCCAGACAGCAGCACGGGAAGGCTCGGCAGCTGGAGAGAGCTCTGCAGCTCAAGGAAGTGTAAGAAAACCAGGGACTGTAAGGCAGCGGCAACAGGGAACCGGACAGGAAGCAGCTGGGTCCTGCGGGCTTCGCAGGCTTCCTCAGAGGCCGTGGTGGGTTGGTGTGTGGGTTTCATTTGTCTTCCTGGTAATGAGAACAAGTGTGGAGTGGTAGGGACAGACACTGGGTTGCAGAGAATGGAAGAGGAAAAGGAGCAGAAACACACAAGAAGGTTTGTTCCTTCAGGAAATCTTGGGGATGAAGGAGAAGAGGTGGTTGAGAGAACATTCTCTTTTCATGGAGGAGGTTTGAGCATATTCACAAACTTGGAAATGTGCCAGGAAAAGTAAGATGGGATGAGGAGGACAGTCCCTCTCCATGGAGAAGGAGCATTTCTCAAAGAAAGCGCCTGCACACGGCTCATCTCGCAGGCTGATTTAACATGAAAAGTCCCGGCCAACATCCAGCATGAGAACATGGGGATGAAGCCCAAGCCTTCTGTGTTTTGTTTTTAATTTTTAAGAAGTCTTTGGTGAATTTTAGGACACGGCTGGGAGTTACTACGGTAGAGGGATTCCCTGAATACAGCAGCCTCCAGCAGAAGGGCCCTTTCTCTTCGAGACTAGAAGATGATGAAGGAAGGAGAAAGACAGGAAATGGCGCATCTGTCGGTGTGGGTGGAAGCAGGAGGAAGCTCACCTCAGTAGGAGCCCAAGCCCGAGGGTAAAGAGCCCATTCTCCTCCAGGCTGGACAGGACAGCACGAACACACCTCTGGGCTCTGCCCTGTCTTCAAGTAGCCACACTGAACTTCCTACCATCCCGATTCTTCCAGGTCCTTCTAAGTGTGTGACTCGATCTGTGTCCGCCCTCCTCTCTCTAGGTCCGTGGCATGGGTACCAGAAACACTGCAGTGGACAAAGTCAGAACCTGGCAGATGCAAGGGCTGAGGGCTTCTCGGCTCTCCAGCTGTCTGTGCTCTGCTCCAGGGCCACACCTCGGACCCTTGGGGGCACAGTGGCTTGAAAGTAGGCAACTGGTGAAGAGCCAGTTTGTCCAGGCATAGGACTGGCTAGGATTTTCTCAGGGTGTGGACAGGCCCAAGTGAAAACAAAACATCTCCATTCCAAGAGATAAAAGCTGCTGTGGAAAGTAAGGATCAACACTTCTACACTTTTAAAACACTTTTTCAAGTTTACAGGTACCGTTAATGGGTTTTTATCAAGTCACGAAATATGGAAGGTGACATCTCATTCTCATGCTGTCATGCTATGCCACATTGAATTACTTCAATTTTTTTCAGAAGTGTTGCTAGAAAGGAGCCGATCATTTGTTTGGCCTTGTTTAACTAGTAGCCTTACAATGCTCCTTGTCTGGAGGCTGCCTTCCCACTCAATTTCTGTCCCCGAGCAGCAAGACTGAACCTTCCAACACACAGCCCAGAGAGCTCCTGGTTCTCCACGCTGGACAGACTCCTCTGTCACAGCAGGACGGAGTTCCTCTGGCAGAGGTGCCCATCCCTGGCCAGGAGCCTCTCAAATGGCATAGCTACGAGGAAACCAGATAAGTAAGACTTCAGCAGCTGGAAAAGCCAAGCTTGTCTATCCTCAGTGTGTCTAAGACCCAGCCCTGTCTCCTGGGCAGTCTCCTTTTCCTTTTCATTTTTATATACATAATAATTATGTACATTTATAGGGTACAGCATGATAATTCTCTCTATATATATATTCACAATGTGTGCTAATAAAATCAGGATATCAACATTTTCTTCTCCTTATCATTCTTTGCTTTGGGCCATTTCAAACTCCTGGCTTCTAGTTCTTTATAAAATGTGCAGTAGGCTCTTGTAAACTATGGTCTCCCTGCTATGCTGCGGAGCCTTAGAACTTGTTCTTCCTGTTGCACTGCACTGGTATTTATTATCCACCCACCCTCTATACTCATTACCTTCTGCCCTTGTCAGCCTCTAGTAATCACTACCTGGCTCTCTTGGAGATAACTTTTCAGGCTTCCTCATATGAGAGAGAATATGTGCTATTTGTTTTTCTGATCCTGGTTTACTTCATTGAACACCATGCCCTCCAGTCCTGGCCGTTCTGGTGCAAAAGGTTTTCATTCTTTTTATGGCTGAATAATATCTCATTGCATATGTCCCACATTTTCTTTATCCATTCAGACACCTTGGTTGGTTCCATATTTTGGCTGCTGTGAATATTGGGGTAGTAAACATGGGGCTGTGGTGTCTCTGATAGACTGGCATCATTTGCTTTGGATGTTTGCCCATTGTGGTGATTCTATTTTTAATTTTTTGAGGCACCTCCCTCCTGATCTTCATAATAGCTGTACTGATTTACATTCCCCAAAACAGTGTTCAAGTCTTCCCTGTTCTCCATATCCTTGCCAGCATTTGCTATGTCTTGGTTTTCTGATAACAGCCACTGTCACTGGGGTGGGATAATATTTCCTTGCGGTTTTGCTTTTCGCTTCTCCAATGACTCAGGGCATGGAGCACTTTTTCATGTACTTGTTGGCCATTCAGAAGTCTTTTTTGGCAGCCGTTCACTGAGCTCTGGCTGAGGCACTGTGACAAGATCATCAGCTGGCCCTGGCCTTTGTCCTAGAGAACAATCACAAAAAGAAAAATAATCGAGATAATTAGGCTGTGTGTATGTTCAAGGAGGAAGTCAGGGTTTTGGCAGAAAACCACGGGGAATGAGCCACTTGGAATCTCCTCCAGAAAACAATGCATTCCACGTGTTCCATGGTATGAGAGGAAAATCTCTGTGAGTGAAAACTTGTTAGCATGTCCAATGAGATAACTTAAAGAAACCCCCTGACCCCAAGGATTCTCTGGATTCTTACGTGGGCTGAGGTGCATTTTGAATGTCCCAGGGGACATTAGGTGCCATCAGTCATATCGCACACTTTACCCCTAAACCAATCCACAAGGACACACTAGGGTTCACTGGAGACCCCTGGAGGCCAGGCCCAGAACCGAGGGCACCAAAGTTGTCCTCACACGCTGGCACAAGCACCATCCCAGAAAGAGGGGCAGGGTAGTGTCAGGCCTGTGAGAAATCTACTCTCATTTATTAAATGAGTCACTTTTTAAGCAACTGCTGTATTTCCTCTAAGCATCATACCTATAATCACGGAAATGAGACATTGTCTTTTAAAAATGTATCCCCATGTTCCTGTCCTTACTTCAGAAATGATGTAGGCTACTGGATCGATTTATTTATTGAGAAAAAATGGGTTGAATAATTTCCTGGAGTTATATTCAGCCTCTCCTGGGGAGGGGGCTGAAAAGAGCACTGTCAGGAAAGAATCCTCACCCGAGGATCTCAGTGTTGACTCTGCCACTGACTCGAGCTCTCGTCCCGAGGAAGGGGTGAGAAGTTTCCTGTGTCTTTGACCACATAAGAGCAACACACAACCCCTCATCACACTGACTTCCAGCCTGGTCTGCACACAGGCATATTTGGGTTCTCCAGTCACATTAGGAAGCTCTTACTCACAGGACCAAATGCTTAAGTCAATCAGTTGTCACTTCACATTAATGGGCTTGGGCAGAGCTGCAGCAGATGGTTGTGGCCTGGTCTTTCAGGGAGGGAGGATCCTAATGCCCAAGGCCTGGCTCTCTGTAGTCCTCTGGGGGCAGGAAGGCATGTGGCAGGCAGCACACCTGTCACCCTCCTTCATCAGGACCCCAGGAGCCTCCAGCTGCTTTGTAAACCTCAGTGCTTATCAGGACCTCAAAACCAACCTCACACTATGCCAAGCTTTGGTCTGAATCTCAGTCATTGTGTAAGTTCTTACTTGTTGATTTATGGATCTTTTTTCCAGTCCTAGTAACATTAACCTCACCCTGTGCTTCCCTCAAGCCTGTGATCACGATGCAAGGCCCCTGCTGATGATGGAAACCAAGTCACCACTCAGCCCCATCTTCAGGCTTCTGACTACATACTGCCTTGCCCTCAGAGGCCTCCTGTGGCCCCTCTCCCCTCCCCCTGCCCATGATGTGTCAACAGGGCCATGCCATCCTCAGTCTAAGGTGCTCCCGAGTGCCAGAGAACAGCTTGGTTCTGTGCAGAGGGAAAAAGAATGGCTCTTCCCTACTTCCTTAGTCCTTTTAGTCCCCGACAATTCTGCACATTGTACAGCCATTCAAAGCTTCCTCCAACAGCTCTGTCAACTGCTGACCTCTAGAAAAAGGAAGTGTTTGGTAAAAAGTAGCTCTGTCTGAACCCTACCTCTCCCTCTTAACTATAGAAACTCAGAGGCCCTTAACACCTCAAGAGCTATCCCCGGGGCAAAATAAAAGCTTTCATGCACAGTAACAGGTGCAAACAGATACTTGAGGTTCCACTGTTTAGGGAGCCATTAGAGGAACAAGGAATTTTCATTCACAGCTCTGAACTCCAATAAAGCCATATACAATTTTCCTTTTCCAAAAGTAAGCATTTTATTATAAAATTGTGCTTATTGTAGAAAAAAGATGAATACTTCTTGGCTCCTGCTGTCCAGAGGTAGATACAATTTATGCTTCAGTGTGTCCTTCATATCCCACAAATCAGACTCCTGTTCTGTCCCAGGTGCTGATTTCACCTGGTCTGCATGCATGATTTCCCTAACCTTCCTTGCATTAAGAGGGTAAACTGTTTGCACATCAGCTTATATCATCTTTGCTGGAGAGTTACAAAGGGGAAAGCAGTTACTAGGGTATTAGGACTATCTCATAAAAGCTCAGGACACATCTGAGACAAAGAAAATGCTCAATAATCATTAGCTATTATGATTTAGCCACAAAATTTACCTGTGATCCATGCGACAGTTTAAAGAATAATTAAACCTGATTTAGAAAGCATTCATGAGTCTCTAACTAGCCTCCCTCTACCTTATACCTGAGGCCTCTCACACCCCATAGATGGTACCTATCACTCACTATTATCCAGGTGGGACAGGTGTGAGATCCTCCAATGTTCAGCTTAAGGCAAGGCATTGTGTTTTCTGCCCTGAAATTTCTTTTGGAAGGATGCTAACTGTTGTGACAATGATACTGGCTCTGAATGAGGATGAACACAATTTGTACCACAGAGGATACTGCAGCTCACAGGTTAGCATACCAACGTCAGTGGATGGGATTAGGAACTGATTTTAGAGTAAGTCTATGACAAAATATTCTCTGCCTGGGGAGATGGCTGAATTGGCTCAACTGCACAGTGAAATCAGGTCTGCATATGAAAGTCCTCTTCACACGTGAAATCGCGTTCACACTCTAGAGCTTGCAAGTCCTTCACAAGGGGCCCTCAGGCCCACTTCTCCTGTTTTATCACGTGTGAGTAGCTGACATACAGCTGGGGTGAATGACTTCGTGGACTTGCTGTTCTCTCTCACACATCCATGCCTTTTCAAGTGCTGCTCCCTCTGCCTGAAGCCACCTCCTCACCTTTCCTCTACTTTGCAACCAGCATCAAGCTCTGCCTACCCGGAGAGACTACCCTAGCCCCTGGCTCTCTGATTCCTGTTTCCTCTCTGTTCCCCCTCGCACAGACTTCTGTCACAGTACTGCATTCAACCCTGGAACTTTCACTACCTGTGTGTGTTCTGCTGTAGCCTGCATGCTCCTAAAAGAGGAGAAGGGTGTCTTAAATTTTATATTCCAGGACCTGGAAGAGTATCTAGTGTTGAGTAGAGGAGAAATAAATACTAGTTGCACATGTGGATGTATACACACAGTATTTTCTTCATACTGGGGAGTAGATCTCCCCAAAGACCTTTGGGTAACCATTTCTTAAATCTTCAGGAATCTCCATAATACCATGTATTACTTTTATAATGAAAATATTTTTGAAATAAAATTTTAAATTGACCATTAAAATTATTTCTATTTTACATAGATGACTATAATTTATAAATTATAATCATCTGTGACATTTGCAGAGTTCATACTGAAATAAGACTCTTGCTTGAGGTTTATGGCATTCCTTGCTCTTATGATTAGAAATCTTGTTTTCTAGAAGAAAGAATACTAAAAATGGCTACACATTAACTCAGGGCAGTCCTAGCACGCCCATGTAAAACTATCCTCTTTAGTCTAAAATTTTCCTGATTGTCTTCATTTTAGATAATTTTGTTCCAAAAGCATTTTAATTTTCTTAAATCACATTTTCTGTTTACTATTACTTCTTCAAGTCATGTCCTGGACAATTCTTTTCAATGCATAGTACAAGAATATATGTGTTGGTGAGAATTTTTGTATATTTTGTAGTTATTAAACTTAGCTAACTCTTTTGATCTCTCCGAAAACAATTTCTTTAGTTGTACCAATGACTTCTCTGAACATCTTCTAAGACTCTCTGCCTCTCAAGAACAGTCCCAGGCTGACTTTCAAATGCATTCTGGTGAAAAAGAACTCCAACAGCTCGGTCCTACAGAAGCTACGGCTGACAGGTGTGACTTTTTATAGTGAAGTCCTCAAGGCAGGGCAACCCTGCCAAGCCTCTTACCAGAATGTCCCCAGTGGGGCAGCGATGCATTCCAGGGTGACTGCATTACCTCGCCCCATTCCCCTCCCTGAGAGCTGTCAATTCCAAGCATTATATGATACTGTCACTCACTGTACAAAATGCATGCTCTGTGCTGACCTGACCTTCACAAGTAAGTAGATGCTGTATCCTTCAGTACCCGGAACTACAGATTTTGGCACGGGAGCCTTGGTAAGTATCTAACCTCTCTATCCCTATTTAAAAATTCTCCAATGGCCATGCTGCTATTGTTTTTACCCCCATGAGGAAAAAGTATAATCCAGCAATAAAAACCATCACAGCCAGGCCAGAAGTAATGCAGAGAAAGTGCCTGCAAACATACCCTTCCTTCAGCCTGGCCTTGTCTGCTCCACACTGGAACCGGAGGAATTATTTTAGGATTGTTTCCGAGAGTGGAAGGGACATTAGACACCCAGCATTCTCTCTCAGTTTCTTTGCCATTCGTTGGCAATATTCCTTGGCATAGGATCAAGCTCAGTGAGCTAAGAAAACTGGTTGATGTCAGGGTTTATTCTCTAGGCACTGCTTTAGCAAGATGCCAAATACAGTGACTTCACCTGCTACTCCCTAAAATACACACTCAGGATTCACAACATCTAATGCTACACTGCGGTCAAATGTAGTTAACGTGAAACTCCACCTAACACAAGAACATCTCCAGGATTTAGCAGACATCCTAATAATTTCAGACACTATTTGATGCAACTGGATTTCAGCACCAAAACTAATCTGGACAGTGCTTTCAGCTTCATTGATGTCCCCAAGACCTTTTCCACTGGCACCCGACATTTTACATTGTACAAATAATATGCCCACACTGCTCCTCTCACTGAGGTTTTTAGAATTGGAGAAAACATTTAGGCCATGTTATATTTACCTCCTGGCACCCATGTTCTAATCATTCTACCACTTACAGTTCTTCACCAGGACATGCAAAAACAAACTGTGCTGTCCCCTGCTTCGAGAACAGGAAGGGGCACAGCGCTCTGCTCCTGCCCAAGGCCATGACCTCAACGCTGGCATCGGCACTTGTCCACCTTAGGCATGCAGAGTTGCTCTTTGTCTTTGGCAGTCTGAGAAATGATAATTCACAGTTCACAATCAACACAAGCTTGGAGGTTTCAGGGGGAACCCCGGGAGGGTTCCAAGGCTGCACCAATCCAGAGCTGTGAGACAAGGCATTTGTGCTGGCCTCTCAAAGTTGCAGCTCCTGGTGATGGCGCCTTCATGATCTTTGTCAGTTATGTTCAACATTTTGACTTGATCTATGACTCCTTCCCTCCTTTCTTGTCCGATTCATGAATCATTCACCCATATTGGTAGCTCTCCCATCAGAAAGAACACGTATACCCACCTGGACACCTCCCACTCCCCATGTAAAGTTACCACCAATCTCAATTCCCTGTCATTCCTAGCTCTTCCGTTTAACATATTCTTATTGCATCTCAATATATTCCTTATCCAAAGAATAGACTGTCTGGGTTTTCCCAGAAACACATCCTGGATTTAAACGACAAGGATTTAAACGACAGTCGCTGATTTGGGAACTAGAGAGGTGGTACAGGGCAAGGGTTGCAGCCAATAAAGAGTGTGCAGTTGTCCCAGCCATCCTAGTGGATGAAGGAAGGTTAATCCTATGGCAAGCAGTGAGTGAGAAATGGTGTAAACACCTCCCTCAGAATTACCCTATTCACACTGGGGACAGCTGATGTATTTATACAGTAACTCCAGTAAATGACTCTTGAGGCATGTTCCTGGACAGTGTTAATTCTTCAGCAATTCTTGAATCCATTCTGTGGGAAACACAGCATTTCACGGATACCTTGTTTTGCATTTTCCTCGCTATAATGATGACATCTTTATTGTCATATGCTTATTGTTCCTATGTGCTTCCCTTCCTTCAAATACTTTCATATTGCCTATTTTTGTCTTGTTTCTGTTTTCCTTGTTGATGTGCAGGAGCTCTTTAATACCAGTTCTTGGGTAGTTATGTATATTGCAAATATCACCCAGTTTATTTATTAACTTTTAGATTTTTACAGGGTATTTGGATGAACAAAACTCTTTAAAAGTTTTAATTATAAGGGCCAGGGATTTTAGCTCAGTTGTTCTGCCCCCTGCCTCACAAGCGCAAGGACCCAAGTTTGATCCCTGGTACTGGAAAAAAAAAGTTTCAATTATAATTGATTTCATCTATTAATCGTACAAAATAATGGTTTTATCTTGACATTCCCATACATGTATTAATGTGCTTTGATCATATCAACCCTGGATTATTATTCCCCCAAAAGTTCTTCTTTTCACTTTAGCCTACATTATCAGTATTTTATTTTAGTTAAAAATGTTGTTTCATTTAAGAAACATTTATTAGTCTCTACAAGGTTTCTCATTACTTCTTTGTTAAGTCTGGAGAATATTTTAGAATGAATTCTTAAAAAGTCTGAATTCCACTTTTTTTTGTTCTTATTTCTTATTCCAAAATTGTCACATATATTAAGCATAACGTTTTGCTTCAGGAGTCCTGGAATTTCAAAGTTGAATAGATGTTGAAACCTACTTCAACCCATTCTATTTTACAGATAGGAAAATGTAGGGCTGAAGGCCAAGAAAGTTTCCAAGTGTCATCTAATCTTCTCTCCTTTGTTAAATATTATGACCTCTATTTCAAAATATCAATTAAAAATGATTATTTGGAAGTGCACAGTTTGTTTCCAGATAGAAATAATCCTATTCTGTATTACCTGTGTGGCAAGATTGGCCAGTTACGTATGGAGAGATGAAGCACAATGCTTGAGGGATATTACTTACGTCTAGAATTAGTAGAGGTGCTAGGTGTGTGACTAGTTGACAGGAATCATCATCAGTCAGGTGAAGAAATTCTGAAAATTAACACTTGACACCTCAGATTTACTAGAATTTTGATAGCTTCAAAAAGTACAGATGTAAGGAGGGTGCTATCTATGAGGTATAGATTTAAAAAAGAAGTATTTACCACTAAGGTATAAAAGATACTGACTTCTATATTCCAGATGAATTTTAAAGTTTTGCTTCTGATATTAAAGTCTTTAATTTAATGATGTTTATCTAATAATGGGTGAGATAAGGATACATCTTTATTAAATGACCATTGTCTTCAATTCCTTTCGCCCATGATAATACGGCACCTTTTTAAAATCCCAAAACGTCAAACATGCAGGGCATCTATTTCTGGGCCTGTTAAATTCCCTTTTATCAGTGTGTGTATCCCTGTACCAATACAACTACTGCGTTAATTATTCTAGTTTTATACGAAGCCCTGGAAATTGGTAGAATAATTTTCTTCTCTGGAGAAGTGTCTTTGCTATTTTTAGCACTTAACTCTTCCAAATAGGATCAGGTCCCATGAAAAACTCTATCAGATTTTGGTTGGATTTCTGTCAACTTGTAGATCAGTTTGAGAAGACCTGAAATATTATACTATTAAAATTTCTATCCAAGAACAGATCGCCTTATTAGCATGGGCCTTCTTTTATAGTTCACAATGGAACTTTATAATTTTCCTTGCAGAGCTGTATTAATCAGATTCACTCTATAACAGATGACCTCAAAATTCAGTGACTTGTAACAATAAGTATTTATTTCAAAGTGCTTGTAGATTTTGGATACTGTTACAAGAAATTATTGTAAAAAGTATTTTCTCTTTAATTACATTTTCTAGTTGTTTGCTGCATAGAAATGCAACTGACTTGTATTTTAATCTTATTTTAAATAATTTCTGTAGGTTATTTTAGACTGATTATGAAAGTGGCCATATCATCTGCAAATAAGGAAAACAATTTATTTCCTCCCACAGAAACTCTCTGTAGTTGGATTTTTACCTCTATGGCCAGCCAGCAAGAAGCATTATTAGATTTCTTGCAATGCTTTATATAGTTGTATTTTTCTTCACTATGGTAGTTGTACTTCTAATTTGCTTATTGATAGCTCTGCCACAGTGTGGTTTAAAGCACACCTGTGTCACAGTCTCTTTTGGACACTTATCAAAAGCACAATATCCTGAGCTCTAGCTTAGACCACTGATCCCGACTCTAGCTAGAACTAGGGAAACTGAATATCAAATAAACTACCTGGATATTAGGTAATCTCGATATTAACAATCCAAAGTCACTGCTAGTCCTTACTGCTATTTTTGCAGCTTTGTTAAGAAAGGTAGAGTCAGGGATGGTGGCACTCGCCTGTAATCCCAGCACTTGAGAGGCTGAGGCAGGAGGATTGCTGCAAGTTCAAGGCCATTCTGTGCTACACAATGAGTTCAGGACCAGCCTGAACTACACAGCGAGACCCTGTCTCAAAAAAAAAACAAAAACAACAAACCAGAATGTGTAATGTTTGACTAAATTGTATGACTTAAATGAGATTTTAATGTGTTGTTGATATCATTGATCTGGGATGTGTCATACACAGGAAGTGAGTCTAGTGCACATCTCCAAAGGGATCCAGAGGACTTCTCAAATCTCACTAATCATCCCAATATCTCCTCTTGGCAAACATGCATTGATAAAAAATAAGGAAAGTGAAGATTATTTTGCATTAAATAGTGCTGTTTAGTGAAAGAATACAGTTAGTTAATCAAGCAGCTATCAAAAGTCACAACTGAACTGTAACAAGGAAGCCCAAGGAACCTGGAAAGCTGTTTCTGTGGTAGAATTATTCACAATTCAGACAGCAGCAGGTTACATTCCCGTCAAGAACTTTCCTAGCAGCGTTATTCATTATACCCAAACACATGGCAGAGAACAAATGCCCATCAGCAGTAAAGAAGCGGAAGAAGTTGTGGTACATTAACATCACATTGCAATGAAAGCGAGCTAAGCAGACACCCATACTGTATTTTTTTTTTTTTTTTTTTTTTTTTTTTGGTAGCAGGGATCAAACTCGAGGCCTTGCACTTTCAAGGCAGGCAGTGGCACCACTGAGTTAAATCCCCAGCCCTGACATACTATATTATTAATATACCTCAAAACCTAATTTTGAGTGAAAGAAGGCAGACACAAAGAATAGGTGCTATATAATCCCTCTCACATAAAGTCAAAAAGAAGGGGAAAACCTAGCCACTGTGTTTAAAAATTCAAACTTAGGTGGCAAAAGTATAAAGAAACGTAAGGAAATTATTTTCATAAATGTCCCCTTTAGGGAAGAGAAAGAAGACCAAGTCAAGCTCGTCTATCCCTTTCTGGCCAATGGGAAACTTTTCGAGCTGTATCAACAATTCTCAGTCATTGTCTGGGGAGACAATGGAGTTCTGTTTCCTGTAGAGAAGTGTGCAGGTCTGACGTGAGCATGAGCAAGTAAGGATCAGCCCAAGCTAACCCATGTGCCTCACCTCAGAGGCTGGCTGCTTCCAGGGAAGACCGAATGTGATTAGGAGATCTTCATGCACATGGGTTTATGTCGCTTCTTGGATTTAGAGATTTCTGAATTTGAGCCTTCTTCCCTATCATTCATTTACACAGGCAACGAATAATTATGGATGCTTACTTCACACCAGCCAGTGTTCTAGGTGCTGAAGATGAAGCCTTTATAAATTTTCTATTTAGTTGGTGAGATGGAAAGAAAAGGAAAAGCAAGTATAGTGGACCCTTGGCTTATGAACTCAATTTATTCCCAAGGGCTGGTTGTAACTCAAGTTGGTCAATTGCCTCCTGTATAATTTTAGGCCCTACTTACCTCCAGGCAACTCTCATTATCCTTAAGAGAGACACTGGCCCAGGATTTCTCAATGAACCCCACACAGGAGAGGACGTCGTAATGTCCCTTCCAGAACTCTTTAGGGTTAAATCTGTATGTGAGACCATCTGGAAGCAAAAGCAGCCAGCATTTGGGTCATAACTCAAGACTTTGGTCATAAGTTAAAACTAAAATTTCAGTGGTAACCCAAGTTGTTTGTATGTCAGGCCGGTCGTAACTTGAGGGTCCACTGTAATAAAAATGTAATATAATTTAAAGTAATGATAAGTACTGTACTAGAAAAAAATATTCAAGTGAAAGTAAGGAGGGGCAATATTATTTGAATATGTAGAGGCCAGAGAAGGCCTTTGTGCAGAGGCAATGTTCAAAGACTTGAATATATAGCATCACAGAGGAAGGAAGTTCTCCACAATTGCCTTGCATAGGCTAGAGTGTGATGTCATTCATTTTTGTCACTTTCCTGTTGGGCTGCTCAGACAAGCTATTTACTTTTTGCCAGATCTGAAGAGCATGTGTTATTCATAGTCACTGAATCTGCATGTGAGTCATATTTATAGTTACTGAGTATCTGCCTCAATCTAGGTTCGTGGTCAGCCCTGTTACTGGATGTCTATGCATTCCTTAACTCTGCAAGTAGGGCTGTGCAGCTGGAACAGAAACTATGCAATTCAAAAAGCCTAAAACATTTATTATCTGGCCCTTTATACAAAAATTCTGTTTGTCCCTGTTTTAGATTATCGATTTCAAACTTTATTCTATTTAAAGCCATTAGTTTCCATCTAAGCAGTTCTTTGGCTGCAGGTTTTGGTGTGACATACTACATTACTGTTCACTTTAAATTCTTAACATTCACTGTAATTCTTTAATTCACTGTAATTCTGATGGGTTATTTAGAAATATGTTCCTTAATTGATAAACTACTGGAGATTTGTCCATTTACCTTTCTGTAGTTGATTTTTGGTTTAAATTCCTTTTGGTCAAAGAACACATCCTAAATGTTTTCAATCATTTGAAAATTACTTTAATTAGGGACAGCACATAGTATACTTTGGTTATTGTTCCATGTGTTCATAAAAAGAAAAATCCAAGCTGAAGTGTTAAGTGCGGTATTTTACATGTATAATTAGATTAATTTGATTAGTCATGTTCAAATATTTGATTCCTTGATTTTTTTATTGATATTATAATACTGAGATATCTGTGTGAAAATCTCTATTATTACATGATTTTAGCCTCTTCTATCTGGTCTACATTTTGAATTACACACTTTGAAGCTATTTGGTTCACATAATTGGAACATGAAGTGCAGAAAATTTTGGAATTCTTATTTGACACTTTTACTACTACAAAATGTTCCTATCTGCTTCTAGTGATTTTTCCTGGCTTAAAGGTTATTAATATATTTCACATTTTAATAATCAAAGGGTTGGAGCTGGAGCTGTAGTGGAAGAGCACTTGCCTAGCATACACAAGGCCTGGGATCAATCCTTAGAACTACAAGAATAAATCAGATTTCTTTTGAGTATTGTTTGCATATCATTTCTTCTTTTACATTGCATTTAAATGTTCTTATATTTAAACCATTTCTTATAAAATATTTTAGTCTTGTTTTTGTATCCAGAATGACAACCTCTGTCTTTAAGTGGAGTGAATAGTTATTCATGCATAATTTAACTAATAAAGTAGATGGATTTAGATTTCTCATTTTGTCAGTGTATATTCATCCTATATATTCTTTATTTCATATTTCCTCTCTGCTGCCTTTTTTAAATTAATCAACTTTTCATTATAATGTTCTCTAATTAGTTAGCCTGGGATATTTTAATAGTTACCTAGAGATTCAACACGAACACCTCATTTCCTACAGACTACCTGAAGTTAGTTATTCTTATCACCTCCTATACATTGCAAGTACTTTACAAATATTTAGCCATTCAAAGTCCTTGTTCTTTGTAGTATTGCAGGCATATAGTTTTATGAGTCACAGATCTCATAATACATCACAAGCATTTCTAACAGTTTGAAGTACATTTACCCCATCCCAGGGCTCTTTCTTCCTTCTTACAGTTGTATGATTCCATCTTGCAGCCTAAAGAACTTCTTTTAGGAAAAAAACTTGTAGCCATAAGTATTTCTAATATTTTTTTCTAAAACATTTTTGTTTTAATTTATTCTCTGAGTATAGAATTCTAGGCAGGCTGCTTTTTGTATTTATTTTTTAAAATTCCAAACATGTCATTCCATTGTCTTGTGGTACACCTAATTTCTGATAAAATGTCAGCTATAGTCTTATTGTTGATCCTTTAAAGATAATGTGTTTCATTTCTCTGGCTACTCTTAGTATCATTTCATTATCTTTGGTTTTTAGTAGTTTGACTGCAATGCACTTTATGAGGTTTTCTTTTTATTTACTCTGCCTGTGGTTCACCAATCTTCAATTTGTAAGTTGATGAGCTTCAACTGCTTAAAGAAATTAATTCCATTATATTTGCAAATGTTCCTTGTCCGCCATTTTCTGTTCTTCTTCTCTTGAAATTCACATTATGCATGCATTAGATTATTTGACTATTTATTCTACAAATATTTATGCTCTTATCTTTCTTTCCATTCTTCTTCCCCTCTGTATGGTTTAGTTTGGATAGTCTGTATTGACCTATTTTCAAGTTTGTTGTTCTTGTCTTCTGCTATATCTTCTCTGTTCTCAAATCCATCCAATTAGTTCTGCTGGCAAGCACAAGGACCCGAGTTCCATCCCCAGTACCAAAAACAAAACCAAACCAAAACAAATAGTCAATCCTAGATAGTCCTCCCTTTGCATAAAAGATTAGAAATTATCTCTCTTCTTAAACCTGGAAGACTTTTCCCTTCAATATCTTGAACTTAGCTATTTAACTACTGTGAGCAAATTCAAAATCTGGTGAATGTCTCCAGAGGAAGCCAAGCGTGTGCTTCCTGCAGTCCCCTCTCTCTAACTGGAATTCTGCTCTCTGAGACCACGTGAGATTTTCTCCTGTCCTGCCTGTCAGGCTCGGGTTTCCATTCGCACACCCTATCTCATAATTCAGTAACTGTCATATAGGCCAGTCAGCCTTAGTTTGTTTATTATGTTAAATACTCCATGTTCTTACCAATTTTTTGACTGTTTTGTCAATTACTAAGAGAACTATACTAACATGTTCTACTTCGTGGATTTGTCTATTTAATTTTGAGCTGTGTCCATTTTTGTTTTATATATTTTGAAGTCATGTTAATACAGACACATGAATTTAAAGCAATTCAATCTGCTGGCTGAATTAAAACTTTAAAGGTCATGATGTATCTCTCTTTGTGTCTATGAGGATTTTCCCTTAAAAGTTTACTGTGTAAATGCTGTGTTAGTATACAAGCTACTATGTAGTAATCACAGTAATTATAGAAATATTATGTAGTATTATGTAATAAGTTACTGTATAATGTGTAATATGTAAATACTATATAAGTTTATTAATATGGTAACTTTAGCTTTCTTTTGGTTAGTGTATACAATTTTTTACCCTTTGTCTTTTTCCTTGTTTCCTTTAATCCTTATATAAAAGCACACAGTTGTGTTTTATTTTATTGTCTGAATATTTTTTTCCTTATCTGGGACATTTAATTCATTTTCATTTAATGTATTTACCAATGAAATTAGTTTGATCTCTCTTCTTATTGTATGTACTTTATTTTTTCATCATTTTTGTTTTTATCTTCTCTCTTTTTAAATATTGGTCAGCTTTTCTACTGTATTCTTTACAATTATGAAGTTTTCTTACAATTTTATAGTTACACATTATATTGTATCTTTGTCTTATAACTATTTAGGAATTTTTGCCACCATCTTGGATTATACAGGGATTGTGAAACACTTTAACATAGTAGCTCATCCCCTCCAAACTTGTGGAAAATTTTTGTTATATATTTCCATATAATTCCATACATGTGTTTAAATCCTAGTAGATAGTATTATTGCTTTAGTTGTCCATCACTCATTTAGATTTTCTATTTGCATCGTGCACCACTCCCCCACCAGCTACAAGGAATCTTTTGTCATTTAATTAAATTTCAAGCTTGGGATTTTGTGGAACTTCTTGGTTTACTTCTTGGCCCCATTTGTAAGTTTTAATCTTTCAGGGTCTCATCACAAAGCATGGAGTTTTACCAGGCACCCCTCCTCATTAGGCCCTAGATCCCAAATGTTGTTGCCTAGACCTACAAATTTATCAAAAGGACTGTTAATCAATAGCAACTGCCAATATACACAGAAGGCTACCCGATAAGAAGCATTCCCGTATGCCAGGTTTAATTATTAGATTTCTGGCTTTTGTCAAAAATTGCTTAGCCATTTGTTATTTGCAAGAAGATACTGTTACACTACTAAAAAGTTTGGAGAGGTTGTGACAAGGTTTGGAGATTATAAAAGGAATTTGGAGAAGCTTCTGGTAAGCTGAAGGGAGCCTCTCACTTTTCCCTGAGTTGAGAGATGGAACATAACGTGTCCTTGTAGTGTTGCACATTAAACTGGTAGTGATTCTTATGGCTTGAGATGTTCCTCTACTCCTTGCAAGAAAAAATGCTATATGTTGAAGTCCTAACCCCTAATATCTCAGCATGTGACCTTCTCTGGAGATGTAGTTAAGGAATTGAGTAGCCCTCTGATCTATATGCCTGGTGTCCTTACAAAGTGGCCACTGGAGACAGAGTCTCAGAGGAGAGATTGAAGACAGAGATACTGATTGGACTGTGCTACCAAGAGCCAAGAGACAGCTGGGGCTATGGAAAGCTGAAAGGGGCAAGGAAGGGTCCAACTCCGGAAGCCTTGGGGAGACAGCTAATACAACACTTTCCTTCCAGATTTTCAGGCACCTAGAACTGAGAGAGAATAAGATTCTGTTATTTTGGGCCACACCATTTGTGGTCTTTTGTTCTCACGGGACTAGGAAACTACTGTATCTAAACATCTTAAATTCACACCTAAAGCACCTTTAAAGGGCGACTGATTGTCTACTCTGTGAGAGAAGCAAGGAAGCCTGCCTGGGCTGCACAAATATTTCTCAGGTGTTAGAGAAGGGCCACAGCTGACAGCGAGCAGGGGCGGAATTTTCTGACACTAACAGAGCCACTAAGATGCGAGAGAGAAGCAAAAGGAAGGAAAATCCCCAAATCTCCAAGCCCAAACCAATCAGGCCACAGATGAGTTTGCCTCTATCAGGGCATAAAGGAGAAAGATGCTTAATGACAGGGACAAAGGACCTCAGGACCATGCACTGACACGCCCCTAAGCCACCTCCAAACAGTAACATGATTCAGGAAGCACCCATGGCGCCTCTCATAACAGCATCAGTTGGGCAAGAAATTTCTGCCCTTTTCCTTCTGGAGAAGTAAAAAAACAAGGACTTGGGAGATGGAAGAAGGAACAGCAGAAGCTCAAAAGAAAAACTAGAAATTACGGTATACTCCTTTTCCCAACACAACTGACCAGTTTGCAATAGATCAAGGTCAGAGACAGAGAAGAAAATGCACTGACATTAATGTTTAAAGTTTCTGCTTATCATCTTGGGGCTTAGCACATTTTTGTACTGCTATAACAGTATACCTGAAACTCAATAACTTAAAAGAAGCAAAAATATATTTTCTCATAGTTCTGCAGGCTGAAAAGTCCAAAATCAATGTGGTGGCATCTAGCGAGGGCTTTCTTACCATGTCCTTTCTCGGGTAAAGATGGCAGGGCAAGAGAGAATCAACTCCCTCTGTAAGTGTCCCCACTGCCACTCACAAAGGAGGCCCCTGAAGGACACAATCACTTCCTACAGACCCATCCTTAGGGCTCTCACACTGGAACACCTGGATTTAGAAAAAGATGCATTCAATCCATAGCAGCTTGGACCAGACATTTTAATTACTGAAGCGGAGCATTTGGGGGCGGGCGTGACTAAGGAATATTATCTTACTTAAGAAGGGCCAAACAACAACAACAAAGTATCTGGAACTTCCACAGAGATTATGCAGAAACAGAAAGCGCTAACCCTGTAAGGAGAGAAGGAAAGAGACACAAACACAAAACCGAAGTTGTCTGTTTCATCATTTAACAGTTCCATGAAACAAATCCTCTTCAGTAAAAAAAATTGAAACCAGCCTAGAGAGGCAAACAGGTGAGACCAGTGGGATACTTGAGTCACGGGCTCTGTTTGTTGCTCCACCACACTACATTAAAGGAGACTCAGATACACACTTCTTCTTTTTGGGGAAATTATTCCATTTCTGTTCAACATGACATACTATGAATTTTTGTTATGGATCTATGACCCATTCAGGACGGGGGCTAAGCATTTTAGGAGATGAGCATGAGCTTGAAAGAGTAAAACCTGGATGTGTCATGAGGGCTTGGAAGGAAACCACATGTTCTGGCTTTCAGAATTAGCCGAACTAAAAGGGTGAAAATGCCAGGCACAGTGGCACAGGGCTGTATTTCCAGTAATCTGAGAGTCTAAGGCAGGAGGGTCACAAACTTAAACCCAGCCTGGGCAACTTAGGGAAGGGGGTGGGCGGGGGATGTAACTCAGTGTGGAAGCCACGTGTTCAATCTCCAATATGAAAAGAAAAAAAGAATAAAAGAATTACTTAGGGAGTGGGTGGGTTTGAAGGAATGGCACTTGAGAAGGAAACATTTCTAAATCCTTTATGTAGTTTTAATGTTTCAAACATCAAAATGTTTATATATTCAAAACTAAAATTTAATAAGGAAGAAAGAAGCCCTAAAATTCCTATGGACAGAAGGAAATAAACCTACTTGTACATCAGATTGATAACAATGAGTTCAAGAAACTTCTAACACAATAATCTGAATAGCATTAGTGGAATTTAGTTTAAGGACAAAGAAACTGCAAAGAAATCTTGAATTTTACTGAGTAGATTTGTTATTCATGGTGATATTGGTTATCTATGTGCATTGCAAGATAAATCAAATGATAAATACATTAGGTTCTTAGTGTGAGAGAAAAGAGAAGTTAATATTGAATGGGAGGGGGCCAGGGATTTAGCTCAGTGGTTCCAAAAAAAAGAAATATATGAGAAAGAACTTGGCAGTGTTGAATATAAAATACTACATACACAGGATTTTACATTTTTATTTATGTATTTAATAAATATGGTCACTGAAGCAATGTCAACTTAAATTCCATGATTACTGCTCAAGTTTACTAAAAGGTAAACTATGAGATCTCATCTGGGGTAAAATAAGGCTGGACATTTTACTGTAGCAAAAGCAAAGCAGACTGAAGGGATGGGGAAAAAAATTCTCACTGTGCAACCACCAAAGTAAAATTGATTCAATGATTGCCCTGGGTGCCTAAAATAGTGAATAAATTGGAGTAGTCGCCTAGTTCTCTTAGTTTAAAGTATCCCCACTCAGATTACTTATTAATTACAATACACATTTATGATGGAGAAACCTAGCAGATACATTAACTCATTAGTAAAACTTAGCAACACCAATGATAGAACAAATTACCATTATGTGTGTCACCACATGATACAATGATAAATACATAATATCATCTCTGTAATGCCATTTCCAAAAATATATAAATTGAATCATGAGGAAACAATCACATGATTCAGATTGTGGGAACTTCTAAAGAACTATTGCCCCAAAATCTCAAAAACAGTGTGGTCATAAAGAAAAAAAAAATCCCGAGGACATTTCTAGACAAACGAAGACTAAAGAAACAAGACAAGTAAAGGTATGTGTGACACTTGATTAGAGCCTCGATGACAAAAACATCTGTAAAGAATATACTCAAATGATTGGGGAAACTGAATATGGATTGTATTTAGTTAATATTGTTGAGCCAATGTTAAATATCAAATAGTATTATAGTTATACATAAGAACATCCATTTTTGTAGGAAAAATATGCTGAGTGTTATGGCTTGTACCTAGATGCCCCACCCCTAGTCTCATGTGGTCATAGGGGGCGCTTTTCAGAGGTGCCTGGATCTGGAGTGTGTGATGCTGGTTTCAAGGGTGTGTGGTTACTAAATTAGTGCACTGATTGGTTTGGCACAGTTCTGTGTAGGATTAAAGGTGCCCCACCCTGGATGTGTACTACTCGACATAAGGGTGGTAGTTTGGATACAATACAAAGAGACAGAATCTGTTACAGGTCCCTTGTAGCTTGCTGCCTTCTGCCTTCTCCCTGCCATGAACTGTTTCTCCCATGCAATGCCTGTCTGCCATCCCACCCTGCCTTGGAGGCAGCCAACTATGAACTGAAACCTCTATAAATTGTGAGCTGAAATAAACCTTTCCTCCTTTGAGTGGTGGGTATTTCATCTCAGCAATGAAAAAAGTAACTAAGACACTGAAGTATTTAGGAATCAAGTATTATGAAATCTGTACTATGTCAAATTGTCCTGTAATTGGAGATGACATAGTGAGTGAATAATACATCAAAAAAATAAACTTTTGGGGAATCCTGGAGAAGAAAAAACATGTGGTCATTGTACTAGTCTTTGATCTTTTCTTCCAGGATAAGTAATAACTAGAAAATGGGGAGATAAGAAGAACCATAGCATATTTCATATGAGATGTATCGGACTTAAAAGATAATAGGAGAAAATCTGCAAGACTATTGGTAGTTCTCATAGATTTGAGAGGCCTGACATTGAGATATATATAATAGAAAAAGACTTCTGGATGAAAGAAGATTGCAGCCATTTAGATAATAAATTGTAATGCTGATGGTATTTGGCATGCATGGTGAGAACTGCCACAAAAACAGAAAGAAAATAAAAAAGGAAAGTAGGATTGCCTTTTGAGTTTAGGTAAGCATTTGGGATTAGCCACATAAAGGAGCAGAGCCGAGGTTGACATAAATCACTTTAAAAACAAAGAATTGGCTTTTGTGGCTTGCCAGATGAAATTGAAACTTGATATTTCTAAATAAGAGAACTTGGCACCATTGGATAAAGTCAGACTAGGAAATACTAGCTGTAACTCCCCCAAAGGATGTTGGCCAAAAGTGTCAAATATTCTCATCCTCTGCCAAGTCAATTCTTAATGGAGTGGAATGCAACAGGTATTTCAATGCATTGCCATCAAAAGCAGTTTCTCCAAAGCCTCTTTCTAGATTTCAAGTTCCTAGGCCACCTGCTGTTATCTATATATCTTCTTACTGGGAAAGGATGCTCTGGTCATATGCAGTACATCTCTTTCCAGTATTCCAGCACCTGAGACAGTTTTCTGTTTAAATGAATAAACTGGTGTTCTGATTTACAATTCTACATATGACCTTGGTTAATATGATTTTGGTTGGTGGGGTGATGAAAAACTGGAAGCAACATGTTATATCAGGAGAGCACATGTACACACATCCCTGGGTTTAAATCCTAACTCTACTAGTTTTCAGCTGCAAGACAGAAGCAAGTTGCTTATCTACTACTCTAAGTTCAGTTTTCTAATTCATAAAATTATAATGCCTGGTATTGTTACAATAACTGATTTTTATTAAAGCCATTGCACCCAATGAGTGCATACATTTAATTAGAGGAAATATACTATCGTTTCAGGAACTTTGTGTTAATACTGAGATACAGATGAAATCAATACCATGCTTATGAAGAACTTAAAGATAAAAAGCAGAAAAAAGCAGGGGTAGCTACTCTATTTGCAGACAAAGTGGATTTCAGGCGAAGACTGATGAAGAGAGACAAAGAAGGTCACTACATCCTCTTAAAGGGAACATTCCAACTGGAAGAGATAACAATCATAAATATATATGCACTAAATACCAGCACATCCAACAATATAAAACACATAATAATGGACATGAAAAATCAAATAAGCACTAATACAATTAAATTGGGGGACCTCATACCCCACTGTCACAAATAGACACATTCACTACACAAAAACCCAACAAAGAAATATCAGAACTGAAACAAACTTTTGAACAAATGGACTTAGTAGATGTCTACAGTGTTTCATCCCACATCAGAATACATATTCTCCTCAGCTGCACACACGTTTTTCTCCAAAACAGAACACATACTAGCTCACAGAACATGCTTAAGTTAATGCAAAAGAATTGAAATTATTCCATCTATATTATCAGACCATAGTGCAATGAAATTGGAAATTAATGGCAAAAGAAACACAAAAACTGCCTAAAGACATGGAAATTAAATAATAATTAAATAATAATAATAAATAATAACAAATAATGGGTCACAGATGAAATTAAAGATGATATTAGTTTCTACAATTAAACAATAATGACATATGACATACTGAAATGTATGGGATGCAATGAAAGCAGTTCTATGAAAGAAATTTATAGCACTGAAGTCTGATATCAGAAATACAGAGTGAGTTCAAATAAACAACCTAATGTTGAACCTCAAGTTTCTAGAAAAAGAAGGGTAAGTCAAGCCCAAAGCTTGTACAATGGAGGAAATTATGAAGATCAGAGAAGAAATCAATTGAGTCTAAGAAAATAATACAAAGATTCAATGAATTGGAGAGTTGGTTCTTTGAAAGATTAAATAAAACTGATAAACCCTTAGGCAACCTTATCAATAAAAGGAAAGAAAAGCCAGGGTGCCATACCACTGCTTCCAGAGCATAGGAAGGGGCTTCCGGGCCACCGTACCACCACTCCCAGCAGAGAGGAAGGGGCTTCTGGGATGCCATACAACTGGTCCCAGGGCAGAGAAAGGGGCTTCTGAACCACTGTACCCCTGCTGCCAGAGCAGAGGAAGGGGCTTCCGGGCTGCCAAACCACTGCTCCCAGTGCAGAGAAGATGAGCTGTGTGGGAGCCAACAGCACACCACCACCACCATGCTGAAATGAGAAGACACATAAACAAGTCTCAAAACCAGACTTCCAGATCACCGACAGCAACCCAAAAGGGAAATGAGATGGAACACTCTGATACTCAATGACCTGGACTCCCTGAACTGTCAATAAAAGAGGATTTGGAAAAAATGAAATCAGAAACAATTTCTCAGATAACAGCAGAGACTGTGCTCCTAGTGCAAGATATGATTAATGAATCTAGAGAGGAGCTGAGGAACATGATGGAATCCCAACATAGGAAACAAATGGAATCCATAAAACAGATGCAAATAGATTTCCAGATTAAAAACTCCATTGAAAGTCTACACAGCAGAAAGAGGCAATGTGAGGACAGAATTTCAGATATAAAAGATGAGATTGCAATTAGTGACTAGGAAAAGAAAAATTGCTTCAAAATTGTAAGGGACCATGAGAAATCAATCCAGCAGCTGCTAGATGATGCAAAGATGAATAACATAAGACTGACTGGAGTCAATGAAAAAACAGGAGAGTGTAGATGACATAAAAAAAACTATTCACAGAAGTAATGGGAGAAAATTTCCCAAGCAGGGGAAAAGAACTTGACATACAGATAAGTGAGGCATATAGGACTCCAACTAGCCTTGATCAAAAAAAAACTCTACACATAGGCATATAATTGTTAAGATTCCAGAAACCCAACAGAGGAACAAAGTTCTACAAACAGAGAAAAGAAACAAATCACATACAAATGAAAGCCCATCAGAATCACAGCAGACTTCTCAACACAAATTCTCAAGGCAAGAAGAGGTTGGAGTGATGTATTTCAAGCCCTAAAGGAAATCAGCCTCCAACCCAGATTGATGTACCCTGCAAAACTATCTTCCAAAGTTGATGGAGAAATAAGATACTTTCATGACAAAGAGCATCTTAGGAACTCCATGAATACTAAACCAACGCTCCAAAAAATTTTAGACAATATCCTAGGAAAAGACAATGAGGATCACAACCCCAAGAAGCCCAGCAGAATGAATCCATTGGGCATGACAAGAAATCAAATGTAAAGGGGGAGAATCCAACAAAAACAAAAAGTCATGACAATGATAAGTCAATATGTATGAGTTGTAACTATCAGTGTTAATGGTCTCAATTCACCAATCAAAAGAAATAGACTGGCAGAATAGGTGAAGAAGCAAGATCCAACAATATGCTGCATAAAAGAAACACACTTAATTCAAAAAGAAACTCACAGACTGAAAGTTAAAGGGTAGAAAACAATACTTCATGCAACAGGAACCTGAAAAAAAGGAGGACTAGCTATCCTCTTTGCAGATTAAGTGGATTTCAAAGCAATGCTGATTAAGAGAGACAAAGAAAGACACTATATCCTTGTAAAGGGAACAATCCAACGGGAAGAGATGACAATCATAAATATATATGCACCAAACATGAGTGTGACCAACTATATAAAACTAATACTAATGGACATGAAAATCATATAAGCACTAATACAACAGTAGTGGGGGACCTCAATACCCCACTGTCACAAATAGATAAACTAGACAAAAAATAAGTAATGCAATACTAGAACTCAATTGAACTCTTGAATAAATGAACTTAATAGATATTTACAGTGTTCCACTCCACAAAATCAGAATACACATTCTTTTCAGCTGCACATGGGTCGTTCTCCAAAACAGGCCCCATACTCGCTCATAGAACATGTTTAAGTAAGTGCAAAGGAATTGAAGTTATCCCCTGTATATTATCAGACCATAGTGCGATGAAATTGGAGATCAATAGCAAAA
>NW_004624896.1:108881-159060 GCF_000247695.1 Heterocephalus glaber | reverse complement strand
ATAATATTTTTTTTAAAAAAGGAAAGAGAAGATTCACTGAAAAGGGTGAATGAAAAGGGTGAAATCACAGCAGATCCTGCAGAAATTCAGAAGATCTCCAATACTTACTTCTGGAATCTGTACTCAAATAAGATGGAAAACACAGAAGAAATGGACAGATTCCTAGATTTATACGAATTACCAAAGATGAATCAAGAAGATATAAAAATTCTAAATAAACCACTATCAATGAAATTGAAGATGTATTAAAACTTACCAACAAAAGAAAAGCAGGTCCTAATGGACTCAACTGCTGAATTCTACAAGAAATTTAGAGATCTAATGGCACTACTTCTCAAACTCTTTAAAGAAATTGACACGGAAGCAATGCTACCAAACTCATTCTGGGAGGCAAGCATGACTTGATACCAAAACCAGAGAAGGATCCAATCAAAAAACCAAACTACAGGCCTATCTCCCTAACAACCATAGACACAAAAATCCTCAATAAGATACTGGCAAACAGAACACAATAAATCATGAAGATCATACAGCATGAACAGATAGGATTCATCCCAGGGATGCAAGGATGGTTCTATATACACAAACCAAAAAATGCAATACACCACATAAACAGAACCAAGGACAAAAACCACAGAATCATCTCAATAGATGCAGAAAAAGCAACTGACAAACTCCAACACCCATTCATGATAAAAACCCTAAGAAAACTAGAATAGATGGTCTTCATCTCAATCTGATAAAAGCCATCTATGATAAACCAACAGTCAACATCATACTAAAAGGACAAAAACTGAAAGCTTTCATTCTAAAATCAGGAACAAGACAAGGATGTCCACTATCTCCACTCTTGTTCAATATAGTTCTGGAAACATTAGACAGAGCAATTAGACAAGAGAAAGAAATATAAGAAATAAGGATAGGAAAGGAAGAAGTTAAATTATTATTTTTGGATAATATGATAATATGATACTCTACATAGAAGACCCCCCAAAAATCCACCAAAAGACTCCTAGAATTAATAACCAAATTCAGTAGCATAGCTGGATACAAAGTCAACACTTCAAAATCAATAGCATTCCTGTACACAAATAGCACTCACTGAGAGAGAAATTAGGGAAACAATTCCTTTTACAATAGCATCCAAAAAAAATGAAATACCTAGGAATCAATCTAAAGAAGGAAGACCTTTACATTGAAAACTGCAGTACTCTGAAAAAGGAAATGGAAGAGGATATCAGAAAATGGAAAGATATCCCTTGTTCTTGGGAAGGAAGGGCCAATATAGTGAAAATGGACCTACTTTCAAAACTGTTATACAGATTTAATGCAATCCCAATCAAAATACCAATAGCATATCTCACAGAAGTAGAGTAAAAATCCTAAAATTCATTTGGAACCAGAAGAGACTTAGAATAGCAAAAGCAATTCCAGGCAACAAAGGCAAGGTAGAGGGCATCACAATCACTGACTTGAAAATATACTGCAAAGCTACTGTGATAAAAACCACATGGTACTGGCAAAAACAAAAACAACAACAAAAAACCAGACTTGAGGATCAATGAAACAGAACAGAAGATGCAGAAACAATTCCAAACACATTCAACTACCTTATCTTTGACAAAGGGGGTAAACACCTTCACTGGAAGAAAGATAGCCTCTTTAATAAACGGTGTTGGGAAAACTGGCTTTCCACATGCCAAAGATTAAAACTAGACCCATATCTTTCACCATGCACTAAACTAAAATAAAAATGGATCAAAGCTCTAAATATTAAAACAGGAGCACTAAATCTGCTGGAAGTTTGGATAGGTAGAACTCTTGAAGACATATGTGTAGGCAAAGACTTTATGAACAGAACTCTGATTACACAGGAAATATCACAAAGCATCAATACCTGGGACCTCATCCTATTAAAAAGCTTTTGGATAGCAAAATAAACCACCAACAGAGTGAAGAGACAACCCACACGGTGTGAAAAAACATTTTGCCAGCTGTCCCTCAAAGGACTAATATCTTGAATATATAAAGAGCTCAAAAAAAATCAGACCCTTCCAAATTTAAAGACCCAATCCAAAAATAGGCATATGAAATGAACAGACACTTCTCAGATGAAGTAGAAATGGTAAATATATGAAAAAATGCTCAACATCACTGGTCATTTGAGAGATGCAAATTAAATCAATGCAGAGTTTCTACCTCACTCCAGAAAAAATGGCTATTATCAAGAATTCAACCAGTAACAAATGCTGGCAGGGGAAAAAGAAACCCTTCTCCACTGTTGGTGGGAGTGTAGACTGGTGAAAACACTTTGGAAATCAGTGTGGACATTCCACAAAAAACAAAAATCAGAGCTTCCATTCAACCTGGCTATTCCACTTTTTGGTATCTTCCCAAAAGAATTGAAAGCATCATACCACAGCAATATATGCACACCCATGTTTATAGTCGCAGAGTTTATAATAGCTAAAGTTTGGCAACAGCCAAAATGCCCCTCCACCCATGAATGGATAAAGAAAATGTGGCGTTTTTATATATAATGGAGTACTACTCTTCCATACAGAAGGATAAGCTTGAGGCATTTCTAGCTAAATGGATGTGCTTTGAGACCATACTCTTAGGTGAAATAAATAGGACACACATATTTAAATACTACATTATTTCTCTGATGTGAGAAACCAAAAGTGTAAATAACGACCAAGATGTATAACAGATACTTGGAAATGGGAAAAAAATGTTGAAATAGGATGGAAAGCAAGGGAGGGATAAGGGAAGGAAAAGAAAGAAGGGGTGGGATTTAGCTCAGTGGTGCTACCACCTGCCTTGCAAGCACAGGGTCCTGAGTTCAATTCCCGGTACCAAAAAAAAAAGAGACTAGAAGAAAAAGTGGAAACAAAGTTTTTGTAAATAAGGAGGGTAAGAAGAGTTGAAGGGAGGGGAATGGGAAAATAAGAAGCAAGATCTATCAAGTACAGGTACAAATTCCCTATGATGAATGTGATCATCATGTGTATCTAAAATGTACCAATAAAATAAAGCCACCCCCCAAAAAACAACAGAAAATATTGACCCTAAAAAAGAAATAGAAAATATTTTGTCATGGATAATATCTATAATACTATCTTTAAAAACCTTGATCTATCTTGATCCTTCCAATGCTAGTTTAATGTTACAAAACAACAATGAAAGGAATGCTTTACAGATACAATTCTGTTTAAAGCAATGTCAAGAGTCAACATAGTAAAATTCATTATTCTAATAACAGAATTTTGTATTCTGTATGTCAGTTTCAAGCAAGACTGAAAAAACACACTCAGCAATTACAAACAATATTCATGACTGTTCCCCAGTCAGATGTTTTCTTTAGGAGACCTTGAAAAACATACTGAGTATTGTCTGCTGTGCTTTTAATATCAAAATTTAATCGGTGTACTTCCTTACACTTAAGAACTCTCTCATTAGAATCCTTGTTAGAATCAGTGTACATATTTAAAATATTAGACATACAGATACATTGTGAATGATTTCAAAGAACTCAAATGATGCACTTGTCAGAAGGAAAAAATTCCGGAGGGTTGCCTCATTGATTGGAATGGAACTGTTTTATTCAGAAGGCTCAGATTAGCAGCAGAAGCAGCTGTTCAATGAAACACTTTCCTTTTCCACCTACTCTCCAACTGGATGACGGCAGGCAGAGAGAGATTGAAATGACCAAGGTTAGAGCATGATTTGACAGGACTTCTAGGTTTTTGCTTGAATGATTTTTTTTTGTATTAAATTCTTTTATTGGTACATTGTAGGTATACAACACAATTACATTTCTCATTGGGAATTGTACCTTTACATAATGCATCTTGGTTCTTACTTTTTCCCCATTCCTAGCCCTCCCTTCACCCCCTCCACCCTTCCCTATTTACAAAGACTTTATTTCCATTTTTCCCATTTCTCATCGTTTTTCCTTTCCCTTCTTTCCTTTCCTCTGCCCCTCCCACTACCCTACCCGTTGGGACCTTTTCTTCCTATTTTACATTATCGATTATTCATTTTAATCATTGGTACATTTTAGGTATACAATACAATGACATTCATCATTGGAAATTTGCACCTTTACATAGTCTCTCTTGGTTCTTATTTTTCACCCTTGCCCAGCCCTCCCTTCAACCCCTCCATTTCTCCCTATTTACAAAGATTTTGTTCCTATTTTTCTATTTTCTCATATTAATCCCATTCTAGAATACAGGTGCAATTAGTGGATTGGTTGAATACTCAACTATTTGGTTCATATACTAAGGTTCTAAGAGTTTTTTTCATTGTTTCTTAATTATTAGAGTTCACAAGTCAAGGTTTTTTATACTAATTTGCGTGATTTTTCTGTCCCTGAATTGCATAAGCAGGTACCCCATTCCCTTTATATCTCGACAGAGTTGATGAACAAAATGTTCAAAGATACATTATTTTATCATGTTAGCTCAGTAAATGGGTCCTCTGTCAGACATACTGGTCTTAGTTCTTAATTTTAGTTAATTTTCTCCTTTCCTTTTACAAAACTCTGTTCCCACTCACAAGAACTGATACACTCATTGCTATGGTCGCCATTTAGACAGGTGTTGGGGATACAAGAAGTCAAGGGCTTCCTTCTCTTTGGACCTGTCAAATACTAGACCCCCAGAGACTGTGAAGTGTGTAAGTGCTGCTTGAGCAATGGGTCCATGGGGCGCATGGGAAGACAGCTTTGGAATGGAGGCAGGCCACATCTGGCAGGCATTGCTCTTCCCGTTTAGACCCTACTCAGATGGCCATGGTGAGCCACTGTAAGAACTCAAAAAAGAAGCAATGTGGTATTTTTTAAAAATCTGCACTGAAGGAAAGCATTATAATATGGCCCAGCATTTGCTTGGTACTGGGGATAAAAGAGGGAAAGAGGTAATATGGCCCTGCCCTTAGGGAACTTACAACCTAGTACAGTAGTAGCATGGGAATTATATAGGGGGAAATGGTTATTCTGATGATAACAGTGACAAAAATAGGAAACATAACAGTGTATATTCCCATTTATGGAACACTCACCAGGAGTCAGGCCTTGCACACTTCATATACTCTCTGTCCTCTCTTCACACAGAAACTAGTGATTTTCACAGGCTGTATCTTGTCATCTTTCTCTCAAACCCTTCCAGAGGCTTCCCATCTCAGTCAGTGCCTATAGCCAAGATCTCTGAAACTACAAATGTCTCACACTGCCACCAATGGTGATTTCTCAGCACTCATCTGTAACTACTTCCTCCTCTTTGCACCAGCTAGGGTTTTTCTACACCTTTTTGCCTTAGGGCTTTCCTGCTCCAGAAGGTTCTTTCTCCTTTGTATTTCCATGGCTCACTCTTACCTCTATCAAGCCTCTGCTTAAGTGTCTTTTCTTGCCTCTCCCAACCACTTTCTTTTTAATTTTGAGTAAAGGTGTCACTAAGTTGTCTAAGGTAGGCTTGGACTTTTGATTCTCCTGCCCTAGCCTCCTAGTGTTGGGATTACAGCTAAATCTTTTCAATGCCACCTTCTCTAGCTATCCTGCAGGATATCATGCCAATAGCATTCTCTATTCCTTTTGCCTTGTTTTATAGTTCTCCTTGACACTTACATTCAGACACATCACACACATGTTGCTTTCTTCCTCCACTAAATCGTAAACTCCATGAGGGTAGGCTCTTTGTCTTATTTGGTGCTGACTTCTTGCTAACTAGAATAGTGCCGGTCATCACTTCTCCTCAATAACCATGCAATGAATAGAAGAATGAAAGCTTACAGTAGCCCTGTGAGGTGAGTACTATTATTTTTCCCACTTTACTGATGAGGAAACAAATACCAATTGAAATACTAAAGGTTCTGTATCTGTAAAGTGGCAGAACTGGGATGTTCATAGGATAAAACAAGAATCAAAACCTCATCTTTCGTAATCTTGTACTGTGTGCCCACCATGCTTCTAAGTGCTTTACGTACTACTAACATTTAATATTCACCACCTTATTTTACATGAGGAAATTAAATTAGGGGTTTAGGATCTGGCCTGACATTTTTGCAGTTGGTAGTAAATTAAGAGCCTGTGTTCTTAACCATTTGCTATACTACTTAATTGGGGTAATTCTTCAAGAACTATGACTTGTAGTTAAGGTACCAGAAGAAATCCAGGATTATTAACACTACTATGACTGGGGACTACCATTGAGGGTAGTGATTAAATCTTTGATATCTTTACCTGGCTATTAGGATACAAGTTCACCTACAGTGAAAGGGATCTAGATCAACCACAACAGATGACAGAAGTTAGTAGCTGCCTCACACCAAAGTCTGGGCAGACTCATAGTATGTAGAATGAGATCCTCAGGAACCCACCTTATTGCTTTGTAATCCCCAGAATGTTTCCCTCTGTCATAGTTTGTTTGTACTAACAAAACACTGGAGATTGAGAAATTTATCAAGAACAGAAATGTATTTCCATACAGCTCTGAAAAGTCCAAGACCAAGGTGTCAGCCAGCAGGTTCTGTTTTGATGAGGGCCACTCTGTTTGCAAGATGGTGCCCTGCTGTACCCGCTGTAGGGAAGTATACTGTGTCCTCATGTGGCACAAGGGCAAAGGAGAGCCTAAAGTAGTTCCTTCCAGCTCTTATTTTTTGAGGGGAGGGGACTTTGAGAAAGGGTCTTTCTATATAGTTTAGGCTGGCCTTGAACTCACTATGTAGCCCTGGCTGGCCTCAAACTCACACCAATCCTCTGCTTCAGCTTCCTGAGTGCTGGGATTACTGGTATGTGCCACCACCTCTGGCCCTTCCAGGTCTTTTATAAAAACATGAATCTATTCACAAAGGCAGGTCTCTTAGGACTTAATCACTTCCCCAAATGCCTTGCCTGTTAATACCACCACAATGGGGACATCATTCAAACCCCCCAAGATAGCTCAATATTACCACATTCCAATCACCAGAAAGGGACAGAGGGAAATGGCAAGGGGACATTCCATTTCTTCCTTTCCTCCTCTTCCTTCTTGAGATAGGGCCTTGCTATGTTGCCTAGGCTGGCCTTGAAGTCTTGAACCGGGCTCAAGTGATCTCTTGATCCATCTTCCTGAACAGTTTGCACTACAGGTGCATGCCACCATCAGGCTTCGCTCCACTCCTTTTAGAGCACAACCTGGAAGATGCAAATATCCTTTCTACTCACACTCCACTGGCCAGGACTTGGTGATCTGGTCACACTTGGGGTTTATTATGGGTAACCATGTGTCTGGCTTTATTATATTAATAATCATGTACACTGAGGATCAACTAGCAGTCTCCATTGCAGAGATCCCAATAGGCTTCTCAAACGTAACACTGCTGGAACTATGTTCCTGCTTGTTCTCCCAGTCCTTTGCACAGCTATCCCCATCTCAATGGCGGCAAATGAGACAAATCCAGAGGCTTAATTTTAAGACATAGTGAATTTGAAGTGTCTGTGGAGTATCTAGTATAAATTTTCAAAAAGGATTTGAAAATTTTGTGTCTGAAAGTTTCTGAATGAGCTCTGTGTTCAAGATTCAGACTTGATTTCTGGCTGAAGTGCTAAAAAGTGATTATGAAGGGTACTGTCAAGAGACTGTAATATGGTGGGCATTGGGGAACCAAAGCTGGACAGGCAGAGGACTCTGCAGAAGGCACCCGAGGAAGCGCGGCCCAAGACAGTCGGAGAAGCCAGACAATATGTAAGGTGCTGGAATCAAAAAAGCAGTTTCTTGGAGGCAGTGGTCAGTATCTACAAGGCTGCAGAGGTCAGATAATTCGGAAATTCAGAGACAACCTTTGGATTTGGCTATTATGCGAAAGTGACATCAATACAGGTGATTTATACAGTAAAACTGAGGTGGATGCTACATTTTAGCAGCTGAAGAGGAATTTGGGGGAAAACGGGAACCCAGGCACAGACAGCTTTTTAAAGAGAAGGGACAAAATGGGAATTTATGAATAGGAGAGGTAACAACAGGGCAGTAAGAGTCTTGAGGTGAACCGCCTAACCCCTGTGGAAAAATATTAGCTGTAGAAAGGATGAATGGTTCATATCTTAAGACAAATCAAGAAGAATGCAGATTTACACAGGTTAGGCATGAAGGAGAGCATGCACAACATGTTAATGATAAATAACGATACAGATAATATTAATAGTACTACTACTAAGGACTAACAAATTCTTGACTGCATTCTGGGAGAAAGATGCAGCAGGACTACAAATCTGAGCCCAGCCCGGGAAATTTAGTGACCTTGACTCAAAATAAGCAAAAACCAACCAACCAAACAAACAAAATGCCCTGAGTTCAATCTCCAGTACCACCCCCAAAAGTTTTTAAACGCACTTATAAACCAGACAATGTTCTTCATGGAGCTAATTTTACTTCAATAGCGTTTCTTAATACTAGGGGTACTCACATACTGAAAGCTTAATGTCTTGAACGTGTTAACATTTTGATGAGGCCTAAAAACAACAACACTGAATACCACCCCATTTAACCTTTATTTTTTCCAGACTCTCGGATTTCTGATCCTGGGGTACGCTGCGTAAGACAAAAAATGTTTTTGCACTTGGATTCATCTGTTGTGATTCACATCAACAAGAAATCTTGAGCAACAAAATAGCTCTGTCAAAAAACCAGCTACACCAGCAGTTTAGGGAAGAATGCTTCATTTTAAAAAGCTTGTTGGGATTAGTAGATACATATTAGTAGACTACTCTCATAATCACTGAAAAAGTTTCCATACTTTTACTTCCTTTTGAACTGATTTCTTGAGAGCAGGGATAGAGATTGTCGATCTTTTATTGCTTCTCAAGGCCTGGCAGAGTTCTAGGTAAAGAGGAGAAGTTCAGTTTGTTCAAGGAACAAATGTATGCCCTCACAAAATTAAACTGCTCTTTTTACTCTACATGTGAAATGAGAAAACTATTAGAAACTGAGTGTCATTAGGACTAGAAGAGTCTACAGAATTTACTGCACACTTAGTAAATACTAAATACCTGAAGGAAAAATATGGCTATGATACAGTAGAGAAATGTTCACCAAAACTGACGTATGTGGAGGTGGAACACTACTGAAATTCTGTGGACTCCTGACAATACTCATGCTGGTAATTTTCATTAATAAATTTGAAATGGATAAACCAAAAAACACAGTAAGTTCCTGACTCAAGTATAATACTAGTGTCACTAGTAAGAATAGTTAACATTAATGAACTAAAAAGGATATTAGTTAATTTCTCCAGATTCCTCCAGGAGGAATCAGGTTCCTTTTTGGTCTTAGTAAAGAACTGGACACCTTTTTGACATCTAAGAGCAATTTTATCTCCCTTCAGTCTTTAATCTTTTCAGAATTCAGGGATTTTGGTTAATTTTGATACTTCAGGGTACTATAAAACTTCAGACAATTTCTACTTAGGGAGTAGAATAGTGGAAAGTATCTCTACATGCTAGATATAGTAATAACGTTTGCTTTTATTCTAATAGTCTCCTTAAAATTTTTCGTTCTCAGTTGTTTTAGTAATTTGCAAAGATAAATCCTTAAAGGCTTATTCTATTTCTTTCCATGAACTATAATAGTAAAGTTTCCAAATGTGTAGCTCTAATGAGGGAGGAATGAAAATATTTTTTAAATACTTCAAAATCAGACACAGCTTAATACTGTCATTTGCCATCAGTTTTCCTAGAACTTAAATTACTCTTGCTTATTGTTGTACAGTTAGTTTTTTCCTGGTACCGGGGATCGAACTCAGGAACTTGCGCTTGCCAGGCAGGCACAGCGCCACTGAGTTACATACCCGGCCCTAACTGGTTAATTTTTTAATAGTTGGCTTTAGGTGGGACGTGGTACATAAACATATGTATATATCTCAGACTTTATAAAGCAAGAATGACAGGTAAAAAAGACATGTCTATGCATGGTTCATGGCATAAGAAATTTGAAGATAAGATGACTGAGGCTTCATATAATATTTTAAGGGCTTATCCACAAAGTTGCAAATCATAGCTGATTGTCAATGATTGTGGCTTTGCTAGCAAGTGTTGAACTCATTAAAAACTCCTTTTAGATAAAACGGCCACCCTGATACGAAATATGATGACGCACTGCTTCAAATCGGTTCGGCCGACATGCGGATCAAAATTAGCTTCCATCCACGTGGAGTCAACTCGGAGGCCACTTCGCCACCCGGACGCACTGGGAGCCCTCCGCGAGGGGACGGGCGCTCCCCGCCGGGTCCCGGGGGCTAGCGATGCGCTCTGCGCGGGCAGGAGGCCTAAGCGGATGACCTTGGCCTCCGGAAAGCTAGCCCGCACGCTCAGGTCACCCTGTCCCGTTTACCGGAGCAGCTCCGGGTGAAGAGGGGTGGTCAGGGTCGGAGCCTAGCGACTGAGGCTTCTGCGCCGCCTCGGGGCTTGAACCTATCAACGCCGCCTCCGCCAATACTCGGAGCCGACTCGTCCCCCAATAAAATCGGAGGCGTTCTTCCACTGGGTAGACCACGGGGTGCGGTCCAGCCCTCCAGGGAGTGCCGCGGGCTTCCGGAGCGTACCTGGTTCTTTCTGCTCGGCCACCGACAGCACAGAGTGAGGTGAGTGTTAACCCCTTTGCCCAGTCCTAAGATGGCGGCCGGCCCCGGTGGGTTCGGCCGAGCCGCGAGCCCTCATCTCCCCTTCCCAGCCGCCCCTGCGCCGGGGGCGACGGGAAGCCGGAGGGGGGCGAGCTGGCCGGGGGTGGGGCCGAGCGCGGCGCCCTCCGCGTGCGTTCCGTCCGGCCCCGACTCCTCGCGTCTCGGCTTGAAGCCCTCGCCCGGCCGGGCGGCGCGCGCTGCCTGCCGGGATACTCGGCCCGCCCAGCCCGTCCTCCCGTTTGGCGCCGCGGTCGCGAGATCAGTGTTCCTCCCAAGATGGTGGCGCTGGGATCGGGGTGACTCTGGGAGACGACAGGGCCCGCTCCCTCTCCGCCTAGACCGCGACGCACCACCCAGCCCTCGCTCGTGCGCCCCGCCGCTGCGCAGCCGCCCGCTGCCCGCTTAGCTTCGCCTCCGCCGACCCTCAGCGCCTCCTCGGCGTCGCTCGCGGCCTGCAGCCCCTGCCAGGCGGCTCCGCAACCCCTCGGCGCGCACCGACAGCGGCGGCTGGCGACGAGCGTCGGGTTCTCGGCGGCCCAGGCGCGCCGTGTCCCGGCCCGGCTTCCGGAGAAGGCGGCGCGGGTCCCGCATGAGCCCCGGCGGTGGCGGCAGCGACCGGGAACGGGGCGGTGGTGGGCGGAGGCGCGGGCGAGGGTGACTACGACCCGAGAGGCCGCATCCCAGGCGCGGGGGCGACGACAGGTCAGTGTCGCTGGACGGGCCCGGCGGGCGCGCTTCCTCCGCCTAGCCCTTCGCCCCCGCCACTCCCGGGCGGTGCTGCCGGGGTGGGCGCCTTCCTCTCGCCTGCCCGAGCGGGGTCGGGGCCGGGGTGGCCGCGCTTTAACTGTCAGCCCGCCTGGGCGTCCAAGGAGGATTTGGTCGCCCGAGTGGACCCAGGCGGGGCACACGCGCGGGGCCCCGAGGTTTGGGTCTCGTCCGAACTGGGATCGCCGAGCCAGCCGGGGCCCCGGGCGGGGAATGGCCTGGTCCTTCAGAGGCATCATCGAGGTTTCTGGCACCCCGAGGAAGACATATTTAGATATGTGCTTAGTGGGTTGGGCTTTGGGGGTGGATTGATGGGGGGGGCCGAATGAAGTGGGGTGTCAAGCTCGGGAATAGTGCTTGCAGATTACTCGTGCCAGTCACCGAGATTTGTAGTTAATGTGAGTTACGGTGTTTACCAGAGACTGTTCTGTTAAATTTAAATGCAAATCTGTAAGCACCCCGCCCCCCCCGCGCCCTTTTCAGCTAAGAAAATGGAAAGAACCCTCTCCTCATCTTGGTGGGGAGGCTTTTGTTGGTAGAGCCAGAGCTGAATGTACCAAATGCCTTAGTTGTTAAACTATAAAACAAGATTTTAATATATTGGTTCATTTAGAATTCTCGAGAGATAATTGAGTCCTAATTTTTTTATGACTTCCTATGAGCGTGGCAAAGTAGAAACTGTACAAAGTCTGTGATTATATTAAGTGGCTAGCTTGCTTTTCAAATGTAAGCTAAATAGCACGTGGGATCTGTGCTTCAAAGTAATTTTCAATCATGAAGGAGTATAGATATGATCCATAATTTTGCATCACTCCACTACCTTCAGTTTTGAAAAACCAGCAGTTTATTCCATAATTTTTTTTGGGGGGGGGAGAAGGAAGAGGGTTTGAAATGAAGTCCTAAAGTTTAAGAAATACAAATGTTAAAAAGTTACATGTTAAAGACATGTAGGAGCCCAGTAAATTTGAATAAATTGGAGAAGTGGGATAAGTGAGATTATTTAATAAGCCATGTGAAATTTAGGGTTTAGGAGAGATAAAAAGAAAATTTTGTCTTGGAAAGGGTAGTAGGAATAGCTTTGGGATTAGAACCTCCCTTTAAATCTAAGATACTTACCACATTTTAAATGAAACGAATGCAATACTAATGATGCTGATGATAAATACTAAAGACTACCAGAAGCCCTTAAACGTATAAACTTAAACAAGACCAAAAAACAAAACCAACAGCAAAACAAGAAATAGCTTCAAGAAAGAATTTACAACCTTTACATATTTGTAGTATGCACAGAATTACAAAAACAATACAAAGAAATAATTTGTAATCTTTACACAATTAGAATGCAAACTATGAAAGTCTTGTATCAATATTTTACTAGCATTACGGTGCTCAGTAGTGCACACACTGTCTTCTCTGGACATTGTCCCCATCCCCCGGGAGTTCAACTTTATACAGAGATACAAAATAACTGTTGATTCTTTTTCAGAGGTTTTGTAGAGTGCTTTTATTTTACCTCCCTTAAATCTTTCCTTATTTCATGGTTTAAAAGTTGGTGGTGGGAGGAAAACTTTCTCATCTTCCTTGTTCAGTACATTTAACAGGACTCACTGGGTGCCGACAGTGCCTTTGACTTATAAGATTTAATCAGTTTTATTTCTTAAACTTTAGGACATTTTGGTTTCTGTGTTCTTCACTCTCAAAAAATTTTTAATTGTTTGTCTCAGTATTGTAATCAGAGGCTTTACCTAAAACTACCTGCCCAAGCTCTTGAAATGATGTTTCCAAATGTCTGTTTTCTTAAATGATTACTGGTTCTGTATCATTCACCAGTCACGTTTATTTAGACTTATACCTGATAAACCAAATGTAGAAACATAATGCATGTGCAGCTATTAAAATTTTTTCTAATTTTTTGAGTGAAAACAAATTTTCAGAAGTAGGCTTTCAAGTAAGTAGTGCGTGTGCCAGAAGGTTGTATAGAAGATATGTTAGCTGCTCTTTTCGTTATGGTTCAGGACAACAGTTTTGCCTGGTTTTGGCAGTTTTCCCCTAACTGCCAAGTGTAAAGATAATGTAATAAATCAGAACTATAATGGTATGTGCAGTGGAAGTAGCTCTGTAATTAGCCTGCTTTTCTTGATCCACAGTTTTATTATCTCTGAAACAAGATGGTGAAATTATCTCAGGTTTGTGAGGATTAAGGTATGTAAAATGCCTAATAGGGTAAAGGCACTCAGTTTTATCTTAGAAATAATTTTCCTCCCTGGTTTTCCTGAATAGTCTTAAAGCACCTTGTAAATACTGAACTACAGCATATTCTGCTTTATACTGCTTGATTTTGATTTTTTTCATTGTGAACTTCCTCTTAAAGGGCAAGGACTGCTAGTAATTACCAGGGAGTTTGATACCATATGTCTTAGTCTGTTTTGACAGTTAATACAAAGTACTCGAGACTGGGTGGCTTAAGAAAAAAGCAAATTTAACAGATTTATTTCTCACCATTCTGGAGGTTGAGAAGTTGAAGATCAGTGTCCTGGCAAACTTGTGGGTGTCTGTCGAGTGTCCACTTCTTGGTTCTTAGTTATTTTTTTACTGTAACCTCTTGCAGTGGGAGGGTACAGCGTTTTCAGTTGGGCTGGCTCCATTCACTAGGGGCAGATTCTCCTTAGAGCTCCACTTCCTAATGTCATCGTAACCTTGGAGTTAGGGTTAGACTTTCAACATAGGAATTTTGATTGGACACATTCAGACCATAGCATTGGCATATGCTTGAATTAATTATCAGTAAATTAGCGAAATATCAACTGACACTGAGTATTTATTATGGCTACTATGATTCAGCTAGGTTTCCTGGAACAAGAAACAAAACAAAAGAATATCTTGTCATTTGGAAGCTGGTCCACATAACACATAAAAAAGTAGTGAATCTACCAACTCTTCAAGTCTTAGGAAGTAGTTAGGAAGTCTCCCATCCACCTTTGTGGAGGTATTTTAATGTTTTCCACAGTATTAGAAGGCAACCTTCACAAATTGCCACTAGTGGACCTTTTTTTCCTTCTAATAAAGGAAATGAAGTAAAATTACATTAGGAATAATTAGTGTTAATCTTCCAGAAACTTATATCCAAATATGAAATGTTGCAGTAAAGATGCTATGTAGATAAGTTCTTTATATAGAAAATAAAATAACTTACTAATACATGCCCAATGAATTTCTTTGCCAGCTTTCATTTTCATTTAATCTCAAAAGTGTCACTTGTAATGCTTTGATCTAAGTTATCTGAAGCCTGTAAATTCTAATATGAATAATAATTTGGAAAGGTCATTCTGAGAATGAAATAAAGTTAGTGTTTTTCTTTAATATTGCTCTTTGCAGTTCAGGTTTATCTAGAAATCAATTGTTAGTGTTTGATTCTAATATTTGTGACTTATCTCCCTGAAATTGTATATACAAAATTAAGTGCTTCAGACTTTCAGCAGTTTCAGTCACCAAATGCCCAAGGACAATTGAGATGGAGGAAGGGGCACACTGATTTTGGTGTCATAACATCTTGGGCTCATTTGTCTTCTCTAGCTTCTTAGCTGGTCAGATGCAGGTCATTTAGCTTTCTACGACTTTGTTCTGGCCAATGAAGATGATACTGCTTTGTTTGAGAGGATTATACTTTTCAAATGCGATTTTGATTTTCTTAAAAATGTGAGTATTAATACTGTACAAAGTGACCTTACAACTGATTTAGTGACTTACCAACAGAAACATTGGTTTGTGGTAGATAGGCAATTGGAACCTTGGTAAATTTTTATGCTTTTCTCTGTTAGCATTTTAAATCGTTTTCAGAAGTATTTCTGGAAATTTGTAGTGTATGAATGTGTGAATTTATTTTAAATTTGGTGTAACTACACATGAACAGTAGATATTAGTGTTGTTACTTAGTATTATTGATACAAATTCCATTTGGAATTTGCTCAACTTGATCTTTTATCTAGTTTTTTTTAAATTGTTTTGATACTAGGGATGAAACTCAAGACCTTGCCCTTGTGAGGCAGGCTGATCTCTTGTCTTAATCTGGTGAATGACAAGCGAATCATACATATAACCACTTAAATCATAAGATTTAAAGTAGGAGAGCTTTTTGGGGACAGGATCATCACGGAGAACACTTTGGAAGTTGAATTTCAGCAACTCTGAACAGGATCTCCTGTAAGGCACTGCTTCTATCATGGATGAGAGCTCTGTGTAAGATTTTATTAATTGAAGTCATTGTCTGTATTGTAAGCAAAAGCAGCTAAGTTGTATGTCGACCTTGACCACTTCTTACATAACTAGAATAAAAATCTTCCTTTTATTTGACCTTGTTAGCTGGCATGGGTGGGATTTGATGCTGCAGTCTTAGCAGCTCGGTAATTTTGGTCTTCTGTACCTGTTACAGGAGTGAAACATCAAAATAACTTTGACCCGTGTCTGTTACGCAGGCTTGCAACTCTTTTCTAGTTCTTAATGTGTGCCCATTGTGTAATTACTGAGCGGTCCAGGGTATTCTTTGCCCGTTCAATGAAGACAAGTGGTGTTGAACAGGAATTTCTTAGCTGTGGGCTGAGTGAAAATGCCCCTGCATGGGACCTCTCCACGCAGGTTCTTTTCCTGTGGTGGCTTTTGCCTCCTGTCTGAAGGATGGGTTGTCCCTTTCAAGGCCTGCTGGGGAATGGACAAACCTCATGTTTTGTTACTTTCTTGCACTCTGTAGCCTCCTTTCTGAAATTCACTATTTTCTTCTCTGTTGATACTTTAAGCACTGCAGCTACCACTACTGGAATTTTTTTTTTTCTTTTTTCCAGCAAATACTTGCCTGCTATCAAATGTTAAGCATAATGCTGTTTTTTGGAAGGGAAATGTTGAAGTGCCCAGCACTGTTTTCTATATAAATCTAATGAGCCATGGGGGAAATATGGGTTATTTCCAGCTTTTAAATAATGTTAGTACTTTTTTATTCAGAATTTTATTATTGTGCCGCTGTGTGTGTGTATTCACCAGTTTTGCTAATCACACAGTGTACTGTAAATAAAGATATTTAATATTAAATATTTTAGTTTTGGATTTGAGAGTTAAAAATTATGTCTTGAGTGCCTGTTGTACCTGGCATACATATTAATTTATAAATCCTACTTCATATGATTAATTGGGTAACATTTTTCTTTCCTACCTTTTTAAGTGAATTGACTCTGTTCTGTGTTGTTGGTGGAAAATATTCTGTTTAAGATGATCCAAATTCAGAATTTCTAAGAAATGAGGTTATCTAAGCCTGTTCATTCTCATGCAGTGTCTTGCACACTTTGCTATGTCTGTACCCTTAAACAGGTTTAAAGAATTGAGAGGGGAAAATAGGAAACTAAACATCTAAAGTTTGGTAATGAAGGTAGGAATATACTCTACTTGATAGATTGGAAATACATCCTAAAATGGACTATATTATTGAAATATATTGGAAGAATTGAGCCCATTTTAGTCTTTCATGAATGTTTACACTTTACACTTTTGAATTTCACGTCATGTTGCATAATTGCAGTTTCACATCATCTTAAAATTGAAAAAGACCTTGTAGTCTTATTTAACTCCGTGTGGGATTGTATCTTCATCCCTGCCCTGAAAATTCCCCTTACTCCATCTTTTGGGCCAGATGAAAGATAGGGAGGGGTGAATTTAACAGTACATGGATCTCAAGTGGAGAATATGTAGGGGTCACTTATCTCAACTGAAAGTAAATAACTGCTTTACACCTGCATTGAAGATTCTATGAGAATAGTAACAATTTGTGTTTGTGTTTTTTCCATGTGTAGATTTAGGCATTTGTACTGGCCTCCTTACAGATAGTAGGCTCGTGAGCTATGTATGTATGATCAGTAATAATCCTCTTGGCTTTAGAACTTAAAGTAATTTTAAGTAGAACTAGACAAGACAAGCTGTCAGCCTGGACAGTGTGTCAGACCTACTATAGCCTTAATTTATCGCATGTGCCGAATTTGACAGGGCATTCCTAGGAGGAGGGGTGAAGGTGTTGTGTGTTTCCATGTTGGTAGTTGATGCCAGGTTTTTAGAAATTGGGGCTAACCTCTTTAGTGGTCAAAATACGTTCATGTTAGGTTTTATCTTAGACACTGGTATGTGTCTAAAATCGCTATACTACAATAATATTTATGGTGTTTATACCATTCTTATTAGGGTATCTTCTTTTTTCCCCCCAGATTTTGTTCACTTTATTTTTCTTGTGTAAAAACCCTATGTTGTAGCTGCTGCTGGATCTTGAGTCCTTTGGACTGAGACTGGTGTGGGTTTTCACAAGATGGTAGGTGGCTTCCTGGCAGGGAGACTTGGTGAGCAGTCTCTTTCCAGAGGTCTCAGGTAGCTGTAGGTCTTGGAGATAGCATCAGAGGTGGCCTTGGCGTAGTTGCCCAAACTGGCAGTGCAGCGCCTTGGCAGAGGCGTAGTAGTCCTCAGTTCTGGCTAGCAGCAGCAACTTCTTGGTCACAGGGGCTTGAGACAATGCCTATGCCTCTGGGGGAGGGATCGGACACAAGAACACAAAGCCCACAGTGCCTGTCACCTTGCAAGGGACAGTGTGGGGCTTGCAGATCTTGTTCCAGTAGTAGCCTCTTGGCACGGGGACAGTAGAGTGCTGTGCTAGGATGTCGGCCCCTGGGATGGCAGTGGCTACCTCCTTGGAGCACTTCACACCCAGACAGTGTGACCATTGCAGTCCCCAGTGACGACACTTGCCTCGAAGCTGCTCCGCTGGCCAGCACAAGTTTGCTTCTGCATGGGCTTGAGCTTCAGAACTTCATCCTTGAGGGATGTGCCCAGGAAAAGTCAGTCATCACAGACTTGATGAGCAGGGAGAAGAGATAAATGTCCTCCAGGGATTTGATCTTCATGTCCTTGAGTAGCACCCAGCTTGCTGTTGGAGTCCAGTCCTTGTCCTCAGCCTTACTACCGCCACTTCTCCCGGCCTCCAGGCCCTTCTGCTGCACCCACTTCGGCCATTTGGTGTTTCCTTCAGGAAGAAGTCTGAGTTCTTGTGTAAAGTCAGAAGGCTGGGGAAGTTTTATCTCCAAGGCAGCTTGGATGTTGCATACTAATAAATGTATTTTAAAAGCATAGAAATATATTTTAATTATAAAATATTTAAAACATGTAGAAAACAATATAGCAAACCAGAAATATAAACTATGCTGGTTGGGAAAAAAGTAATTTTTCATATTCACTTGCAGCAGCCCCACCCCTCAAAGGCTAGACCTTCTCTACCCAGAGTAACAACTGTCTGGAGTTTCTGCGGTACCTTTCACATTCTTATACTTAGGTGTACATTATTCATAAAGCATATGTCCTATTAAAATTTTTACAAATTTTTTTACCTATCTTTCTTCAGATTGCTTTTTTAAACTCAGTATTTTAAGTTGATACATACAGCTCTAGTATATTTGGTTTTACTGATGCTGATACTCCATTGTATGCTCTATAAAATGTATATACTCCAGTATCGAATATTTTGAGATTCCTGTTTTGCTGTTGTAAGTAGTGCTGCAGTGTTTATTTTTACACACATGTCTATTTCTAGGTATTTTTCTTGGAAAGATCCATGGAAGGGAAGTTGCTAAGGAATGGGATTTGAAAATCTTTATTAAATACAGTACTGCCAGATTCTTTGTAAATGGATTTCCAGCGGGGCCATTTCTGTGTTCAGCATCCGTCACTCATACTTGGGATTGTGAAATTTTAAAATATTTACTAATATGATAGAAGTGAAATGGTATCTCATTTTTATTTCCATTTGCTTTATTCTGTTTGTTGGAGAGATAAGAATTTTATTAGTTTTGTATTTAAAATGTGAATATAATACAAGTAAATATTAGTAAAAATCCTATGAAAAAACAAAATTGCATAACAAAATAGAGAATAACAATAATTAATACATTGTGTATCATCTTAAAAGCATGGTCAAAATGTTACTCACAGTACAAGTCATAGCCAAAAAAAGATTCTCTTACAAAGAAGAAACAGATAAAAGCGCAAAACTTTCTCTTCAATAACTAAGAAACTAATAGTATAAATGAAATAAATTAACATATATTAAAATATTTTTAATGGGATAGATAATTTGGGGAATTATTTAGACTTCTTGCTACCTCCTGTTTATCTGTCTTCTATTTTGGTGTCCCAGTCTTATCATTTTTCATATAAGAGAAACTATGTGATATTTAAGCTTATTTCACTTAATGTTATATTATCAGGTTACATCCGTTTGCCTATGAATGCCTCAAGTTTACCTTTCTTTATGGCAGGGTAGTACTCCATTGTGTATACCACATTTCCTTTATCCATTTATCTGCTACATTATTTATAATAACTCCATGTAAATTTTGAAATTTAGAGGCCCAAACTTCCCCTTTTATTCATTTTTAGAATTGTCTTGAGTTTTCTTTGACCTTTACTCTTCTATAATAATTTTTTTCATTAAGTTTATTGGTACATTTTGGTGTCGTTATCTAAGAAACTATTGCCTAAGCCAAGGTCCTAAAGAAGCCCCAACATTTTAATCCATTATCTGTTTTAATTTTTACATATATATGAGGTAGGGTTCAGCCTTATTCTTTTAGTCATCCCAGCACCATTTGTTAAAAAGACTGTTTTCCCCATTGAATGGAATTGACCATAAATGTAAGGATTTATCCCTGAACTCTGTCTGAGTTTCTGAGTTATATCCTGCTGATCTGTGTATCTATTCTTATGCCAGTAACATGCTTTTTTCCTTTGATGGTACTTGGGATTAGACCTAGAGCCTGGCCTAATGCTAGTTAAGCACTCTACCACTGAGCTCTTATCTCCAGCCCTTTTTAAATTTTATTTTGAGACAGGCTTTCGCTAATTTCTCCAGGGTGGCCTTGAACTTGGTTGGGATTCTACTGGTTCAGCCCCCTAAGTACAGTAGTTGGGATTCTGGGTATGCACCACTGTACCTGGCTTTTTCTAGCAACTGGACTAGAAAGTAAGAGTTCCTAATATATTATGAAACTTGTTTTCTATTGTGGGAATTAGGTTGCTTTCAATGTTGGCTTTTACAAATAATAACACTTGTTGTTTCTATAAGGTAGAGCCCCCAAAATATTTATAGTATTTATAGGAAGCCTTCCGAAGTTGCTTTTTTTGGTCCTTTTTCTGTAAATCTGTCCATCATTCATGGTCCTTTGTTTCACCATGCTTATATAAATACAATATCGTTTATCACTTTTATGATTGTACTTTATAGGTTTAGATTTGTAGATTTAGATATGAGTAAGTTAAACATTTGAATATATATGATTTAGTTAGAGATAGCATTTGGCATAATTTTGTAAATAATATAAGGATGATATATATTATATGCCTTTTATTTTCTTCCACTTGGGTAGCCAATTGTCTTGACCACATAATGGATCTTTTCCCATTCATTAAAAAGGCTACCTCTTTCTGTATTAAGTTTTTATAAACTGAAAAAATAAAGTATTGAAATATATTCAATAAAATACCTCCATTTTAAAGTATTTTGACAAATATGTACACTATAACCACCACCAGAATTGTGATACAGAATATTTGAAGTACCTCCAAATGGTCCTTGATGTCTCTTTGAAGTAATTCCCTTTTTTGCCTCCAGGCCAACATCTATGTGCTTATTGTTCTAGAATTGCATATAATGGAATCATACAGTTCATACTCCTTTTTTGTTTGTTTGTTTTTCTTTCATTTAGCTTTTATGATTCATCTATATATTTTGTGTTCATCACTACTTTTGTTGTTTTTCTTATTTTTTGGTATAGTATGTCTATACCACAATTTGTTTTATTATTTACTTATTTTGATGTGAACATTTAGATTGTTCCCAGTTTTGGGCTGTTGTGTAAAAGGAATTCTTTGTTCACATGTCTTTTTATGAACATATGTTTTCAGTTTTTCTAGAACAAACACCTTAATTTAGAATTACTGGGTCACAGGTGAGTTTATGCTTATGTGTTAAGGAACTGCTAAAGTATTTTCCAAGTGATTATTCCACTTTACATTCTAACCATTGTGTTTGAGAGTTCCAGTTCCTTCAAATCCTTGTGAACATTTGATACTCTTCTTCAGTTGTAGACATTCTGGGGGGTGATAGCCCTTGGCTTTTTTGTTTGTTTTGTTTGTTTTCCTAGTACTTCCTCTCCCCAGTGCGGGTAGTCACTGTTGTACTTTCTGTCTCTGAATTTAATTCTTCCAGGTACCTTACCGAACTGGAGTCATGTATTTGTTCTTCTGTGTTCAGTTTATTTCAGTTAGCCTAATGACCTCATAGTTCATCCATGTAGTAATGTGCCAGAATTTAACTCTTTAAGGTTGAATAATATTTGTTGTGTGTGGGTGTATTGCATTTTAGCCACTCATTTACTAGAGGAATTTAGGTTGTTTGCACTTTGTGGCTGTGTAAATAATGCTGTTATGAACATTGGTGTACAAACATGTTTTGAGTCCCTGCTTTCAGGTCCTTGGCTGTGTACCTAGGAGTAGAGTTGATAGGTCACATGGTAATTCTCTAATGTTTTTGAGAAACTGCCACACTGTTTTCCACAGTGGTTGTACCATTTTACATTCCCACCAGCAGTGCATAAGAGTTCCAGTTTCTTTACATCCTCACAAAACTTAGTTTTATCCCCCCAAATTGCTGTTCTAATGGGTATGTGGAACATCAAAAAAATTGCCATTCAATTGGGTGTGAAGTCTTAATTTATATTTTTCTAGTGACCTATGTTGTTGAGAAGTTTCCTTTTGTGAATGTTAAGTGTTTTACACATTGTTTCATTCAGAGTGTAAGTCCTTTGTCACATAGATACATGTGTTTCTTTGGCATCTTAACTGATTTTCTGGCTACTGATAATTATTAATTACTAAGATAGTGTTGAAATCTCCAACTATAATTTTGAATTTCCTGTCCATTTCTACTTCATATATTTTAAAGCTGTGTTATTAAGTGTATTGATATTTAGAACTGTTAAATATCTCTGATAAATTGATCTTTATCATTATGACATTCCTGTGTTTATCTAATAATGTTTCTTATCCTGAAGTCTCATTTGTCCCTTATTAATGTAGCCACTTGTATCTTATGATTAATTTTTGCTTATTATATCTTTTGGTATCCTATTACTTTCAAGTGACCTATGATTAAATTTAATATTTCTTTTAGTTAGCGTATACTTGCATATTGTTTTTATTTCTTCTCTCTTCAGTACCGAACTCAGGGTGTGGTGTCACTGAGCTAAATCTCCAGCTTGCTTATTGTTGTTTGATTGTTGGTTTTTACCATCTCTGCTTTATGAGGATTCAGTCCATTTACATTTATTATAATTGGTAATATTGTTGTGTTTGATGTTTCTGTTTGTCTTTTTAAAATTTTCCTGCTTTCTTTCACTATTTATTATCCATTTGTCCTATTTTTCTTTTTTTAATATTTCCTTTCCTAAAGCCTTTTTTGGGATTAATTGAACAATTCTTTATGATTTTATTGTTTCCACTATTAACTTGTACCTCTTATTTCCTCTCAGCCCCAGTGGTCACTCTGGGACAGTGGTGGCGAGCCAATGGCACGCATGCCGCAGCGGGCTGTTTATATCATTGAAAGCTCTGGAAGGTTCACCATCACCACTCTAGGATTTAAAGTATGCACCTTTAACTTAGTCTACCTTCAGAAATACTATACCTTTCGGTGTATAATGTAAGAACGTTAGAGTAGTGTACATCTTTTTATGTTCGTTCCCCTTGTCCTTTTTGCTGTTGTGGCCTTATATTTACTTCTGTATGTTATAAATTCCACAGTAGATTTTTTTTTGACTAGTTCTTAGAAATTTAAAAAGAGTAGCATTTTTTGCATTTACTCTTAACATTTACTATTTTCATTTCTTTTATGTAGATTTAATGTACATAACTTTCATAGATGCAGGTTTCTTTATATGAAGAACTTTAACATTGGTACATTGAGGCTCTTTACTGGCCGAAAATATTTCAGCCTCCATTTGCATGGAAATACCTTTATTTCATTTACTATTCAATGTTTTATTACAAAATTTTCAAACTTACAAAGACTTCAAAACTGATGAATTTTCGAAACCTCAAAATTAATATTTTGCTGTATCTGCTTTGTCTTATCTATCCACTTTAGTACAATAAAAGAAACATTGCCATCACTACCCCTCAGAATACTCCTTTCTTCACATACACCTATCCATTGTTCTTGCCACTTACTGAAGCAGTTCTGGAAGTCCTTTTTGGTGAGTGTCTTTATGCAGTACGATCAAGAACAACTGTGAATGCTAAGTGCCATTGAACAGAAAGACAGGCTTGTGAAAACATTTCAGTGTGTCCTCACCACCTTACTCTCCGGATCTGGTACTGTGTGACTTCTGGCTCTTCCCCAGAGTCAAAATGACCATGAGGCAAACATTTTGAATGAATTCAGGACATTGAGGCAGCCACGGCAGCGCAACTAAAGACACTCATGAAAGAGGACTCCAGAGCCGGTTCAGAAACTGGCAGGTAGGTGTTTGAGGCAAGGGGGAGGATTTTGAGGGAGATGAATGACAATGCTTCTTTTACTGTAATAATTTTTTTAAAAAAATTATATATTCACTCTTATTTTTATCATACCCTCATAGTAACTAAAACAGTCATATAGTACTGAATTTAATAACTAGAATTTAGTGAATTATTCCATTTGTTTACCACTCTGTAACATACCACCTTAACTGTCATAACTTAAATATCAGCAGTCACTTATTTTGCTTATGAATCTCTCTTTTTTGGGGGGGGGGTACCGGAGATCGGACTCAGGACCGTGTGCTTGCAGGGCAGGTGCGGTGCCACTGAGATAAATCCTCAGCTCATGAATCTCTTAATTTGAACAGGGATTGGCAAGGAGATCCTGTCTTAGCTCTAAGCATATCAGCTTTACTTGATGACTGGAGGCTAGAGTCACTTGAGGACTTGCTCTCGCACATTTCCAGATCGGTGCATGTGTCAGACTTCAGCTGGAGCTCTGGTCTGGGACGCTTACATGCTGCTTTGACATATAGCTTGCTGACTTACTTACCATGCAGCTGCATTCCTCACAGCATGGTTGGCAGTCTCAAGAGTGAGCACATCAACATAGCAAGGTAGAAGTCAATAGCATTTTTATAATTCAGCATCAAAAGTCATGTACTGTGTGGGCCGGGGATTTAGCTCAGTGGTTCCACCACCTGCCTTGCAAGCGCAAGGTCCTGAGTTTGATCCCCGGTACCAAAAAAAAAGTCATGTATTCTGCGCTCTTGATTGAAAGAGTCCCAGAGGGTACTGAAGTTACAGGAGAGACATAAACTCCCCTACCTAATGCAAGAATGCCATTGTTACATCGTTAAGAAGAGCCTGTGGATGAATTATTGTAGTGGCCAATTTTGGAAAATAGTCTTCAATATGTACGTTTCATGAGTTTTGACAAATGCATGCGCACTGTACAATAAAGTCCTCTCAAGTGTATAGAACTTAACTATTAAGTCCTTTCCCCTACACTGCTCCCAAGGTCAACCATTTTTCTGTTTTCGTCATTGATTAGCTTGTTCAAACTGTGTCCCCCTTTTTGGAAAAATGTTAAATAATCAAAAAGAAAGTTTTGTTATATATGTGCACTAATGATACATTTTTATGTGGCCTAAGACAATTTCTCTTCACTTACAAAATGAGAGCAAGTAAAGGTGGGCTGAAACTGCACTAGAACTTCATGTAAATAGATCACACGGTGCTTTTTATTGAAAAAGGTCTCTTTTACCCGGCATGTTTTTGGGATTCAGCCATGTTATTTCAGGCTTAAGTGGTCTGGAACTTCATTCTTCTGTTAAGGAACATCTTGGCTATTTTCAGATTCTGACTATTCTGCATAAAGCTGAAATTAGCATTTATGTGAAAAAAGTATTTTTATGGACACATGTGATTTTTTTTTTTTGTAGGTAAATACCTAGGAATGCAAATACTGTCTCACAGTTACAAATTACCAGATGTTTTCCTCAAATTAGACCTTTTATTTATATTACCACCAATTTCTGCAAGTACCAGTTGCCCTACATCCTTGTCAATATTTGGGGCTTTTAGTCTTTTTAATTTAACCATTCAGGTGGATGTATAATGGTTTTTCTTCATTTGTTGAAGGAATTTTCACTTGAAATTCCAGAGTGATGTATTTTTCTTATACATTTGTTTCTAATGAAAAGTTTGGTTCTACTTAATCTTTCTTCCCCAGTACTTAAAGCTGGTGCTTCTTTTTCCCTCTCCCCCCATCCTTAGCCCTTTTTATGTTTTATTTTAAGACAGGCTCTCACTAAGTTGCCCACAGTGGCCTAGAACTTGCCATCCTCCTGCCTCAGCCTCCCGAGTAGCTAGGGTTACAGGTGTGCGCCACCACACTCCACTCTGAATTCTTAAGGTTTCTCTGTGTCACTCTCTTTGTGATTATCCAGCTGAGAGTTGTAGGGGTTTTTTGGGGTGTATTTTTAAAAGATGTGTGCATATGTTTTCATCAGATTTGGAAAATTGTTAACAGTCATTTCTAGTTTATGTATTTTTTTAACCACACTATTTCATCTTTTCTTGGGACTCCTGTTAAATGTATGTTAGACCATTTGATCTTGTTCACAGCTCATTAGCATCCTGTTTATTTTTCAGTCTTTTTGTCTTGTGTTTTAGTTTGCTTTGTATTTCACTATCTTTCTCTTGCAGTGATAAACAATTTTGGGTATTTTATTGCATTTCTAGAAGTTGATTTGACTCATTTTCATGTTTTCAATTTCTTTCTTTGACTTTTTGGGCATATTTGTAAAAGGTATTTGAGAATGTTTGTCTATTGATTCCCTCAACCTTGTCAATTCTGGGTCTGTTAATTTTTCTCTTGGTCTTGGTTATCAAATTGACTGTTGCAGTTTGTGTGATTTTATGCAGATAACCTCATTTAATTAATGGTCCCAAAGCAAGAATAGTGATGCTAGCAGTTAGAACATGTCAGAAAGAAACTGTAAAGTGCTTCCTGTATCGTCTTAACATCGTCCTGAAAGAAGGGTGCAAGTAGAGTACAAATAGCTATTTGCAGAGACAGTCACATCTTTTATTGTAGTATATTGTTATGCTTTATTTTATTGCTGTAAACCTCTTACTGGGTCTGATTTGTAAGTTAAACTTTATCATATGTATGTATGTGCAGTAAAAAACTGCAGAGTCTGGTACAGCGTCAGGCATCACTGGTGGGGTGGTCTTGGACTTTGAATGGGGGAACGACTATACTGCATGTAAGTCAGATGTTTGGTAGGATGGGTTATTAAATGATTGACTTGCAAGATTTTCAGCTTTAAAGGAGCATCTGTAATCAGTTATGTCTGCGTTTTTTCTTTTAATGTGTTTGTGAGATTTATTGTTGACTGCCATAATTGATTACTTAAGATAGTTGCTCTGTAGTATTTGTTTTGGGAATATACCACAGTTTGTTCTGCTGTTGGACATTTTAGTGATTTTTGGTTTGTGGCTATTAAGAATATTGCTGCTGAGCATTCCAGTGAATGTCTTTTTGAGAATATATGTACTTACATCTGTTTCTTGTACTTGGTGAATTTTCAAGTCATAGGATGTGCGTATATTTAGTTTAGTATATACTGTGCTTGAATAGCTGGTAGCAAGTTCCTTGGAAAAAAAGTGACATTCTTCTATTAGAAACAAAACTTTAGTTATTATTCTTACATATTTAGTCTATGAAATAAACTTTTGTTAATGTGGGAAGAAATGGTATCCTCCTTTGTTCATACATGAATTGCATTTGGAACTAGCTCAAGATATTTTGTCAAGCAATAGATCCTGACTCCTTTTTTTTCCCCTCCAGTACAGTCACTGTTACTATAAAAATAAAAATATGGATAAAATAATCCTTGTCATCCAGTTTAGCGTTGACTATAGCTGTAATGTAAAGTATAAAATTACAGCTATAAGGCAGAAATGAATAAACTGCTTTATGGTGTTGAGAACAAGCATTAATACACAGAGGAGGCAGTGGTTGTGATAGGAGAATCCTCTAGAAGGGCGTCTTGCTGAGATGGTTCTTTGGTTCTTTAGTGACAGGACTGGCTCTGGCACCTGGAGGTGATGTCATTGTGTAGACCCGGTGCTGGCCTGGCTGAGGAGGTGCTGCGGAGGATCTAAGTAATGTTGAAGGGGCCTAGTGTCTGTCCTGTTGGCACTGGGGAGCACAGAAGTGTTTGAATACTGGAGTGAAATGGCCAGATTCTAATTTTTAGGGGGATAATTCCAGCAGCAGTTTTGGAGGAAAAGGTAAAATGGAAATGAGATAAAATAATGTGGCTCTCAAGTATGGCATTGTTGGTAAGCATGGATGATAAAAGGAAAGTAAGAGGGATTTTTAAAGGTATAGAGTTCGAATATACATTTAAAAAGTGGGGTGCAAGTGAATGAGCATGACCTTTAGCATCAAATTAGGTTTGAAACTTAACTTTGCACTTGCTAGTTAAAGGACCTAAAATGAGTCATTTAGGAGTTTCCTCTTTTGTAATGTGTTTATTCTGTGGACATGTTAAAGCACTGGAAGTATGAAAGTGAATGATATGCATATGCTGTTAGAATGCAGTCTGGAAAAAGGCTGGACTGGCAGGTTTTGGCCAAATTGTGTAGTCGCTTTTGACGTGATTAGGAGATTTTGGTTAATTCAAAAGCAAGTAAAAAGTATCAGAAGAACTAGAGATAGTATTGGAGTCTGGGGGAATTCCTTACGTAGATTGTTGTGCAGTTTGCTATACTGGAAGGAGAGACGGAATAGGACTCAAACTCTTCTGCTTTGGGTGACTAGACTGACAGTGCTCCCATGCCCTCACAGGATTTGGTGTGTCTGATCAATCTTGGTCATCCTTTGTGAAGGACATTTTTCCTCTCAGACTAAGCACTCTATTATGATGTGCACCGCTCCCGGTATTTCTCTTTCCCATTCCTTAACTGTACATTTTAATTACATCATTTGTTGTGGTTTTTATTATTTGTGCCCATTTCCTTCACAATGCAAGAGGACAAGAGATTATGTGAAGGTTTTGTTTCGTTTTGTTTTTTTGGTAATGCATTTTATCCACTTAGTGGCCACTGAATCTAATTGACCTATTTTGAGTTATTTGATGGCCCAGAATTAGTGGTTAGGCTAAATAAAAATGAGAGGTAGAAAATACAGAATGGCACCAAAATTTTCTTTTCTGTACCTAGAAAGACTGTGAGATCAGGAATATTCACGGTAGACTGAATTTTCTGTGAAATGGTTGAGTTCAGTTTTACAAAGACTGTCCTTGGGTGCTAATGAGACATTCAGGTGGTTGTGAGCCTTTGGTAACTGGCAGTTATGGGCTGATAATCCCAGAGATACGGGCGTGAAGGTGTGCAGTTAGGGTCAAAGTGTAAGGGTACAGTGGGAGTGGGATCTGTGCGTCCCATAGATATCTGTTAGAAATACAGATCCATACACCCCACCTCAGGCACTGAGGCAGAACCTTGAGTGGAACCCAGGAAGTTGCATTTTGATATATTCCTTGGGTGATTCTACTGTAGACCAAGGTTTTATACTCAGTTCTTAGAAGTCATAAAATTTGGTTAATTCTCTTAAAAATACTTAATGCAGTGTATTCATTTTCTTCCATTGGCTTGTAGGATACTGGGTGGATTTAAAGGAACTAATTAAAAGACATTAATTCCTGTTCCACTGAGGGATGCCAGTTGTTTACAAATGATTTAAGAATTTACAGAGATTATTTTGGTTCTTGTGTTAAGCTTCTGAATAAGTTGTGTAGTTTTTTTGGAGAGGTAAGAATTACTTGTTCAGTCGTTTATTTAAGTATGATCATTGTCTCAGTGTGTTGAGGCACTGTTATGTGCTAGGAAAGCATTATATATGCTTTTAAGTTCATTTTCTTTAGTACAGCAGCCTGACACTTGAGACTCAGAGGTCAAAGGAACTGGTCATAGTTAGTTAATACTCTAGGACCTGGTAGTACATAGATAATCCATATTTTTACATAGCAAGTGCTCAGCATATAAAATTTAATGAAAAGTAAAATTACTCTTAAGTATCAGAAAGGACTAGAAGCATGTAGTCAACCAGTTTTCATATATTTTTAGCCTGTTTTTATGGAGGATAATGAAATGGAAAGCACTAAGCTTCGTGGATGAAAATGGGAAACATGGTTTTGTCAGCTAAAAGCATGCAGGCCACAGGGCCTGCCTAGTCACCCTGCCACACATTCTGGCAGCAACAGCAGGGTAATTGTCTTTTGATACATTTTTGGGTGTTCGTAAATACCATGGAAGATGAATTTGCTTTGGTTTTATAATGAATTCTAGTAATTTTTTGGAAGTTTATCCAGTTGTTTATATAAAAAGAATTGAGTGAGGTGTTTTATATTTTAGGTTAAAAATCTGTAAGAGGCTGATTTTAGAATTCACCAGCTCCTCAGAAGTTTGGCGAAATATGGTATGTTTCTGTTTCATTTTTTGAAATTCATATTGCATGAATTATCTTAATGTCACAGTAAGAATGACAGTTGCGTGCAGCAAATTAGGGCATCTGTCATTTTTAAAACATTGTACCAGTTGGGAAATAACTATGCTACCAGGTATACTGTAGGAGGGACTCAAGTGATGTGCTGAAAGAATTCACAGCTATGAGGTAGACAGATACAAAATAACGTATTTAAAAAGATTGGGGGGTTACATTTTGCTCTTAGGCCATGGGTATTAATACTTGCTTCCATTTGTGAGCGCGTAAAATGCCAGGCACTTTTGTGACCATTTTAGATCTTAACTAGTTCATCTTCATTACAACCCGTACTACTGTTAACTTAATTCCATCTATAAGAAAATGGGGTTCAGAGAGGTTAAGTAACTTGCCCAAGATTTCCCAGCTAGAAGTAATTAAACAGGGACATGAATCTAGACCGGCTTTGGAGCCTGTTTGTCTTCTTTTGAGCACTGGACCCTGTAAAAGAGGGAACTGGAAGAGAGTACTTGACTTATTAATTGTCAAAACATATATAGTTCAATAAACCAATTAAAGCTATTTTTAACATTTTTATTTTTATTTTTAGAAGTTGGAAAGTTTGACTCATTTGGATCTTATAAATCCACATACACTATTAATCTCATGAGAAGCCAAGAGGGAACTAACTACATCATCACCCTGTTCATTTCAGGAGTGCCATTGCCTGTTTTCTGTATTGCCTCAGCCGTGCCTAGGTCCTTATTAAAAGACATATAGTTATGAAAGGGAAATTTGGGAAATTATTTCTTATAGGGATTGTAAATCCTATTTGTTGGGATTCCCTAAACTCAGGCCAACCATAGCCCCTATCTGGATTTGAAGCCCTATTTTTATAGCTACAGAAGTATGGGCTCAAGCATTGATGTTTTAACCCTTTTCTTGAGGTTTTCATATATACCTTGCTGCTTTATATTGGATTCTGGGTCTATGCTATTAAACCACCTTCTCTGCTAGTCTGTTGGTAGTTTGAAGGTAGTAATTATGAAGGGTCTTTCTCCTAATTTTCTCATCTTTCCTTAGTTCGTGCCTCAGTTTTGGCCTGGTCATCAGTGGAAAAATTAATTATATGAAATGATTTAGGATATTTCAGATGTGTATCTTTGCTAGAGTTACAGTATGATTAAGGAGGCCTGCTACATCTGATCGCAACTCTCAGGAAAGTTTGGCTAAGACCATCTGTGGGAGAAAAAAAATACTTGGTTGAGGGAGCATGTGTTCATATTTTACTATATTCTTTAATAAAATAGAATGTAATGGGTTCATGATTGAGAGTAGAACACATGTTTTTTTGTGTGCAATGCCCAAGGGTTTTGGCTAATGTTAGATGACTCTACTTAAATACAGAAATAAGTAGGACTAAATTTGGGGGTGTGTGTGTATGTGTGTGTGTAAAACTGTTTCATTAAGAATTTGCCTACCTGGTGACTTTTTCCACCAGTTTAAGAATCCTGTGATTAAATTAGTCCCATTTAAACTCTTGCCAGAATGATAAGGTCTCAGTCCACGCTCTAAATCCTTGGTCATTTATGTATATTTGAATTGTAAAACCATAGCAAAACTAAATCAAAACAAAACAAAAAATCCTCCCCTAGGTAGAAAGTCAGTAGATCTTGGTTTTAGTTCTAATTCTAAATCTTGGGCAAGTTGATTAATCACTCTGAGGCTCATTATTATTGTCATTATTATTATTTAATTCTTAACGTAGCTGCCTTGATTATGTGAGACTTAGTTATCTCAAGACTCAAGATACCATTGACCAAAATGCTTTGTAAAAAAGTCATAAAAAATACAAGGGACTATTGCAGGTTAAGCCCCTTATCCAAAATGCCTGGGGCCAGACATGTTTCATATGTCATTTTTACAGATTTTGGAATATTTGCATAGATCTCACTGGTTGAGCACCGCTGATCCAAAAAATCCAAAATCTGAAATGTCCCAAAATCCCAAACTTTAGAGTTGCTGACATGACTGTAAAGTTGTAGATTTTAAAGTGTCTTGGACTTTTAGGTTAGGGATATTTTACCTATATCACATTTTCTCAAGTGAAGACATCATTTTAAGAAAATAACGTGTGGAAAAATGGTCCATGAAAGCTTTCTTATGATAATTATTTGAGAAAATTTTCATTGCTACCTAATTGAAACTTTGAAGATAATTTATTGAACAATGAATTGGGTTTATATACTAAGATGTTCTAACTGAAGATTTGTTTAATTTATTAGAGTTATTAAGCCTACGATCAGATCAAGTTAGCAGCTAGACCCGTGTGACAGCCTGTTTCTAATCAGTGACTCAGCTGTACTCACCCTGATGCCACCGAATGGCCACAGCTAGTAAAAGGTAATTTTGAATATTATTTTACAGCCTTTAAAAGGCTGTCATTGTAAAGTGAAATACGTGCTGTAAAAAAATGAAGAAAATGTATAGTGGCAGGAATACTGTTAAGAATAGAGGACCTAAAAGGTGACCTATTTTTCCACTTAATTTCCTCCTAAAATATTTGTCTCTACTCCCCTTCCCCCCCATTCCTGAGATTATGAGCATTTTAGAGAAGTAATGGACAATTTCCCACTATGCATTTTACAGTGTGCCTTTTGTGTGGTGGAAATTTAAATACTTCTCTGGAAACTTTTGCAACGTTGATAAAACTAGTATACTCTTCTCTCCTAGAGAGTTACAGTGAAGTTAAAAGGAGTGGCTTACACGATGGAGAAGCTACACCAGTGTTATTGGAAGTGAGCCACCATTTGAATTTGCTAGCTCATGTTGCAGTATTCAAATTAGTGGGCTTTTGGGATCATATTTTCTGCCATTTTAAATCAAGATCTAAAATTGAGATGAGAATAATAAGATTTATTTTTTATTTTCTAATGTTACTTTGTTATATTTCTGTTTTAAGATACCTTTTTGTGATTTATTATTCTGGCAAACCTAAGGATAACTTAAGTGAGCAGATTTTTAAAAATAAGATTTTTCCCTTTGGTTGTACGTTCGAATTGGTAAAATTAGTGTTATGTACTGGATTCTTATTTCTAACATACTGGCAATAGAGAATAAATTCGCTCCTGAGCCAAAACAAAGCTTAGAAACTATTATTAGATGTATGTCTGTGTCATAATTTTGAGAGTTTGAATCTTAACATTAGGATATACTTAATATCTTATTTATAATATTATAGATAAACAATGAGCAAAGTGACTAGAAATTTATTCAGACATACACTATTAGTATAAGAAAAATATTTCTAGTAGTTGTGTGTATAATTACTTTTCTCTTGACTAAGAAAGTTTACAGTTTGATAGAAAGAAATCTGCTATGTTTAAGATGTAGGACAGATTAAATTTAGGGTAAAAAATCTTGCAATCCTTATTCTTTTGTCCTTCTAGAGTGGATTAGTTTAAATTATTTGGTTTGACTTAAGTGGCTTTCAATATCTCACTTTCATATGTGTAAGCGTTAAGTAGTAATATATATTTACAAACATTTGGTGACATTTTGATACTAATATTCACGTATTCTTTTGTGTAGGGAACAGAAATTGGGAAAACGGATACAGATACCACTTGATCTGTTGAATCCTGTCCCATTTCAGGGTCTCAGAGCTTTACTGAGCTTCCATATTGCACTTCTGAGACTTGGATTTGTTTTCCTACTTCCTCGTGTCTTCCCTTTTTCCAGTAATATTTTTTTCCCTGTCGTGGTGCCCTCACATTTTTCTCTCTTTCTCTGTAAATTTTGAAACTTTTGCTGCCTGTCTGTTTAAAAGCTTCTGATCTGCCCCTCTTTCCTTAGTGCCGGCAGGTTTATGTTTTGTTTTGCAAGCCAGCTCTGCTTCCTTACAGTATGACATCTGATGGTGGAGGGCCACATTTTCAAAAATGAGTCAGCTGATACATGGCGTTATCAGCGTTTTTAGCCCTCCTGTCTAGGAGATGCAAGTTTGGAAGCATTCTTGGGAACTTACCCGCAAGGCTGGCGGAGACCAGCTGTGTCCCAGAGGTGATTGGCTTGCTCCCTGGGGGAGATGATAGAGAAAATCTTTGCATTAGTTTCACTGCCACCTGAAGCTTGCCTCTTTTAGTTCTTATGTAATTTTGTGCAAAATTGAAACTATAAATATACTACAAAGATCTAAATATTTAAGGTGCTGGGGGCCTTTTAAAAATTTTAATCTTTTCCTTCTTTGAATCTGAATGCACTGCAGTAAGTGTATTTTTAATTTTTTTTAATTTTTTTAGTAAGTGTATTTTTGAAAGTCTTATAAAGAAGTGTTTTTTTAAAGCTAAGAAATTAGAAAACAGATTTCCACCATACAAGTGACTCTTCATTTTAAGAGTCTTTCCTTTAAAAGTTTAGCTTTTGACCTAAACTTTTTTTTCTCATTTTGGCAACTTGAAAGTGTTTTAAATAGGTATTATATTGATTGTCCTTTCAAAATTATCTGTTACACAAACTGATGCTGCTTATAAGAATGAAGAAGATAACAGATTTATTTTTAATATGATAGGGGTAGGAAAAACTGATTCATGCCCCCTAAAATGGAAATGAAAGCATAATCCTAAGAATTTTGAATATTTCTATGTAAGACAGCTATAGTATATTCAGAAAATAAAGAAAATAGTTGGCAACTATTTAAAACTAAAGTTAATTCACAGTTTTCTAGAGTAGAATATTAATATCCCAGGTGATATACATTGAACAATTAGTATAAACCGCCAATGTGTTTTTTGTGGAAACCTAATTTTTTTGTTGAACCAACGTAATCATGGTCAGTATGTCACGTCTGATACAAGTGTTCACAATTCACCAAGGCTTACATTTTAGTTTCAGTTAAGTGGAGCACAGGTTGGAAAACTTTTTCGTAAAGGATCGCATCATTTTTTAGGTTTTGTGGCCACAAGTACTCAGCCCTGCTCTTTTCTTGTGAAAACAGCCATAGGAAATGCCTAAATGAGTGACAGAAACAGGTGTCTGGCCCAAGCTTCAGTTTGTCTGCCCCTGCTATAGTTTGCTGACCCCTTTATCTAAAATTTGAGACCATGACTACCACTGAGTTTAATGTGGATAATAAGTATTTGGCTATAGAGAATTTCAGTCATGTTTTTATTACACATATTTGACTTTGTGAATAATTTGGGATTATATTGTTTTTCTTCAATGAAGATAGTGTTTGTAATTGCTTTTTTTTTAAGAAAAAGCATTGAGTTTATTAGTCCAGCCCTTAAAATAAATGTTGTATGGCAATCTCAGCTGACCAGTTTTTCTCATGTTGAAATCTTTAATTATTTAAAAAATTCTTTTAATTAGTCCGTAGATCTTGTTTTCAAATATTTCTTCCTTAAGTTACATGTCTATCCCTTCTTGGAATATAGAATATGTTCTAACTTTTCCTCAATTACATTTACAGGTCACCAGGAGAACCCCAGTCTGACGACATTGAAGCTAGCCGAATGTGAGTATGTAGTCATCGTGAGAACTCTTCATTTAGCAGTACTTAAAGTCTGTACCCATTAAATGATAACTGTCCATTTTTATTGTCCCTGACAACCGACATTTTACTTTTGGATTGTGATTGTTTTTTTTGGTACTGGGATCAAACTCAGGACCTTTCATATGCATGGCAGGCGCCGGAACAACTGAGCTAAATCCCAGCCCCTGGATTGTGATTTTTTTTTTTGGCTATGTTATACACTTTTTATCTTTTTGGTCATTGGCTTATTTCAGTCAGGGATCATGCATGTTGTAGCACATGTCAGAATTTTCTTCCTTGTTTAGCGTCAGTAATAACTCATTGCATTATATACCCTGTTTTGCTTACTCATTTATCTGTTAATAGATGCTTCGGTTGTTTTCATGTTTCAACAGTTGTTGGTATACACTTTAAGACCTTAGATTCTTTAAGGTATATATTCAGAAACAGAATTACTGGATCCTATGTGAAAACTGTTTTTGAGAAACTGTCAGACTTTTCCACAGTTTTTGCACCATTTTACATTTTCACCAACAGTGTACAAGGGTTCCAGTTTTCTTTTACATCTTTGCTACCATTTACGTATGTTTATTTTTATTTTTTGATAGTAGTTATCTGAGTGGATATGAGGTGGTGGGTATTTCATTGTAGTTTGAGTAACAACATAACTTTTTATTTTTTATTTTATTTTACTTTTTTGGTACCAGGAATTGAACTCAGGTCCTCGTGCTTGCGAGGCAGGCGGCGATACCACTGAGCTAAATCCCAGGCCCAACAACATAACTTTTTATGAAATTCTTTTTTTTTTATGAAATTCCCCCAAAATTTTGGGAAACGCTATAATTAATAGAGGGTTCTGTTTGAGGAGTTGAGAATACTGAAAACTTAACAGTTTGTTGAAGGTTATGGGTGAAGAAGTGAGCCAAAGAATGTTGAAAGTCTATGTACTGAGTGGCTAACTGGGGTTAGAAAGCTTGTCACATGTAGAATTTAAACACTTTTCTCCAGTAGCCAGAGATTATGGTATTCCAGCTTGAGTATCATGAGGGTTGATGGACCAGAACTGTGCACAGTGGCCTGTATAGAGGATATTAACAGTGGAGTAGTTGAATTTATATATATGCTCTTGATGCTGGCCATAGTTGGAAAGACAGTGGTGCCTGCCCAGTGTGTTGGATTATTAACAGAGATACTTGTTGTGAGGTCCCGATGGTAGAATGTGATTTCGCAGCACTTGTCTCACTGCAGAAGCATTAATTGGAACAGCTATCCATTGACAAAAGTACCTTCACAAGAGCCGTTGAAACCAGGTCAGAGTGTACAGCACCTACATATGGCACAGAAATGAGAGACTATGCTTTGAAGAGGGTAGGAAAGACAATTGTACGTTACCGGTGCCACCTCTCCCTCAACCCTGAGCAGCACAGTGTGGAGAAACATACTCTCCTTGGGAGAAGAAAGTTAAGTACTGGACTTTGTTGTATATCTCAGCACTAGAACTGCCCCAGTAAAACCCAGTAGGGCCCCTGGTAACAAACTCCAGTCTACTACCCACAGGATGGGCCTCTAGGGCCACTTCACTGTCAGACCAGATTCCATAACCCCCGGCTCCAGGCCTGCCCAGTGCCAGGCAGTCCAGCTCCACCCTCCAGCTTGGCCCCTGCAGTTCCATACTGTAGCAAGCCCAGGGTTTAGGCCTGTCCTAGACTCTAGTGCTTGGCTATCCTCCTTGGATCCAGGCTCCAGGATCGTCCTTGTGGACTCTGGTGTTAGGTCAGCCTCTGTGGCCTCAAGACTTAGTTTACTTTTTGTGAACTCTTGCCTGTGGGCAGCACCCCTACACCTGGCCTCAGGCTGGCTCCTCTGGAACCAAGCTTTACATTTGCCTAAGAACGAGGCTGGCCCCAAACTTTAGGCCATTCTTTGTGACTCTAGGTTCTGTTGGACCTAGAGTGCAAACCCATCTCAGTAGACACTCTTACCAGCCTTGTACCTACTTATTGAGACTGGGACCTCCCTTGTAGACCCAGGCTCCAGGCCAGGCTCTGTGGTCTCAGGCTTAAGGCTTGTCCCATTGTACCCTGCTTCCAGGTCCACCCCAGCACCTGACTGACTACCTTCTATATACTCAGGCTGTAGGCGCACCCCAGATTCAGGTTAGGACTTGGCAACTTGAGCATCAAACCTAGCCCCCTGTAGATACAGGCTCCAGGCCTGCCCCCATGGACCCCATCAGTAGGTTCACCACAGTGGATCCAGGCTTCATGTCCAGCATTGTGGACATAGGCTCCAGGCCTTCTTATGTGCTGACATAGGAACCAGACTGTTTCTCTCAATTGGGTGCAATCTCAGTAACACACACACAAAACATACCAGTAGAAAAATAATCTAGCATAAAGGATGCCATCAAAAAAAGAAGAAAGGAATAAAGGATTTACAAGACAGCCAAAAAACCTCCTTACAGAATGGCAATAGTAGCTCATTACCTACCAGTAATTGAATGTATATGAATACATTGTATGTATGTAAGTAGATTAAATTCTCCAAAACACAGTGGCTAATAAAATAAGAACCAACTACCATATGTTCTACCGACATGAGACTCACTTCACCTTTAAGAACATACATAAATTGAAAGTAAAAAGATAACTTTTGTGGAAATAGAAATCGAAAGAGAGTGAGAATAGCTGTATTTAGATAACAACAGTTGTGAAGTAAAAAAATATAAAACAAAAGGCCATTATGTAATGACAAAGGAGTCAATTTATCAAGAAGATACAACAATTGTAAATATATATGTATTCAACTTTAAGAGTACATAAAGTACCTAATATATAAAGCAAATATTAATAGATTTTAAGGGATAGACTATAATACAGTAATAGTAGGATGCTTCAGTACCCTCCTCTTAGCAATGATTATCCAGAAAGAAAATCATAGAAACATCACTTAACACTTTTGTGCAAGTGAATGTAAGGGTCATATGTAAAACATTCCATCCAACATTGTCAGAACACATTTCTTCTCAAGAGAACATAGGATATTCTGTTGCATAGATCATGTGCTAGGCCACAAAACAAGTCTTAACAAATTTAAATAGATTGAAATCATATCAAGTAACTTCCAGTTATAATGATATGACATGAGATCTGTGTCATAAGATGGATTTCAGAAAGTACATATATAGAAATTAAACAGCATGCTTCTGACAAAAAAAAAGAAAAGGGAAATTAAAATATACCTTGAGATAAAAATGGAAATACCAGAGTCATGGGATGCAGCACAAACATATCTAGGATGGAAACTTTGTAATAATAAATGCCTGCATCAAAAAAGAAGATCTCAAATAAACAATCTAATGTTGCACCTACCAAAAGAATTAGAAAAACAGATTAATTCCAAAGTTAGTTGATGGAAGGAAAATTATCAAAGCAGAAATAAGTGAAATGTAGAATAAATAAATAATAAAAGAATCCACAAAACAAAAATTGGGATTTTTGCAAAGATAGTATCGGTGCAATTCCTGAGACGCTGAAGTAGGAGAATTGCCAAGTTCAGCCCCAGCCTGGGCAACCTAGTTTCTTAGGGAGGCTTTGTCTCAACATTAAAAAAGACTGGGTATGTGGCTCAGTGTGAAGGCCCTGGATTCAATCCCCAGTATATGTGTGTGGGGGGTGTTTCTACTGTTGTTTTTCAAAAAAAAAAATCCTAAAATGTATATGAAACCACAGGAGACATTGACTAGCCATATCAATCTTGGATTAAAGAAAAAGATGGAGGTAGTATATTACCTGATTGAAAATATACTACCAAGGTTACAATAATCAGACAAGCATGGCATAAGAACACACACATGGACAGATGCACACTTACCGTCACTTTTTGACAGTGATGCCAAGAGCATAAAAAGAGGAAAGGACAATGTTCAATAGGTGATCTTGAAAAAATTGGGTTTCCACATGCAGAAGAATAAAACTGGACTCTTTAACTCATTCCCAGTACTGAACTCAACTCAAAATGGTTTCAAAACATAAATGTAAGATCTGAAATTGTAAAAGTACTAGAAGAAGACAAGGAAAAGCTCTTTAACTTTACTGTTGGCAGTGAGTTTTTTGGCTATGTCCCCAGTGCATAGGTAGCAAAAACAAAAGTGGAGAAATGGGATTGCATCAAACTACAAAGCTTCTGCACAAGCCAAGGGCATAATCAACAGAGTGAAGAGATATCCAAGTGAAGAAATGGACAGAAGATCTAAATAGACGTTTCTTGAAAAAAGTCATTAAGATGACCAACTGGTAAATTTAAAAAATGCTGACATCTTTAGTCACTTAGGAATGAGATATGATCTCATACCTGTTAAGAGTGGTTATTATGAAAAAATGAATGTTCATATTGGTGAGAATGTGGAGAAAGAACTTGCACATAGTTGGTAAGAATGTAAATTAGTATAGTGATTAGGGGATAGTGTTGGAATTCCTCAAAAAATTAAAAATAGAGGTACCATGATTCAGCATCCTCACTGTTACAGAATATAAAAATACAACTGCCATGATTTAGTCACCATGCTGACTATGTAATTAAAGGGTATCTGCACTCATTCATTGAAACATTCACAAGGGTCAAAATACAGCTAAATTAAGTGTTCAGTGGATGTGTAGATAAGGAAAATATGCTGCATGTACACAACAGAATACAATTCAGTCATAAAAGGATGAAATCCTGTCTTTTCTGACAATATGGATGGACAGGTTAGTGTGTTAAAGTCAAATAAACCAGACACAGAAAGACAAATACTTCATGATGTCACTTATATGTGGAATGTAAAATGCTGATATTCTAGAAGTAGACAGAAGAGTATTGGTTATCAGGGGCTGCAGAGATGGTAATCAAAAAATACAAATTTTCATTTAGATAGAAGTTAGTTCAAGGGATCTATTGTACACCATGGTGACTGCAGTTAATAACAGTGTATGTCTTAGAAATTGCAAAGAAAGTACATTTTAGATAGCAGCTGAGCGCAGAGTGCACCTGGCCGCGGCGTCAGCGTTTGCGGCCCAGCCAGCGCGCCCCTCTGTCAGGCGGTCATGCGGTGACCGCCCAGAGCCATGGGCACAGAGGCCCGTGAAACAGCAGTGGAGCAAGGCCCTTCTGTGGGCAGCAGCGGTGGCGGCGGGACTCGGAGCCACCCGGGATGTTCAGTCATGAAATGGGTGTGCACTGAGCACATCCAGGTGGCAGTGGCCTGCTATCTCAAGTGCCGGCAGTACGTGGATTCAGGTGGCCCACCGAAGCAAGGCCTGCGATTGTCTCAGACTCCTGAGGAGATGGCAGCCAACCTCACAGTCCAGTCAGAATCTGGTTGTGCCAGCCCCTTGCCAGGCAGAACCCCAGCAATAAGAAGTACAGTTTGGATGACTGCGGAATTTTCTCACTGATTCTGATTCTCAGTACAGCCATGAAGTTGTGCCCCTTCTCTACCCACTGTTTGTCTTCCTCCATCTCAGCCTGGTCCAGAGCAGCCCGAAGAGCACAGCAGAAAGTTTTTATAACTGCTTCCATGGAATGTTCCTGCAGAATGCAAGCCAGAGGATGTTATTGAGCAGCTGCAGACCACTCAGACCATCCAGGACATCCTGTCCAATTTCAAGCTTTGTGCATTCCTAGATAACAAATATGTGGTCCATCTCCAGGAAGACAGCTACATCTACCTGATCTGCCACCTCCAAAGTGACACCAACACTGCCCTGTGCAAGGTCCTCACCTTACATATCCACCTGGATGTGCAGCCTGCCAAGAGAAGATTACCAGCTCTACACCAGTGGTGGCTCCTCCCACAGTGAGAGCAGCAGCCTGGAGCCTCCAGATGTGCCTAGCCCCATTCTGCAGAATGAGGCCGCGCTGGAGGTCTTACGAGAGAGTATCAAACGTATCAAGGATGCCCCCACCACCACCACCATCTGCGTCTACGCCTTCTACAACACGGAGCAGCTGCTGAACACTGCAGAAATTGCCCCCGATAGCAAGCTGCTTACTGTTGGGTTTGACAACTCCCGCATAAAACTCTGGAGCCTGCGGTCCAAGAAGTTGAAATCAGAGCCCCACCTTGTAGACACATCACATATCCACTTGGCTTGTGATACTCTGGAGGAAGAAGAGGATGAGGAGGACAGTGCAGGCATGGAGATGAAGATCCTTCAGGGACACTGTGGACCAGTGTATAGCACACATTGCTCTCTTGTTCTGAGGACATGTCCATCCGGTACTGGGATCTGGGGAGTTTCCCCAACACTGTGCTGTACCAAGGACATGCCTATCCCGTGTGGGACGTGGACATCAGCCTGTACAGCCTGTACTTTGCCAGTGGGACCACACCGCCAGGCTGTGGTCCTTCGATCGGATGTACCCACTGAGGATATATGCAGGACACCTGGCAGATATGGACTGTGCCAGATTCCACCCTAACTCTAACTGCTTAGCCACAGGCTCGACCGACAAGACTGTCCAGCTGTGGAGCGCCCAGTAGGGGAACTCAGTGAGGCTCTTCACAGGCCACCATGGCCCTGTGCTCCCTCTTGCTTTCTCTACCAACAGGAAGTACTTGGCATCCGCTGGTGAGGACCAGCAGTTAAAACTGTGGGACCTGGCCTCTGGGACCCTTTTTAAAGAGCTGAGAGGCCACACAGACAGCATCACCAGCCTCGCCTTCAGCCGTGACAGTGGCCTAGTGGCCTCTGCCTCCATGGACAACTCAGTGCGCATCTGGGACCTCTGGAACACATGCTGTAGTATGCCTGCAGATGGTTCCTCCAGTGAGTTTGTGGGTGTCTACACTGGGCAGATGAGCAGTATCCTGAGTGTGCAGTTCATGGCCTGCAACCTGCTTCTTGTGACTGGGATCACACAGGAGAATCAGGAACACTGATTCTTACTTGGCTGGAATGGACTGGGCTGTGGTGAGAGGCCTCTGGCTGCAGCATGGACATGGACATGGTGAGCAAGTTACTGACAGACTGTGAAAGAGCCCTCCCCCGATGCAGCCTCATTGTCATGGGACTCAGTCAGGGCTGGGGCATGGCTTAGTGATTCCTGGACTCGAGATGAGCGCTGGGGTGCTCTGAGGCCCATGGCTTGCTCCCAGAGGACCCTTGGGACCCTGTGTGCAAGCGCCTTCCCATTTTCATCTTGTTCACCTCCCAGCGTGCTTACTGAGGGCCGTTGCCCAGTGCCCTCCACAGCACCCCTAGACACCCTCAGTTGAGCCACCCTTGAGGGAAGTGGGGACAGAACTGGCAAAGGGAGGGATAATCCTTTTCCTGAGTGGTAGAACCAGGGTTTTTTACTGTTGTTATGGTGATGATGATTATCATTGCAAAGAGGAAGTCTAGCACTGGCAGAGGGGAACATCTCTGCTTTTATCGTCAGGTTCGACTCCTGGCACTGGCTGTGATACTTGGAATTTTGAGCTTCAGGGAGCTCAGAGATTTTGGTGGCTCAGTGTATCAGGAGAAGGGGAAATCTTGGGCACATGCTGAGCACACAAACAGCATGTTCATGGAAGCCAGCGGTTGGGTTGACTGAGAACACTGGACTCTCGCAATTATGGTGGGAAACAGTCTTTCTTGGCTGCACTTCTATCAATAATTCTCTCCCCTGAAAAGAACAATTATGGTAGGAGGAGGTGCAGCTTAGTGGTAGCGCATTTGCCTAGCATGTGGGAGGTCCTGGGTTCATTCCCCAGAACCACCAAAAAAAAAAAAAAAATTATGGTTAATAATTTGGAGGGTGGGAATGTAGTTCAGCGGCGCAGCATCTGCCTGACAAGCGCAAGTCTCTGAGTTCAATTCACAGTACCAAAAAACAAAGAGAATAATTTGGAGTAAGTCAGAAGATAGAATTAGTAGTAGATCTCACAGTGACTGTTAACCAGAGGTTAGCATTTCCGCTGCCTCTCCTGCGGTGAGCGCATCATGCAGTGAATCCTGAGTGCACACGCACGTGTCAAACTGTGCCCTGAGGATAAAGCAAGTTCTAATGTATGGGGAAAGGATTAAATATTTGTTTTCTGAAAAGTTACTTTGTATTTTGTTTTCTATTAAAATGTATTTAGTTTTAAAAAAAAGTAAATTTTAAGTATTCTCACCTTAAAAAATGCTATGTATTTCATATATTAGCTTAACCTAGGCATTCCACAATGTATGCATATCAAAACATGTTGTATAGTTCTTGTCAATTAAAAAATAAGTTTGAAAAAAAGTCTCTTGATAGGTCAGAAAGATTGGCATGAGTAGAGTCTTAGAAGGATAGATGAGATAATAATGATCAAAGGTTGGTGTTTAATATGCCTAAGATAGACAAAGAAGTGATTAGTTGAAGTAAAATGAAGGTAAAGATCTTTCAAATTAAGAAAGGCAAATATTTTGGAACATTAGAGTATTGAAATAGAATATGCACACAGACATTTTAAAGTCTCCTTACTGATGATGTCATGGGACAGAGAGAGGTAAAAGGGAGCCTTTAGCCTTTGAGTATAATTTACGAGAACAGAAAAGAAAGCCATAGGCATTCAGGTGCATTATATGAATCTCAAATTGTAAGTGCTTTTTGTTTTGTTTGGGGCAGTGGACACTTTAATGTGGGGGATTTAGAAAAATGATGGTGAACTTACAGGTTTTAGGAGCCTTGACATCTTTTGTAAAAGGGTTGCAGGATAAAGCAGTCCCTTTGGGAGAAGCCAGGATTTAGTGAAATCAAAGAGGTTGAAGAGCTATTATTTAACAAGGGACAAGTTATATGAAGTGAGCTTCTAGAGAACTTGGTGGAATGTTAGGAGAGGATAAGTTAAGGTTAAAGAATGGCAAAAGGATAAAGGAAACTTGCATGGGTAGTAAAAGCTAAGGATGATGATATTGTGAGGCATGATAGGATGTTTGTCACAAGATTTCATGTGAGTTTCTGGTTTTAAGTCCAGGTTGCATTAAGCACACTCTCATACTTTTAACAGAACTGTGCTAAAGTAGGGTAACAGCAAATTAGACTTCCTGTGTCATCTCAACAGAGCAAAGGTCCTAGCCATAAGTGCTTTGGGAATGTAGCTGTAAACCTTCACATCTGACACATTTTCATGTGTCATTCTATACTTGTAGAACCCATAGTCAGGCAGCGCTTTTAGTAAGGTGAGTAGATCCACGATTGCTATACCATAGTATTGTATGCCTTAGTTTACAAAATAGGTTATGAAATACTCTTGGTTTGAAATGAGAATTAAAAAGGCTGATTTATTAATGACAAGATCCCACATTTGTTAAAGCTTGATTTCTTTTGGCACTGTAATACATATTTGCATTTGGCCTATCTTGAGTGCCTTTTAGATATAATATAGACACCACTTTGAATGCATTTAAAATAGCAATTTATACATGGGGTCCATCCCTATTTTTAAAGGATTCTTAGTGTTTCCATTTTCTTGGATGCTAAAAAAACACAGCAAAAATGTTTTAACAGCTGGATACCCTTTTTGTAGTTTAGCTTAGAAATAGAACCAACATAATAGAATAATGTAATAAATATATGATCTTTTATTTGATCATATGTTTATTCTGCCTGGTTTTTATTTAAATTTATAGCTACCGTGTGGTAGTATTTTTGTATGCATTCACACTCCTTAATCTTCTTAATGATTTCAAAGCAGTTTCTTAACTTCAGGTTTCTCATGTTTGGTAATCACTCCCTACTCCTGTCTCTAACATTAAGGCTATATTTTCAAGTGTATTACTATAAATGGAGCAAGGGTAAATGTATCAAGTGATAATGGCTCATTAAAGCAAGATTGTTTAAATAAATGCTCAGTTTACTCTAAATTTTGGAATGCCCCAGACCAGTCCTAAGGCCATCTTTGTCCTTTCTCTCCAGGTAAGAACCATATTATCTGTGTCCTTACAACTCTCACATTTCCATCTCTAGCACTGACAGACCCCCTGAGCTATAGGTTTATTTATCTAACAGGTAGATGTCTACTTCTCAAAGCTGACAAGTCCAAAACAGGCAAGTTAGATAATCCAAAATAGAGATCGTGATTTTCATTCTCTCAAAGCCACTTCTTTTGTAATCTTGCCATCTCAATCAAGAGCAGCTTGAAAAATCCAGTTAACTCCACTTTCAAAATATCCATAATTTGGCCACTTTACCATTTTGACCTCTGTTGCCCTGATTAAGGCTATCGTCTTTTGCCAAAAGAATGCAATTATTTCTTCATAGTCATTCCCATGATAGTCTCTAGTAATAGCCAAAATGGTCTTTTCTAAACTGCACAATGTTACCCATGCTCAAAACCTTCAAAGGCTTCCCACCTCTCTCAAGGTAATACCTAGAAATATACGTGGCTCTGCATGAACTGGCTCCCTTTTGCTTCAAGTATCTGCTGTACTTCTCTTATTCATCTCTATTTACACTGGCTTTGTGTTTTTAAGGCTTATACTTATTGCCTTTGTCCCTTGTCTGTGGTATCCACATGGTTTCTTTGTTCACTTGTTTTAGAGCTCTTAAATAATTCCTTTTCAGAGAGGTCTTCTATGACCAGCTTCATCAGAAAATGATCACATTCCATCTTTTCCTCTTACCTTTCTGAATTTTTCTTCAGACAGTTTAATGTTATTTGACTTCTTCCATGTTGATTTCTTTATCATTTTGCTTCTTTACTGCTAGAATGAAGACTAGTGAGACATATAATTATAGTAAATATTACATGAAAGAATGAAAATATGAACTTCAAAATATCTTTGCCTTTTTAACTACCTTTCAGAAATGTAGGAGGAGGGCCCCGAGATTTATTTAGCTCAGTGGTTCTGGCGCCTGACTCGCAAGCGCAAGGTCCTGAGTTTGATCCCCAGTACCAAAAAAAAAAAAAAGAAATGTAGGAGGAAATTTTTTAGCATCAGCTAATGTGTAAACAAATTGACATAGTCACAGTACATAGAACCTGAGTGATGATGATATTTAACATCTTGAATGCTTGTCCTTTGGCAAGTCACTGTGTTCCAGGCTGCACATGAGTTTCTCAGATTTGTTAAGAGACCTGAGCCTTTTTATCAGAGTAGACTATGGAGAAGAAGCTTGGATTGTTTTAGTTTTTATCTTTTAACTTGAGTGTGTTTTCATGTAGATAAACATTTATAAATAAGTAGCATCTCAGAGTATTTCTTTCAGAAATAAAAAAAAGTATCTTTAACCACATGAGTGGTTCCTCTGTTTCCAAGATTTTCTCCTGTGGATGCTGTCACTGTAGTGTTTGTATTGAGCCTTGGCAGGTCTTTTTGTACACTTACATTCATGACACTGGGAGATATTTTGAAATCTGTTTCCCTTTAAGGTCAAATAACTAGCAAAAGGTATGGTTAACTGCCACTATTATCTATCTAAATAGTGTAAAAGTAGAAATTGAAGTATCTTTATTGAGACTCTGTAATTTTCTACATTTAGAGGATACAATAGATTATTAGGTCATGTGCCATTTAATAAGTAGATGGCTATAATAAGGTAAAGTAATGGAGTAAATGAGTAGGTACAGGTTACTGTGGGCATGTAAAGGAAGGGATATCCAATCGTTTTGGAAATGATATCTAGGCCGAAACCTCCAGGATGATGGGGATGAGTAAGGATCACATTCTAGGCAAGAAGAATTACTTTTTTTAGATTTAAGAGTCAGGCAAGAAATCAGAGCAAGTCCAAAGAACTGTAGACAGTTCAATATTGATGGAATGTAGGGTTTGGTGATGGGAGGAGTTGTGAAAAATGTAGCCATAAGTAAGAAACCATGGCCAGATTGGGAAAGACCTTGACACAGTGTTAAGGTGCTTGGTTTTCTGATGGACATGAGGAGCCAGGGAACGGCTTTGGATGTGGAAATAACATGAGTCACAGTCTGTCCGCTTTCCTACCAGTATCTCGTCAGCCTGTACCTTCTCTTTTAAATATGAGGAGACCTGCTTCTAGCTCCTGGTGGGAAGGGTTGAATGAATGAACTGCCTTTGGGTGAGTCTTCTCAGAAGGAAGAATGAGTAAAGAGCCTAGTTATCCAGTGAAGTTTATCTAAGGAAAAGTTTTTAGAATTAGCATGAACTTTGAATTTTATTCATTTATATATTATTTTTCCCCCAAAAAATGATTTGAGGAAATATTAGTGGGAGTAGTTTAAGCCAAAGAGATTGATGAAAATACAAAGGATGCTGTTCTTCCAAATTAATTCCAAGCAGAACTTTTTGATTCACAAGGTCCTTCCTAGCTACTATGTCTCTTCTAGGGTAATTATGAGGATTAAATGAAAGAATATATACAGGTCACTTAGTAAATATTTGTTCTTCTTACTACCATCTCTAGCCAGAAAACTAAGCACTATCTTTAGCTCTTCCTACTCATGTACATCCTATAAACTACTTCTTTCAAATATTTCTTTGTCGGTTTCCTCCTCTTTGTTGTCGCTACTACTTCATTCTTTGCCTGGAACTTCTACAGTAGACATCCCTAAGTGAATTGCATGCTTCCAGTTTTCCTTAGTTTAGTCCCAGTTTAGACAATGAAATATGGTAAGAGAAATTTTGTTAGTCATTTACCTGGTTAAAACCTTTTAGTGACTAAGTGCATTGTTTTTTTTATCTTAACGGTTTATGAATCATGGGACATTTCTGGCAAGATGAAGATTCTGTGTATTTTTATGAGGAGAATGTTATATTAACTTTTACTCTATTGTAGACTAAAATCAGAATTCTTTATCATAGCTCGTGAAGTTTTTTGTGATTGGCTTTTCATTGCCATTTTCATATTGGCTGGACATTTCCTTGAATTCTAGGCTCTTGAACTGCTTACAGTTATCCTTTAGTACCTTGTTCTCAAGCTCTTGTTTCTTCACTCACACATTTTCCTCCTTCTGAAACATTTCTTTACACCTTTTGTATCATTAGCTCCTAGTTATCTTTTGTATTTCTTCTCTACTGAATTGCCTTCCTTTATATTGGCATATCCCTGTGGGCATTCTTATCATATTAAAATCAATTGGCTTTTTCTTTTAAGCTTAAGTTCCTAGAGGAGTCTATTTACAAATCCTGTGAACTTCAACTTAGGTACTAGACTCAGAAATCTGTAGCAGAGTTTGATCTATCCTGGAATAGACACTAGCAGTCATTTGGTTACCAATCCTTGAAAGATGATGAAACTGTCCAAAGAGAAATTTAAAAGGAAAAAACCTTAATCCCTGAGGAATACAAATGTTCTAGGTTTGGATGGGAAGTCTCTGAAACAGCCAGAGAAAAGGAAGAAACCAAGAAATACTGTCATAAAAGGTAGAGACCAGCAATTTCTAAACCGTCTCCATTTCTCAATAGGATCAGGTAAAGTAAGTACTGTAGTAAGAGATGGTGACTTGTCCAGAGTGGTTTTTGCATTCCCAGATACAGAAGCTGGGTTATGGGTGCAGTAAACCCTGGACCCTTTTTTTTCCCCACACATTGTATTCTTGTTCTCCACTGCTTTAGACTGTTCCTGGTTCTTTTTTTGTTTGTTTTTAGATTCTTTTCCCTTCCACGTAAAAATCTTTGATTCTTTGAAGTTTATGCCTTCTGGCTAGTCCTCTTTTTTCTGTTTTTATTATTGAGTGAGCTCCCAGTCACTTCTCTTTGAAAACTGGTACCTGAACTCAAGATGTTTATTAACTCTACTCCAGATCTACTGCCATCTGAGTTTATGTGGTAAACTCCTTACTCCTGAGCACTTCAGTGTCCCAACCATTTTATTTGTAATAATGCTCACCAATGCTTCATGCTGCTTCCCACAGGTGTGAATGTATCCACCTGAAGTTTTACCCTTGAAACCTTAATGAAAAAATCACACCTTAGGTTATAATCTTTGGGTAATTTCTTATTTTCTTAAACTTGTTTCTGTCATTTAACTTCTTCTTCTGTGTGAGAAATGTCCTGGGACCCACTAGTGTCAGTCTTCTTCAGTCCTCTGGTTCCTGTAGTCCCTGACATGTACTCTTTAGATGTAAGTGATTGAATAATACTGTTTCACATGTTCTTTTCCACAGTGCAGCAGACATACAGTAATTACTTAGCAGAAAACAGGTTTTCTAAATTTATTTATGCAAGAGATAAAATATGAATACCTTTAAAAAATTGTAGTAAAAACAAAATTTCACATATGATTTTTTAACATACAGTACTGCAGCATTAACTATCACCACATTGTTTGCAGCAGATTTCTAGAATTTTTCATCTTGTAAAACAATGAAACTCAATATCCTTTGAACAACTACTTTCTTTTTTTATTCTTCCCATTCCTTGGCAAATTCCATTCTACTTTTTCTAAAATTTGAGATACTTCATGTAAGTGGAAACATGAAATATTTGTCTTCTTGTGGACAGGCTTATTTTCTATACCACAATGTCCTCAAAGTTGATTTATGTTATAGCATATTATACAATTTCTTTTTTTAAGGTTAAATAACATTGCATTGCATTTATGTACCACATTTTCTTTAACCATTTGTTATTAGACATGTAGGGCACTTCCACTTCTTGCACTTGTCTATTATGAATAATGCTGCAATAAACATAAGTGTACAAATATTTCTTTGAGGTCCTATTTCT
>NW_004624896.1:0-108781 GCF_000247695.1 Heterocephalus glaber | reverse complement strand
TATATTCCCAGAAGGATTACTGAATCATGCAAATTCTACTTTTTAGACTTAATATTACTTTATAGCATTTTTCGCTATAGCAAATAGTTTCATCACAAAATTATACCCTCTCCCTTGGGCATAAACTCCCCCATTCTCAGCATTCCCCCACCAGAGTGGTGCTTGTGTGAGAATTGATAAACCTACATTGTCATATAGAATTCATCCAAAGTCCATAGTTTACATTAGGATTTCTTCTTGGTGTTATACATTCATTTATTGAAGGATATCTTGCTTATATCCAAGTTTTTGTAGTTATGAAGAAAACCTTTATAAACATCCATGTGTATGTTTTTGTGTATACATAAATTTTTGGCTTTTTGGGTAAATACCAAGGTGTGAATCATTCCTGGTCTTATTGAATTGTTTAGCTTTGTAAAGAAATAGCCAGAACGTCTTCAAAAGTAACTGTACTGGTTTGTATTTCCAATGAATGAGAGGTCTGATTGGTCTATAATTCCTCATCCGCATTTAGCATTGTCAGTTTTTGATTTTTGGCCATTCTTTTTTTGTTGTTGTTGGTACCGGGGATCGAACTCGGGACCTTATGCTTGGGAGGCAGGCGACAGAACCACTGAGCTAAATCCCTGGCCCGATTTTTGGCCCTTCTAATATGTGTGTGGTGGTATCTCACTGTTTTAATTTGCATTTCGCTGCTGACATGTGAGGCGGACCATCTTTCATATGCTTGTATTTGTTAAGGTCTTTTACCCAGTCTCAAGTCAGGTTTGTTTTTTTTTTAATTACGGAGTTTAAGAAAGATCTGTATATATTTTAGATAATATTCCTCTATTGTATATGTCTTGCAAATACTTTCCATGTGTTCCTTGTTGTTTCAGTATCTTGAGAATGATATTGTACCTTTCAAGGAGCAGAAGTTTTCAGTTTTCATCTGGTATCTTACCTAAAAGATCATTACCATATTCGAGATCCAAATTTTCTCCTATGTCATAGGATTTTTACAGTTTGGAGTTTTGCATTAAATTCTGATTTATTTTGAGTTTATTTTTGTGACGGACGTAAACTCTGATTCTAGGCTTTATTTTAATTGCATTTGGATGTCCGGTTGTTTCATCACAATTTGTTGAAGACTTCTTTTCTCTGTTGTACTGCCTTTACAGATTTGTCAAATATTAGTTGACTTTATTTACACAGATCTCTATCTTGACGCTCTCTTGTGTTCCACTGATGTATTTGTTTATTGCTTCACCAGCACCTTACAGTCTTGATTACTCTGGCTTTGTAGTAAGTCTTGAACTTGGATAGTATCAGCCTTGCTGGTTCTTCATCTATTGAGTTGGCCATGTGGGATTATGGAATAGCTCTCCATTTTTTTATTTCCTTAATTTGTTTTATCAGATTTAAACTTTTCCTCCTAGAAATATTAGATCTGTACTCAGGTATTTCATTTCTAGAAAGTACTAACTTAAAAGTTGTTATGTTTTAGATCAAGAATGCCCCCCAACCCCAATTCTGATGTGTTCAGGCTGGGCGTCTAGAAAGTGACTGGATCATGAGGACACTATACTCATTGCTGGATTTATTCACTAATAAATTCAGCAGCTGAGTATGTTGTTAGGACATGGGGCAGTTAGAGGCTGCTCATAACTTTGGAAGGGTGTGTCTCCTCCCCTGGCTCCTCTCTTCTCTCTCTTCCTGTACACTATCACCTGAGTAGCTCTTCTCAGCTGTGGGTCCTTCCACCACTTTGTTTCTGCGTTTGAACATTCAACCATGGACTGACAATTCTGAAACGTGAGCCAAAATAAACCTCTCTTCCTTTAAGGAGTGCGTGTTGGATGTGTTGTGTCTCTGGGACAGGAAAAGTGACTAAGACAAAGGTATTGTAATTTCCAGTTTCATTTATTCATTACTGGCATATGAGGAGCATTGACTTATGTATCTGAACTTTATATCCTATAACTTTGCTTTAGTTACTAGTTCCCACAGTTTTTTGAGGATTTTTTTTTTTTTTTGTATATGCTGTCATTTCAACTGCATAGGCAGTTTATTTCTTCCTTGCCAATCAGTGTACTTTTTATTTCCTTTTCATGTTTTACTCCATAATCGTTCAGTATGGAGTGTTTTAGCTAATCTTGCAGTATGGAATAGTGAGAGGAAATACTCTTATTTTGTTCTTTATCTTAATGGGAAAATTTTACTTTTGCATTGCTAAGTGTGATAGTAACTGTAAATTTTTTGGGGGGGTGGTTACTGGGGATGGAACTCGGGTCCTTGCGCTTGTGCAGCAGGTGGCGAAACCACTGAGCTAAATCCCCGGCCTGTAAATTTTTTTTTTAATAGATAATCTTTGTCACGTTGAGAGTGTTCCATTTATCCCTACTGTGCTAGTTGTTTTTTCTCTCACCATGAACTGGTATTAGATTTTGTCAGGTGTTTTTCTATTGATTGCTGTGACTGTCATTTTTTTTCCCTTTTACCTCTTGATGTGATGGATTATATTTTAGATTTTTAAATGTTGAACCAGCCATTTAATCCTAGTTGGGATTAAATCTCATTCAGGGTTGGTTTGTACGTTTTGTGTATTGCTGTATCTGATGTACTAATATTTGTTGAGGGCTTTTACATCTATATTCATGAGAGATCTTGGTCTATAGTTTTCTGGTAATTTGGGTTGTGGGTTGAGACAGGGTCTTGCTATGTGGTTCAGGCTGTCCTTGAATTTGTGGCAATCCTCCTGCCTCAGCCTCCCAAGTGCTGGGATTAACAGGCATGAGCCACCATGCCCGGCCCAGTTTTCTGGTAATATTGTTGCTAGATTTGGGTGTTAGCATAGTACTGGCCTCACAGGATGAGATAGGAGCATCTCCTCTGCCCGTATCTTCTAAAGGAGATTATGGAAAATTGGCATGATTTTTTTCCCTTTAATATCTGGTAGAATTTACCAGTGAACCCTCTAACATGCCTATTAAGATTCTGTACTTCTTTATTGCAGAGCTGGAGACAAATTCAGGGCCTTGGCATACAATGGGAAAGTGCTCTGCCATTGATCTACGGCCCATCCCATGTCTGTTTCAACTTAAGAGAATTCCAAAGAACTTGAATTTTGAGGAATTGGTCCATTTCATCTCGATATCAAATTTGTAGATGTAGATTTATTTATAGGAGTACCCTTGATTAACCTTTTGATGCCCGTGGGATGTGTAGTGAGGTCTCTTCTTACTTCTGATATCAGGGATTCGATCACTTTGTCTTTTTAAGCCTGCCCTGTAGGCTTGCAGATTTTATTGGGCTTTCAGAGAACTAGCTCTAGATACCTTGCTTATAACTCCACAAATTTCTTACTCTCATTTTTATTTTTTTTTATTTTTATTTTTGGGACCAGGAATCGAACTTGGGACCTTGCGCTTGCAAGGCAGGTGGCGGAACCACTGAGCTAAATCCCCGGCCCTACTCTAATTTTTATTATTGCTTCTGCTTGCTCTGTATTTAATACCTCATCTTTTTTCTCAGTTTCCTAAGGTGGTAGCTTAGATGACTGACTTTAGATCTTTTCTAATATATGCATCAGTCTACAGCCATACCACCCTGAACACACCCATCTTGTCTGATACATGCATCAGTGCTTTCAGTTTCTCCGAGCACTGCTTTCACTGTATCCTGTAAATTTTGATAAGCTGTATTTTCATTTCCATGAAAGAGAAAGTGGTCTAAGTTTCATTCTTCTGCATGTGGGCCTTCAGATTTCCCGGCACCATTCATTGAACAGACTGTACTTTCTCCAGTGTGTGTTCTGCACATTTTTGTGAAAAATGATTTGGTAGCAAATACATAGGTTTATTTCTGAGTTCTCTGTGTTGTTCTGTTGATTGATGTGATGGGTTTTACAGCAGTAGTACCATGTCACTGTGCCTTTGTCTGTCATATGCTTTGAGGTCGAGTATAATGTTTTTTTTCAGCTTTGTTCTTTTTACTCAGTTTCTTTTTGGGTATTCAGGGCTATTGTAGTTTCATACAAATTTTAGGATAATTATCTTTTTCTGTGAAGAGTGTCAACATTTTAATAGGGATTGCACTGAATCTGTAGATTGCTCTGGGTACTTTGGACATTTTAGTGACCTTTTCCAATGCAGGAACTTGGAATGTCTTTCTGTTTTTGTGTATTCTCTTCATATTCTCTCAGCAGTGTTTTATCATTTACATTGTAGGCTTTCACCTCTTTGATGTAATCCCATTTGTCTTTTTGCTTTTGCCTTCTGTGCTTTTGAGTCTTATTCAAAAAAATCTTGATCCATTCCAGTTATTGAAGCTTTTCCCTATGTTTTCTTCTAGTAGTTTCATGGTTCACAGCTTAAATTTTTAATTGATTTTGACTTGATTTTTATATATGGTAATAGTGTAGGGATCTAGTTGCACTCTTCATGTGAATATCCTGTTTTCCCAGAACTATTTGTTATAGACTCTCTCCAATAGATGTTCTTAGCACTTTTGTTCACAAGTACTCCGCTGTATGTGATCCCCATTCTTTTTCATTGGTCTGTGTTTTGGTTTTTATGCCATGTTGCTTTACTATAGTTTTGTAGTCTTACTTTTAAGTTCAATAGCACAATGCCTCTTTGTGCCTTGTTTTCTTATTTGAGATTGCCTTGGCTATTTGGAATTTTTCTGAATACATACAGATTTTGGCATTGCTTTTTTCCCCCTAGTTTGTGCATAGTATTAGTATTTTGTATAGTTTGGGGGGATTAGTATTTGGTGCATATATATTTATGATTGTCATCTGTTCCTTTTGGATTGTTCCCTTTACAGGGATATAGTGACCTTATTTGTCTCTCAATTAGTTTTGGTTTGAAATCTACTTTGTCTGCAAATAAGATAGCTACCCCTGCATTTTTCTGGATTCCTGTCGCATGGAGAACTTTTCTATCCTTTTACTTTCAGTCTCTGAGTTTTGTTTTGAACTAGGTGCATTTCTTGTATACAGCATATTGTTGGATTTTGCTTCTTAATCCATTCTGCCAGTCTGTTTGTTTTAATTGGTGAATTGAGGCCATTAACATTGATGGTTATAACTGATATGTATTGACTTATTGTCATGTTATTTTCCTGTTGTTGGTTCTTTTTTATTTTTCTCCCTCTCCCTTTAATTTCTTGCTTTGATTGATGAATTTGCTTTGTTGTGCCTCATGGAGTTGTGACCTTTGTTATCTTTTTCTAGGATATTGTTTAGAATTGTTTGGAGTGCTGGTTTGGTATTCATGAAGTTTCTCAGGTGTTCTTTCTAATGAAGTATCTTATTTCCCCATCAATTTTGAAAGATAGTTTTGCAGGATACATCAGTCTAAGTTGGAGGTTGTTTTCTTTTAGGGCTTGAAATACCTCACTCCACTTGACTTGAGGGTTTGTGTTGAAAAGTTTGCTGTGATTCTGATGGGCTTTGCTTTGGATGTGATTTGTTTCTTTTCTCTTAACAGCTTGTAGCAATTTGTTCTTCTGTTGTGTTTCCTAGATCTTGATTATTATATGTCTAGGTGTAGATTTTTTTTTGATCATGGCTAGTTGGAGTTCTGTATGCCTCACTTATCTGTATGTCAGATTTTTTGCTCTGTTTGGGAAGTTTTCTGTCATTAATTTTGTGAACAGTTTTTATGTCGTGTACTTTCTCCTGCTTTTTCATGGGCCCCTATCAGTCTTATATCATTCTTCTTTGCATCATCTAGGAGCTGTTGGATTGATTTCTCATGGTCCCTTATTATTTTTAACATGGTCTCATGGTCCCTTATTATTTTTAACATTTTCTCATGGTCCCTTATAATTTTCTCTTTTCGTGGTCACTGACTGCCATCCAGTCTTCTATATCAGATATTTTGTATTCAAATTGCCTCTTCTGTTTGAATCTGTTTCATAGATTGCATTTCTTTCCTATGTTAAGCATTCATGGTTTCCACCAAGGTCCTGAGTGCACGTATTTTTTTTTATCTGTTTTGGTTCTAGAGCCTCTAATCATTTCTTTCATTCTGCTCACCATCTCTCTAGATATCTGAGAGATTATTTCTGCTTTGAATTTTTCTAGAGCCTCATTCATCTGATAGTACTTCTGGTACTATCAGTTCAGGGTGTCCAGGTGGTTGATTATCAGACTTTTCCACCTCGTTTCTCCCAGAATTTGCCTTTGGTGGGCTGGAAGTCTGGGTTTGTGCCTTGCTTAAATGTCTTATCATTTTTTAATTTTTTTTGTTAGTACTGTACTTGATTTAATTCCTGGGTTGATACTTCGATATTGCTTATTGTAAGTATCTTTGTTGATGTATTTAGAACCCTTATGGAATGATTGCTTCTCAGAGGTGTCTTCCAGATATAGCTGGTCTTTAGGTTTTGAGTCTCTAATGGCTCTAAGGCTATCTCATTTTCATTATACCAGGAGGGACAACTGATTAGATCAATCACAACACCTTAGCCCAAGTGATACAGTCAGCAACACAATAGCATCAAGCACAGCTTAGAAAATAACAATTTATGGTAGTTACTAAGCTGTCACCTTTAATTGTATGAACTAAATCAAAATCGAGGACCAACCCAACGTATGTTTATAGTGAGTAAACTCTTCAATATAGCAACTTTACCCTTCAGGATAGGGACTTAGAAGGAGTTGGGGAGGAAGGGATAGATTGGTAGAAGGATAGGGAAAGGTTAGCAGTGAGGCCAGAGGACACAGGAAGATCATGCAAAACTCTAGGAAACTGTTGAAGACAAGAGAAAAAGACAGAATGAAAGAACAAATTGCTGTTAGGGAGGCAAGAAGCTGTATTTACTTTCCTTTTAAAACTAATGACAATTAAAAGAAGGAAAAAAGAAGAAAAAAAGAAAGAAGAAATCCAAATTAGGGGCAGAACAGGGACAAAAAGGAAGATGAAGAACAATGAGAGAGGGAGAGGGAGGGGGAGAAAAGAAAAATAAAGGGAAAAGAGTAGAAAAAATAAAAATTAAAAATAAGAGAAAAAATAATTTTGAGAATAACAAAAAATAAAAATGAAGGGCCTCCTTCAGGGTATGTCTCTGCTGTCACAATAGACAGCATGGGTCGCACTGTGCAGGTCTAAGTCAATTAGTCTCAGCAAGCCAGCAGCAGACTCCTGAGATTCAGGCTGATTTCTGGCTGCAAGGCCCAAGTCGAGCTCCCTGACCTGCAGGTTTGAACTCTGCAAGGTCCTAGTGCAGGTTCCAGCTGCCCTCCCCCTGAAGATAGTCCAGTCCAAGTTCCAGTGGGAGGTGGTGATCCCTCAAACTTAGCAAGTAACGGTGGTCTGGTGTGCCTTTATTGCAGAGATTCTCTTCACTTTTCCAGTGGGCTTCAGTTTTCATCAGGGAGCCTGAGAGAGGCCCTCTTTCTGTTGTTCACTTCTGCTCTATCTTCTGGAGCTGAGGGCAATGGTCTTTATGACCCCCTATGTCTCTGTGGTGTGGATCCAGGTACTGGCGTAGCCAGGAGGCTAGAGTCCCCCTGGCCCCTGGGCTGGGGTGGGTCCTGCAGGAGCTTGTGCATCAGGGCAGCAGCCTCAGCTCCGCGTAGCTAAGGTCCTCACTGGTCCCCTAGTATTAGTATTTTGATAGTCTGTAGAACCTGTAGACAGCTTTAGATAACATGGGCATTTTAACAATATTGATTCTTCCAGTCCATGAACATGAGTTAACTTCCCATTTGTCTTTTTTCCCCCGGTTTCTTTCATGATTATTTTCTTCTTTTCTGTGTGGAGATCTTTAACTGCTACCTTACGTTTATTCCTAAAGATTCTACTTTTACTTTTCTGTAGCTATTTGAAATGGAATTGTTTCCTTGATTTCCCTGATAACTAGTTCATTGTTGCATGTATAGAAACAGTACTGATTTTTGTACCTTTATTTTATATCTGACCACCTTATGAATTTGTTACTATAATTGTATTTTTGATGTGGTATTTAGGGTTTGTTATTAAAGAATCTTGTCATCTGCAAATAAGAGCAATTTAACTTTTCTTTCTTAAAAACTTTTCATTTGTTTGATTAATTGCTCTGGCCAGGACTCAGGAGAGGGATAAGGGGGAAGAGAAAGGGAAATGAAAGGAATAAAGATGTGCCATATATAGAAGCCTAATAACCCTAATCCGTGTAAATATTATAAGCTGTAACATGTACCAAGACAAATAGTCTAAACAGGTATGAGAAAAGATGATTGGGGAATCAGAGGGGGAATGGGGAGGGAGGGAGAGAGAAGCAGATTAAAATAGAAAACAAGCTGTAATATGTACATGTAACCACTCCCCAAGATGATTGTAAACTGCATGAATTACAAACATGTACTAATATAAAATAAACAAGAAAAAAATGATCAGAGTGAGCATCCTTGTCTTGTTGCTGATCTTGACAGAAAAGCATTCAGCGTTTCTCCATTGAGAATGTTAGCAGTGGGTTTGCCACATATAGTATCACTTTTACTGTACCGGGATAAACTTGTTTGTTGCATACCTGATTTGATTTTCCCCTTTGAATAGGTGCATGCTGTTGTAGGTACTAAGCATTGTCTTTGCTTCTATGTTGACTCAATACTATTGCCCTTTGCAATTTCTACAGCTGTAATTCTCATCAGTGATAGCGACACAGTTGTGTCAGCCCAGGCTGAGCATGTCTGTGATTGCATTGGCATGGCATGGTTTGGGTGTGTGTGGAGGTACTGTCTGGCTTGTGCTCTTGCCAGGCTTTGGGACATGGGGACATTGTTGCCTGGTCTGTTGTGACACAAACTCTTGGATTAGCGGCAGGGCCACTGTCCACCTAGGTGTCAGGGCAGACATAGGCATGTGGAGACACCAGCGGCTTGTCAGCTTTCCCTCAGTGCAAGTCCACCAAGTGCCTGGGGTATGTAGCAATGCGTGGGTTTGCACGATGGGTCTCAATCTTTCTGCTTATCTAGGTTTTGAACATGGTGCTGGTCATGGTGCTGCTCACATGTGCTGGAATGACCATAGAGTCTCAAGAATGGATATTTGCTATGTCACACACACCCAAGCAGGACACACTCTAGTAATGGGTCTGGTTTCGGGATGGGTAGTGGGGAAGATACATCATGGCTTCTTGTCAGAACTCTTTAGGGCTGTGAGAGCTGCAGGAATCTTTTAATAAAGACTCCAGACACCCACAAGTGGACACCACTGTTGTCTCCTGCTTACATTTTCCTCTAAGGAGGCTTTTTTGGCCCGGAGCCCATCTGGGAGGGGTAGACATTACAGTAGAGCGTTTTCATACTCCACGGAGATCTCACCTGTTTCTTGCTACTCTTCAGTGGACTTCTTTCTCAGTCTCTCCAGTAAGAATATAGTATTTTGTTGTCCCTTTTCATGAGTGGGAGGGGCAGGGAAGAGGCAACTCTATTCTTCCATCTCGCTCATGTCAGTCCATGTCGCGTCTCTTCTGTGCTGTCTCCATTCATTAGAACCCCAGCATATTAATCATAGTAGTTTTAAATTCTCAGTTTGATAATTCCAGCATGTCTGCCAGTTAGGTTCTAATGTCTGCTCTGTCTCTTCAAACTTTTTTTATTTTCTACTTCCCCTTATAATTCTTCCTTGATAATTGGACATGATGTACTGACTTAAAGAAAGTACTGGGAATGGGCCTGTAGTAACTGTGTGGTGGAGGTATATGTGTGTGAGACAAGCTTTCTGTATTCCTATGATCTCAGCCTTTTATTGACCCTGCATGTTTGGGTGAGGAATATCACAAGTGGATTCCCAGTCTCATCTCACCCTCGCTCTCCCTTTAGGTGGAAAAGATGAATAGAGTGACCTGGAGTTGATACTTTCTTTCCCTTAGGAGAGTTAGGCTTTACCTTAACTCCAGTAGGCAGGGCTCTGGCTAATTAGTTTCTCCTGAGGTTTGACCTTGTTGAGAACAGAGTGCTCTATTACATTTCAAAATGATTCCTTCTTACCTCCCTGGCCTGGAAGATTTTGGAGGTTTTACTTTGTATTCTGAGAGGTAAAATTTACAGCAGTGTGGAGGCTCCCTATTTTTAACTCTGTGCACACTGGATATCTTATGAATTCATCATTTACAGTTAAAGTTTTTCTACCGCCATTCTGGTTCCCTTGTGCTTTCTGCTTATGTTTTTTGTCTCAGGTGAAAGGATTCTGGGTTCCCTTGTCTGTCTCTCCCAGGTTTACTGGCAGGCATTTGCTTTTTGAGCTCATGTCCTCTATGATCTAAGATTAATTGGTTTTTCATTTTGTTAGTTTTTACTTGTTAAGAGGGAGTGGTAACTTCCAGGCTCTTTAAGTGTGAAACCAAAAATAGTTGTATGTTTAATACTTGACAATCCTCTGTGTTGTTTTCCAGAGTGCCATTTACATTCTCATTAGCAATGCATAAGTGCTATAATTTGTGCACATTCTCACAAATACTTGCTATTTGTTGATTGTTTGATGTTGGTCATCCATATGACATGAAAGGATATGTCATTGTGGTTTTGGTTTTCATTTCCCTAATAATTATTAATGGTGACCATCTTTCCACATATGTATTGGCCATTTATATATATTCTTTGAAGAAGTGATTATTCTAGTCCTGATCCTCTGTTCATTTTTTAACTAGATCATTTAGAGGTGTTGTTCTGTTGCAGTAGTTCTGGGGATTAACCACTTGATATTAACCACTTGGTATACAGATGGTTTCTCCCATTTTGCAGGTTGCCTTTTTACTTCATTGTTTCCTTTGCTGTGCAGAAATTTTAAGTTAGATTTATTTGTTTGGGTTTCCTGTGCTTTTTATGTCATATTTTAAAAAATCATTGTCAAATAATGTCATGAAACTTTTCCTGTGTTTTTCTCCTAGGAGTTTATAATTTGATTTTTAAGTTTAGTTGCATAATCTATTTAATTTTTGTATATGATGTAAGGTTTGGGTCTGTCTATTATTTTACATATGTGTGTGCAGTTCTCACAGTGTAGTTTGTTGCAGGCCCTACCTACCTTTTCTGTTTTGTAGCCTTGGCACCTTTGTCTTGAAGATTATTTGACAATATTTGTAAGAGTTTATTTCTGCATCGTATATTACATTCACTGGTCTCCATGTCTGTTGTTCTGGTATCACCACCCTGTTTTGACTACTGTAACTTTGTCATGTATTTTGAACTCAAGAAATGTGGGCTTTTTTTATTTCAAGACTGTTTTGATTTTTTAATGGTCCTTCAAGATTTTATGTACATTTTAGGATTTTTTTTTTTTTTCTATTCCTGAAAAAAATACCTTGGGATTTTTTTTTTTATAAAGACTGAATTGAATCTGTAACTTAAGCAGTGCACAGTATTAAGTCTTTAGATTCATATTTAATTTTTTCAACATTGTTGTACAATTTTCAAGGTATCAATGATTTACCTCTGGTTTATTCTCTTTTTTTGGTACCAGGGATCGAACTCTGGACCTTGTGCTTGTACAGCAGCGCAAGTAAATCCCCAGCCCCCCTCTGGTTTATTCTTAAATATTTTACTCTTTGATTGTGTGTGTGTGTGTGTGTGTGTGTGTGTGTGTGTTCTGTTTTTGTTTTATGTGGAACTGAGGATCAAACTCAGGACTTTCCACTTGCCAGGCAGGCATGGTGCCAATGAGCTACATCCCCGCCCCTGATTCTATTTTAAATGCTGTTTTAAATTAGTTTCTTTGTAGTTTTTACGTTTTGAGTTTTGTATCTCACAACTTTATTGAATTAATTACTTAGTTCTGAGTTATTTAGTGGACCGTATGATCATGTTAATGAGGTAATTTTACTTTTTTTCTTTTTGAATACATTTGTTTGTTTTCCCTTTTTCTTACCTGATTGCTCTGGCTGGACTTCTGATAATATGTTGGTTTGAAGTAGTAAGAGTGGGTATCCTCGACTTGTTTGTGATCTTAGTGGGCACCCTTTAAGTTTTCACCATTGAGAATTTATAGTATAGGTTTGGGCTTTCCACATGTGGGCTTTATCATGGTTAGGTAATTTCCATATTTTCCTAGACACCTTGAGTGTTGTTAAAATTAAAGTGTATAGAATTTTGTCAAATACTTTCTTTATATCAATTGAGATTATGTGGATTTTGTTCTTCATACTAATTAATGCAGTATATGAAATTGATTCTTTTACATTGAACTATCCTTGAATTTCATGATTAAATCCTGCTTTTTTCTAATGCATTGTTGAGTTTGTTGCTATTTTGTTGAGGACTTTTTCATCTGAATTGCCTGTAGTTTTCTTGTAAATTTGTCTGGTTTTATTGATTAATCCTGACCCCATAGAATGCATTTGAAAGTGTTCTCTTCCTTTAAGGTACTTAGCAGAGTTCAAGAAAAGATATTGTTGATTCTTTGCTGCATTTATTTTTCTAAGAGTTAAAAATACAGATTTATTTTAATTTTTTTTATGTAAACTTTTATCTTCTCTTTCTAATGGCTTTTTTTTTCCTAATGGCTTTTCTGATGGTTTATGGTACTAACTAGTTCCCAATTATTGATTTAACCTTGAAATATAATAAATTAATGTTATTCCATTTTAATAGACCCTACTGTTTCCTGAATATAATTGTGTTACAGTTGTTTCTTAGATCTGTTTCAACAAGGCTTTGAACTATTTAGGATGCCATTCCTTATTCTACACATTTTTACATTAAAAATAACTTTAGAAAAGAGAGTGGAGTTTTTACAAAGGCTACATCCTGAAGAAACAAAGATTTTTCACTTATGGGAAACTACTAAGTAGTGTTACTAGCTTTATAGACTGATTCGTTATACAAGCTGTGGGCCATTTCTCTTTTCTGTCTTTCACATTCCTTACATTTTCATTCTACTTCATCTTGAATAAAAATCACTCCACTTAACTCATATTCCTTTTAATCTTTCCCTTTCATCTCCTTTTATTCTGTATTTTATCCACCAGTGGCTTTCATGTTACATCTCAGTTATCATCTGTTCTGTCACTGCTCTTTTTAATTCTAATAATTTACTCCTTGATCACTGTCATTCATATCTTCACTTCCTGACAGTATTTTTTTGGCTTCTTCATAGAGCTTGTCTTTTACTGCTTATATTTTTGCTCCTTTTAAGATCTTTTCCAATCTCTGCTGCTTATATTGTTGGCCACCACATCAGTGGTTCTGACCCTCTTGGTCAGCTATTTATACAGGAACATTAAATAGATTATATTTCCCTAGTATGAACCTCAGTGGTGAGTAGATTAAGTTTCTGTGTACAGTTACAGTCAGCTTACAAATCTGATTTATCAGTTTTATTACAGCTCTTTGGTAAGTTCTGGGTTGGTTCAAAGTCTAAATGAGAAGTCAGCACATGTTGTATTTGTGCTATTGCTGACACTAAGATTGTTCTTTTTCTGTCTCTTGAGGATGAAATCATTCTTTCTGCAATGGCCATGTTTTCTAGAAAGTTGCAATATAGCAAGAGCATATTTCTCCCAGTGTCTATTATGAAAATTTCCAAGCATGCAGTGAATTGAAAGAATTTTGGATCTGATACCATATGCCTACAGCCCAGCTGCTGCTATCACTATTTGTATTGCTTTATCACACACATATTCATACCTCTACTGTTGATCCATCTTAAATTTTTTACTGTACTTCAAAGTTAATTCCTGACATGGGCACGCAGCTCATTGTTTAAATGATTTTTAAAGATAGCTATTCAGTTGTCTAAGAATAAATTATGGCCTTCTAAATGTGATTTGTTCTATAGAACTTTCATTTGTAGGAATGTCTGATTAATTCAGTCAAAGAAGTAAAATAAATGGAAAATACTGTCTTTTAAATGGGTAAGTATAAAGTGTCTCTATTAACTTTTAGAGCTCTCTCACTAGAAGGTCTCACTTGATCATTGTTACTGACTAAATAAGAAAGGCACACATTTAACAGACCGCTGTATTCTAAACTACATTGTCTTATGTTTCTTAAGAAGTCATTAGGATGTGAAGAAACTGTAGAAAGTAACCTATGTCTCTTGTGGGAGTTTTGATTATTAATGGCTGATAAAAGTGTCATCAAAGGGACAGAAATCAGGGAAATGCCCTACTTCATTTCTTATCTTCTCTTTTTCTCCTTTCCATTCCTTTTCCTCACTTTCTTCCTCCTCCTCCCCCCTCCACCTCCTCCTCTGCCGCCTTCCTCTCCTCTTCGTTTTTTCTTTAGTAATACTTGGAGAAAGGTATATACTTTATTGTGTTTATTTGCTAAGGGGAAAGAGAAAGAAGAAGCCAAATGATTAGATGAAAGGGTCATAAGAAGGTTGTACAGGCCTTAATCCAGCACCGTGGGTGGCTGAGGAAGAAGGATTGCAAGTTCCAGCCCAGCCTGGAGAGTTTACCAGTACTGTGAGACCTTATCTAAAAAACAAAGAGCAGGGGATGTAGCTTAGTGCAAAGGCTCAGGTGCGGGGGGATCCCCAGTACCTCAAAAGGGACTATGGAGGGGGACAGTGGAGGGCAGAGAGTAGACTCTGAAGGGTTGGCAGACTTTTTTTGTGAAGTGCCAGAGATGGTGTTCATTTTAGGCTTTGCAAGCCATACAGTCTGTGTTAAAACTACTCAACTTCACTGTTGTAGAGTGAAAACACCACCAACCACATTCATGAATGATTTTGGCTCTGTTTTCATAAACCTTATGGGCACAAAATTGAATTTCACATAATTTATAAATGTCAGACCACACAGTGTTCTTGCCCATATTTTTTCAACCATTTAAGAATGCAAAATATTCTAAGCTTGTGAGCTATGAAAAACAGATGGTGGGTTAGATTTGCCCATGATCTTTGATCTCCTGACTATAGGGATTTGAAATTTACCAAAAAATCATTATTAGTGTACAGCATCTTAGAAGTTTTTTTTTTTTTTTGGTACCGGGGATTGAACTCGGGTCCTTGGTGCTTGCGCAGCAGGCAGTGAAACCACTGAGCTAAATCTTTGGCCCAGAAGCTTTTTATAAGCTCTAAATTTTATATGTTCCAAATTAGATGGGGTTACAATGCACCAGATAATCCAAGTGAGGAAGAAAAGGATAATGCTTAGAAACGTGACTCTGGTGTGATCTTGTAGACCTTATCTTACCAGTGTAGCTGCTATTTGTAAACTGGGTACAGGGAAGCAGCTGTTATCATTGTTGTAATTGTTATCACCTTCGGGAGTCTAGGAGTTCACTGTATTGACCCTCTTTCTGGTAATGCTCAGAGGAATTACATAAGTTGCATATTGAATAAGAAGGGTGCACAGGTAATGGGGGAAAAAAAAATAAGAACCAAGATATATCATGTACAGGTACAAACACCCAGTGATAAATGTAAATGAATTGTATACCTAAAATGTACCAATAAAAGAACTAAAAAAAAAAAGAAATTTGAATCCAGGCTTGACTCTAAGTCTTGGGCTTTTTAATATTCAGTAATTTTAAGAGTAACTCCCTCAAATCAATCTGCTTCCTGTGCCCAGTTTACAGAGTGCCCATTGATACTCTCATCGCCTTATACATTCAGTTCTCACAACCATGGTAATTTACATAGATAGAACCCTCTTTGGCAAGTGCTACTTTCTTACCTCCTTGTTTGTTACACAGAATAATTTAAAGTTGAGAACTGACTCTTAAAAGATGAGAAAATTGAGGCATAGATGATTATTTGCTCATTATTGTACAACTACTTAGAAGGAGTTGATACTTAATGCAGGAGTGATTTTTTTTGCATTATGTCCTATTTTCGCTCTTCACACTGCTTTATTCAGTATATAAGAAGCGTTATTTATATGGCAGGATTTTTGGTTTATTTTAGGACAAAACTTGACATTTTTATTAAAAATAGGCTATCTTGGTATTTTGAATTCTATAAGCTTTAAAAAAATCATATGGATACTTTAGTGAACTTTGAGACCATTCATGTCATGTATGTAAAAAATGGAAATTGCTAACATTCTCCTCATTCACATTTATTCATTTTAATATACAAATGGCATGCGTATTATAGAAAATTATATATTGGAAGCAAAGAGGTAGATTTTAAAAACTCATTCAATCATATCAGCCAGACAAAAATGACTATTAGCCCTTTGAAACAAAAATGAGTTTAGCCTACACCTACAGATTTGTAACTAACTTTTGTCAGCTAGTGATACAGCAGGAAGACTGTTGCCACACTTCAGGTATTGCTAATTGTTTATTTCAGTGTGTGAACTGTGTCATGTTCATTTAGGTAAACCTCTATTATTGGGCAGGCTGATTTCTCCCCCCAGATGTGGAAAACAATGCATTTTTATAAAATTGTTCAACTGTTTTCCACAAGCTGCCTCTCTAATTTGTATGATATTAATATTTTTAAGACTTTTGATGTAAGTTCATAGTTTCTTTCTAGAAAAGAATTGTCTATTTATGTTCTTCATAAGGAAATCCACAGTTTGACAAGTATCATATAAATATGTTTCTTTACTAAAGAATAGCATGTACAATATGTGTTAAGTGTCCTAGAGTCTATATTTCAGTCTTGTTTTTTACATTCTTGCTTTCATACTTACATAGTGATCTGGAATAGTAATATTTAAGGTTCATAAGTGGGATTGATTATAGCTACATTATAGTTTATCTCTTAAGTCATGTTTGTGTAATTTATAGCATGCTTTGTGGGTTTTTCTGTTTGTCTATTTGCATGGCATATGTGGTAAATTTGCATGGAATGTTTAGAAAATATAAGCAAGCACTAGAATGAATTGGATGTGTTTATATCAGTCTTTGTCATTTGCCTTGGTATTTTAGAATCAGAGTCCTAATTTTTAAGACAAAATTGATATTATTAATGTCCCTTACCTACTTGTTTGCAGCCTTCTCGAGTCTTTCATGGTTAGCAAGATGTCAGTGTGCATGCCAGTTTTCACTTAGTCCTGCACGTTGGTAAGATAATTGCAGGAATGTTTTGAGAAATTTGGTGAATTCTTTTTTCTTATAGTTTTAATTTTTCATAGTTTTTCCATCATTTTGAATTCGGAACCCAAAGGAAAGCTATGAATTAGGCTTCTTTGGATCCAGTGCACTGTTGTACTTAAATTATGGTAATTTCATACCATCAGTTAGTAGAAGCATAAAATGTTAGGGTTGAATAAACAATATAGATTATATAGTCCAGCTTCTTCAGTATTCCCTTCTTCAGCAATCCCTTCTTCAGTATTCTTGGTTGCTCTACTAGAAGAGCCATAGTAAAGCATTAATCCACTTCATTTAATTTTACAATATAAGAGGAATACAAGATTTTTACCCTAATGGAACTTAAAGTATGCAGTGTTCCTAAAGGAATTAATGAAGAGGTTTAGTGACAAATTTTGGATTCATGATTATATATTTTGGAGCCATTTTTCTTGTACTTGTAATACTTTTGTAAAGTTCCTTCTAAATCTTTCATGTGATTGAGGAAAATATTTTTTCATCCAGATAGAAATTTTGTGTTATCTACAAATCAGGTATTTAACAAGTGGTTGAAATGAAATGGTGATTATTAAGGAAATCTAGATTGATGCTTTAAGTAGACTTTCATTTTCTTAACGTTAATATTTAAAGTGATAAAATGACAAAACTTACCTAATCCTTGCAAATTTTCAGCTGTTATGCTACACAGTTTAAGCATATACACTTACCACACCACCCCCTTATCAAACCCTTTTAAACAAAGAAAACAGACTAGAAGGATACTTTTGATAGCACTGACAGTCATTATCTTAGTTTCTTACAAAATATATAATATTTCCCTAGTCAAAAGTTATGGATAGTGGATTTCCATTTTTTATATCTCATCTGGATATGTAACTTTATTACTTCAGTGCTTGACTAACTTTTGCCTTGGTGATCTGTTGAGCTTTGTTCCTGAGCTGTACTAATCATGCTTATTGTTTGAATGTTTGGTACAGGAAGCGAGCAGCTGCAAAGCATCTAATAGAACGCTACTACCACCAGTTAACTGAGGGCTGTGGAAATGAGGCCTGCACGAATGAGTTTTGTGCTTCCTGTCCAACTTTTCTTCGTATGGATAACAATGCAGCAGCTATTAAAGCCCTCGAGCTTTATAAGATTAATGCAAAACTCTGTGATCCTCATCCCTCCAAGAAAGGAGCAAGCTCAGCTTACCTTGAGAACTCGAAAGGTGCCCCTAACAACTCTGAGATAAAAATGAACAAGAAGGATGGAAAAGGAGCTAGAATTGATTTTAAAGGTAAGCTGCTCATTTTTAATTGACAATTGTTGATTAAAACCATATTAGAGATTAAAGTGTGTGAGATTTTGTTGTTTTGCTTTAACTGCCTTCCACAGGTTTAGTGGTTGCTAATTAGAAGCGAATTATAATCTAGAAGTTCCACTGGGAAGATTGTACTAAATTGAAGTTAATCTCTTCAACTAGGCCACAAAGACTGTTTAAATTATTATATAACTGGATTGAATATTTGCCATGAGCTCTGGAACGCCAAGAAGCAGAAAGACTAGGGAGTTATTTTTTCCATATTAGAAAGCAAGGCAAACTATTGTAATCATTACCTGAGAAATATGCTTATCCTAATAATTTCTTCCCATATCCTGTCCACTCCTCCAGGCATTTGGTGCTTGCTGCCAAAGACCATGACCTGCCAATGGCAGTCTTCTCTAAAGCTTTTAGTTTTTTAAAAATAGCACTACATTCTAAAATTTCTTAAAACTTTCTCCTGCCATACCTTCAAGCTTGTTTTCTGTCAGTGAAGGTAATTAAGTATTCGTATTTATGAGGTATAGAAGCTTCGAACAACTGGCAGGGTTTAGCCCCATCATAGAGGCAAATGTATTTAAAAGAGAAAGCTTTTCATGTAAGATATATGTAAATTAGGGAATACCTCTAAATATTTTTGTAACATCATTTGAAACAAGTTTAAATGAATTAGTGGCATGGAGTTGTACTGTCTCCTATTTCTATAATTCAGCAGCGTTTGTAACTTTACATAGCTTTATTATTCAAATTCTGTTTCTTGAATTAGCTCATGTACTGTAGAAAATAGGTGAATGTTGTCCTGTCTGTGTGTGTGTGTGTGTGTGTGTGTGTGTGTGTGTGTGTATAAGTTGCATTGATCAACTATACACATTTTTCCAGCAAGTATGCATCACAGAGTCACAGTAGATAAAGTAGAATGTACAACTGTAGCTAAACAGATCCAACCTTGGGGAAATACTATGCATTATGGATGTATTCATCTTGTTTTGGGCCCTGTGATCATTCTTAGAGGTGCTTGTGTGGTTCTTCCCAGTCTTTATGCTCCTTGCTTTTTGCAGAAGCTTGCATAATTTATCAAGTTCAGCCTTTCCTTACTCCTTTCTCACAGTACGTTACTGTCACACCCACTTCTTTTTTTACCCAGTGTACTATATTTAATATGGTATTTTTCTAGTAGAATTAATAGATGGTTTAATTATACTGGTACTTTTGTTCTGATTATTAATGTTTGTTATCTCCAGCTACAAAATTGCGTAGGCATTAGTTTCCCCTAGCTTTGTTTTTGCATGAGATTTTAAGTACAAAATTTTATGATTCAACTATTTTAGGAACATACATATATCTCAAAATACACTCATTAGAAAAATATTTATACTGGTTATTAAAAATACTTAATTTTCAGTAGAACATCTATTGATAAACAGGTTTATTATAATGTTTTTTGTTTATATACACAAACTCAGTCTAACATTTTAAAACGTGGTATGTGCAAAGAGTATTGGCATATTCTAGGTAGGAGTAGTAGAATGTCAGCATCACTTGATGAAGATAATTCTGAAAGCATGATATGTCAACAGAAGTTATATGGGTCTCTAATGTTGCTCTCCCTCAGACAGACCCTGCTACTGTACACAAAACAAGTTTTTATTAAAATCTTATGATTTGATAATTAGGAAAGTGTTTTATGTCCTAACAAGATATTTATAGTAGGTGTTTTCTGTGCTTTGGTTTTTATTTAGGAAATTCGAAGGGAGTTTTGTGTTGCCTTATAAGAAGGTACTATCACATTTTCCCATTAGAGTAATGAGAAATAGATTCCTGGTGAGTGGTTTTATACCTTTTAGGAAGAGATTACTGATGTTTCAGAAAAGACATCAATATATTCCTAATAGAATACACCTAACAATTAGTTCTTGAAAGGGTAGAGCCCATAAGAAGTAACTACAGGTGTGGACATTCTTGTAGCCTAGCCACAGATCAGATCAGTGACATAATGAAATTTGGTTTTCTTGGGATTTAACTTTTGGAGAACATTCCCTCAATAATTGCTTACATTTTTTATTGTCTTGCTGTGGAGGAAGTACATTCAAGCAACGAAAAGGTCATGTTAACTTCTCTTTTTGCATGGTGGTTAGTATATGTTTAAGGGTATGTTTGGCATGAGAAAGATAGAATTGTTAGCATAACTCTAAAATTGTCCTCTAAAGTAGTCTAATGATGAAAATCTATCACTCTCAAGATGAAAGTGATAGATTGACTGTTTTCAGTATTATTAAATATTTTCAGTATTGTTTCAATAATTGCAGAATTTTGATAGCCAAAATACATCTTTTTTCCCCCTGTAAAATAAAGTATCTTTCATTGTGTTAGCAGAAAAGGGAAAGCCTTGGCCTGAAAGTAACACATCTCAAACAACTGGAAAATATGATCCAACTCTGCCTAGGAAGAAGAGGAAATAGATTTTGTTGATCACATAGTTTGTGTTTTACATCTTTCCACTGTTTGTTTTGTCACCCCACATTCTGAGTGCTGGGGATCGAGTCCAGGGCCTCATGCATCCCAGTCGAGGACACTGCCCTTGAGCTACCTCACCAGCTCAGCCCGTCCCAGTCTGTTTTTAATAGCCCCAGATTATTGCCAGTCCCTCTGCTGAGAGTTATTCTAATTCTTGGTTATAGATAGCAGTTTTTACTTTAGAGTTTATGAGAATTGTTACAGTCTTCTCGCAAACCAATTTGTTTTTAACACCGAGAGGTGCTGTTTCTAAAAGATGGTGCTGAAGGATTTTGTTAAAATCTTGTCTCAGTCTTTTGAGAATAGAACAAAGAAAAGCTTTTTGGAAGAATAGTATTTCTTCTGTACAGCAAGGTTGGAATAGGGTATTGTGATGAAACAGCACATGATCCAGTGGTTTGCATTTAAAATTAAAACTACTGATAGACACCTTCATTGCAGAGGGAATTGGAACTGTTATGACCTCTAGCAGCTATGTATTGTTGAAAGAATGTAAAAGAATGGGTATGGTTGTTGGTATTAACAGTTGGTAAAAGAAAGCATACTATTTTGATTGCTGAATTACTTAAAAAGTATATACTTTTACAAAGGAATTTTAATTCATGAATGATACTGAGTAAATTTTGGGCTGTTTTACTTTTCCCTAGTATGTAGTAAGTACAACAGAGCAAGCATGTACAAAATACAAAAATAAATATTCTCTTTTTTCCTTCTAATTTTCTAGATGTGACTTATCTTACTGAAGAACTGGTGTATGAAATTCTTGAAATATGTAGAGAGAGAGAGGATTATTCCCCTTTAATCCGTGTTATTGGAAGAGTTTTTTCGAGTGCTGAGGCATTGGTACAGAGCTTTCGGAAGGTCAAACAGCACACCAAGGAAGAGCTGAAATCTCTTCAAGGAAAGGATGAAGACAAGGATGAAGATGAAAAGGAAAAAGCTGCATGTTCTGCCGCTGCTATGGAAGAAGATTCGGAAGCATCTTCCTCCAGGATAGTTGATAGCTCACAGGGAGACAACAATTTACAAAAATTAGGTCCCGATGATGTGTCTGTAGATATTGATGCTATTAGAAGAGTCTATACCAGATTGCTCTCCAATGAAAAAATAGAAACTGCTTTTCTTAATGCACTTGTATATTTGTCACCTAATGTAGAATGTGACTTGACATATCATAACGTATACTCTCGTGATCCTAATTACCTGAATTTGTTTATTATTGTAATGGAGAATAGGAATCTCCACAGTCCTGAATATCTGGAAATGGCATTGCCATTGTTTTGCAAAGCAATGAGCAAGTTACCCCTTGCAGCCCAAGGGAAACTGATTAGACTATGGTCTAAATACAGTGCAGACCAGATTCGGAGAATGATGGAAACGTTTCAGCAACTTATTACTTACAAAGTCATAAGCAATGAATTTAACAGTCGAAATCTAGTGAATGATGATGATGCTATTGTTGCTGCTTCAAAATGCTTAAAAATGGTTTACTATGCAAATGTCGTGGGAGGGGAAGTGGACACAAATCACAATGAGGAAGACGATGAAGAGCCCATCCCTGAGTCCAGCGAATTGACACTGCAAGAGCTTTTGGGAGAGGAAAGAAGAAACAAGAAAGGTCCTCGAGTGGACCCACTGGAAACTGAACTTGGTGTTAAAACTCTGGACTGTCGAAAGCCACTTATCTCTTTTGAGGAGTTCATTAATGAACCACTGAATGATGTTCTAGAAATGGATAAAGATTATACTTTTTTCAAAGTAGAAACAGAGAACAAATTTTCTTTTATGACATGTCCCTTCATATTGAATGCTGTCACAAAAAATTTGGGATTATATTATGACAATAGAATTCGTATGTACAGTGAACGAAGAATCACTGTTCTCTACAGCCTAGTTCAAGGACAGCAGTTGAATCCATATTTGAGACTCAAAGTCAGACGTGACCATATCATAGATGATGCACTTGTCCGGGTAAGTTTGGCTACAGCTTAAAATCAGTACTAAAACCCCAGTGGTGGGGATATTGAGATGCAGTAGTGAATTCCTTTTAAAAGGTGATTGTTGGGGAAAATAAGTGTCACAGCCTAGGAACATGTGGACATTTTTTATCTGCCATACAAGTATTTTACTTTTGTTATTCCTGACCAAGTTTATAAATGTGTTCTACAAAGTCCTGGTTGACTTATCTTTACTCTGTGTGAAAACAGTGGGTTTTCTAAATCTTGCAAAGTTCCCCCACAAGTTTCTCCCATTCAACAGAGAAGTGGAACTGAGGAACAAGGGAAATGGGAAGAGTACCTGATGGTAAGTTTGGATGTGAGGTCTAAGGAGGCGTGTCACAGTAAATCTACATCATAAAGTTTTAATTAAGTAGGGCCCCAAAACCTCCATGACGCAGAATTCGAGTTGTATTATTATGAACTTAATAAGGTAAGCAGAGCAGGTGGGTACATGTATGTCAGTAAGATTTTGGAGTCCTAGTAAGCCACTCAGAATGTCCTTGTATGGTACTGCATGGTTTTGGTAGTTTTTCTCACTTACATTTTTGTAGGGACAATTCTAGAAGTAGAAATGAGAAACTTTTGGGTAAGCTCAGCATTCATCCTTTTTTAAATCCAGCATAGACAGATGAAAGGACCTCTGCACAGGGAGTTTTGGCATTTTCCCTGCTGTTAACAGTGGGCATGCACAGAGAGGCCTGGAGTGCCTTGTCCACTTAACGTTCCTACACCCTGCCACTCTGTGCAGTGATGACAAGTAAGTGGGTGGATGCCAGGTGATCAGGAAATGCAGTAATTATTCACATGGCCCCATGCTACATGAGTCAAATAGAAAGGGCACCAGGAAGCCAGCGATGATGGGTTACTTCAGTCAGCTCAGACTCCTTTCTGCTTCTGCTGAAAAACTGCTTTCATTTCTTAAATCATGTGGAACCTTTCTTCAACTTACTTCTTTTTGGTACTGGGGATCAAACTCGAGACCTTGTGCTTGGGAGGCAGGTGGCAGAACCACTGAGCTACATCCATGGCCCTTCAACATTTTTGACATTTTAAAAAACTAGGAACATGGAAAGGCACAGAATCTTTAGTGTTTAACTTTGAAATGGCAAACAACTTTACCCAGTGGTTTATAGTTCTATTAATTCTGTGTCTTTACAAATCCATTCCAAAACCAAAATACAGTTTTTAAATAAATATCCCTGTTTCCTAGTTGTCTGTGTTGCGGGTTCTTATCTTTATTAGTTTAGAAGGTTGACTAATTTTAGTTGACGTTAAATTTTACTTGAAAAACAAAGAGCAATTACAGGGATACCTATTACTATCAGTATTATAAAACCTTTCAATAAAGCGTCCTCTGCCAAATGTAATTTGGTAAAATCTAGCCAGCAGCCTTTATACATCTGATGATGTTTTTATATTGAGATGACATCCTATCTTAGTTCTGGGAATACTTTTGTACCTGGTCATTTAAAAAAAAAAAAAGCTCCATAGGATTTTGTCTGATAGCTAATTAAAACCAGAAATTAAAAGTCTTTTAATCTAGTAATTGTGAAATTAAGAATCTAATAAGTCACATAAGAAGCAGATGTCATTTCATCCAGTCTGTCTTTCCCCAGTTGTCTCTATTAAATTATATACAGAATATATACTGTACTTAAAGAAATAACCTGTATCTAAAAATCCATGTCTGTATTATATACTATTTTTTCAAAAAGGTAGGCCACCCATGTATCTTTAAATGATACAGTATTTTAAAGAATCGTATTCTTCTGAGAATAGTACTCTAAAATAGATGATAATTGGAAATTTTTACTGGAATTTTTACAATTCCAGGCAGCACTGGAAAGATGCAAACAATGGAAATACATTGCTGGAGGAGTCAGGGAGAGCACAGTGCCCAGTGACCATTGAGATTCTTTGATGGAAAAGCAAGTGTTGGCTGTACAAGGTGACCCACAGTTGGGATCCCATAAGGAAGCACAACACCTGAGGGTGTTTAAGACCATGGGTGCACTTGACATTGTGTGACCTGGGCAACTCAACCTCCCAGAATTCAGGTGCCAAGTATTTTTTAAATTTTTCTTTTAAAATAGTATTTATGTTTTCATGGATCCTGATTCTAAAGTTAATATATATAGTCATTGGGGAAAACTGAAAGATTAAAAAGCATAACGAAGAAAATAGAAGTCACTCGCTTTCAAAAATGAAATTATTACCAGCATTGTGAAGAGTCGGTGAGCCACAGTAGTCAAGAGCTTGGTCCATTGTTAGTCTCCTCTCTGACTTGACTGCGATTTCAGCAAGTTGTTTAACCTTTCATTACTTCACGGTTCCCATTTGTAAAATAGTTAATAACATTACTTGCCCGATAAGGTTGTTGTGGAAATGAATGAAGTGCCATGTGTCAAGTGGTTCAGAAGTTGTTTATTTCACAAGAACATTTGTTGTTGCTGTTCTTCCTAGAATATTTTTGTTTGATGCCATAGTGGTTAAATTTTCAGACAACCCTGGAAAAAGTTTTAGAGCCAGTAGAATAATAACATATTTCTAAGTGCTGACTTTGTGTAGGGAATTAATTAAGTACCTCACATAGTATTAATGCTGTTTGGTATTATTGCTTATTTTAGATGAGATCAGGCACATTCAGGGTAGATGAAACTAAGGCAAAGTGAGGTGAAGTTGTTTACAGTGAAAATAATGATATATGTTCTTTTGGTACCCAAGGTAGGGAGCACAGAAGAGTAATTGGTGGAACTGAACATGTGATATCTTAGGAATGAAGACAAGTTTGCCTCAGTTGTCATGTGACATGTCTTAGGAGGAGCTAAAAGTAGAATACAGGGCCTCTGGTTCCTATAGAAACTCTTCACCAAATTGCTTGAAAGGTTCACCTTGTTAAAGAGCCAGCTCTCACTTATTAGCCCTAACAAGAAAAGCTGTAGAAGCCATAGTCTGTCAGGCATTCTGTTTTTCATATTAGAAGTTATCATACTTAATATAAGCACATTTGACTGTAATGGGAAGGCAAGTAGAAATGTTTACTTACATCCTTTAACCTTCAGCCAGTTGAGAACTGCGAGAAGAAAACTAGGAATGGGTTACATAGCAATATGGAGCATTTACCTAGTACCAAATTTGAGCAGAGATGCTAATTGTAATCCTAGGCCTCAGTTTGCAACATGTTACCACCTGGCACTTTTGAGGGGCAGGGCCAGTGCTAGGTATTGAACCCAGGCCTCACACCTGCTGAGCTACAGCCCTGGCCCAAGAATTATTTTTAAACTAAGGTAATTTTCAAATCTGCATTTGTATTAAGTCTTCACAGTCCTGCAGGTTTTCCTTTGTGCAGGAGGAAACAGGAGTTGAGTTACTTGCGGAAGGGGGCAGAGGCGAAAAGTTGGGCTGGGTATGTAGCTCAGCGGCATGGTAACTGCCTAGCATCTTCAAAGCTCTGGGTTCAGTTTCCAGGACGGACAGGACAGGACAGCACTGGGGAGGATGAGGACAGGGAGAAGGTCAGGGCTTACCTTAACTGACAGTTCAGACCAGGAAGACGCACTCTGAGACTTAATCTCTCTCCACAATGAAATGCTGCCTGAAATGGAGATTCTTTGATACACATTCCCTTAGAAAGGATTTCACAAGTGTTGGAGACCACTGCTGAAGAAGACAGTCTTTAAAGACTGAATTCACAGACTCATGAAAATATCCAGGATACAGTTTGAGTCCGTTTTTTGCAACTTTTCTCAAGTGCATCCCCTAGTAATACATTACATAATACATATTCATCTGTACATCTAATTGAAACCAAAGTTTTAAAAAACATTAGGTTCCAGTGCAATTGGAATACAGTCCTTTTTCCCCTTCTTGGTTACAGTCCACTAAATGACATAGACTGCCCACTAATGAGTTGCAGTTAACAGTTTGAAAAACATGGATCTAAGTAACTGGACCTGGTTCACTTATTTATGAGATTTTATTTTCTTTTTTATGGCTCCTGGAATGTTATGTAATTACTTTTGGACTATAATATACTTATTCCAATGATTTTGCATTGTTCAAGATCATTTTTAAAGCTACACTTGCAGTAGAATAACCTAACATCTTTACCATTTGCGAGTTCTTTACCTTGAAGCATGAATTTTTCTTTTAAATAAACAACAGACATGTGGACGTAATTTAGCAAATAAGATAATCAGAATACTTTTAGCAAATCTTTGATAAAAATAAAACCACTTACAGCGTAAATATTTCACATTAGAACCATGTTGACTAATCTCAATTAATCTCAGTAATTCAATGAATTATTGTACAGATAAAAAAAAGTATTTGGTAAAATATTTATAGTTCAAGAAAGAGTTGGTTAACATGTTAAGAGGCAGCACTTTAACCTACATTCATGAAATGGGTATGAGGACAATACTAAGCGCTATTGTGAGAGACCATACACTGCTTTGCTGTTTATCCAGTATGTTTTTCTTAGTTTAAATTATCTTAATGACTTAATGCTTAGTAAATTCCAACAAACATAAAGGACTAGTAGTAAGTACTTTTGAAGTCAACCTTCCGTACTCCATTATTTTTGCTGAAATGATGTAGTGTCAGTAGTCAAGCAAGCACCTTGCTGTCTTAATTTGTTCTACTTCCTGTGAACCCCACATTTGTTGTATACAAGAAACAGAAAACCTAATTTTCTACTATATAGTAATTCCATAATAAATCAATAAAGTTAGAAATAACCCTTTTATTCTTCATTTTGTTTCTGTCGTGTTTTTCTATTTCTGTGAGACTGGATCTGTATTTACAGGCCTTAAAAAAAAATCAGTGTGTGTCCTATTTCTGTTTTAAAAGAAAAAGTCAAGATCTTCTGTGTCTTCCCTACCTCTGCTCCTTATTTTTACTTGTTTCTTCTACTTTATTTTGCTTTTATCCTGATACCAGCAGTAATCTTTTTGTATTTGTCTTATCGATCATAGCTAGAGATGATTGCTATGGAAAATCCTGCAGACTTGAAGAAACAATTGTATGTGGAATTTGAAGGAGAACAAGGAGTTGATGAGGGTGGTGTTTCCAAAGAATTTTTTCAGTTGGTTGTGGAGGAAATCTTCAATCCAGATATTGGTAAATATTTTAGTAATACGACTATGGTATCTTATCCTCTTGAGTTAAGAATTTGTTTACTTTGGCTTATGAATATTCTCAGGTATGCAGAGCAGCAAAAGAAGATTTTAGTATGGACTACCTACAATTACAGATTAGTTTATGCTTTAGGAACTGATCCATATCAACTCATTTACTCACATTCTTATTTAAATTACTTAGCCAAATATTCTAAAATTTAATGGAGGGCCAGGGATGTAGCTCAGTGGCACAGCACCTGCCTGGCAAGCACAAGGCCCTGAGTTCAATTCCTGTACCAAAACAAAACAATAAAATTTAATGTAAACACCTTAGAATGTTATATTTAGAAAAATTTAGGTGATTCCTTTTTGTGGTATAAAACAGTCACCAAATACAGTGTTTCTGAACTTGAGAGTGGTGTGAAGAGCATTTGCTGAGAGAATATCTCTCAAATGTATTGTCTTCAGAGTTGACAAAAAACACTAACTCATACCAGGTTAATTAGTTCTGTTTGATACAAGATTTTTTGGGAAGTTCAGTGCAGCTTAGTGGTAGAACCCCAGCATCGTCTAAAATAAATACATTCTTGTGACCTAATGTTACTGTAATATTTCCTACGAACCACTCCAGAACTCTTTTCCATACCACACCTAACAATATTTGCCCCCTAAAATAGTTTCCATGTGAACACAGTTTGGGAAAGGCAGATTATATATGTCAGTCAGAAGATTCAGGGTCACAGTCTGATTTTATCCCTTGTCTTGAGCAATGGAGGCAAAGTAGAATAGGGAAGGACGTAGCCTTTTGAGTACTCTACTTAAGTGGTTAATTCTGAGCTCATTCAACTCCTACAGTATAACTGCTATTGGGCTTGCATTTAAGTGAGGAAAAATACAGGAAAAGATTTTCACTAAAAGAACCATCAGAATTGTGAGAAATGTGGCATAGAATACTTGACATTATTTTCCCTAAGCTTTGAGAATTGGCTGGTACAGCCTGTGGATTTTTAGTTCTGTGTGCACATTGAATGAACCTTGTTGTTGTTCTTAGTCATACATGTGGGTGTGCATGTGTGCATGTGCCCATGTGTGTTATTCTCATCTGTTTAGAGCCATGACATAAATACATAGTGAAGGTAAGACTAACCTCTATATTCTACATACTGTGTGTTATTAATAGAAGCCTGTGCCATCTGTATGTAATTTGTTCACAGAAATCTAGGGCCACACAAAACCAGGCCCTTTTTGAGATGCAAACTTTGTTTATTAACTTCATGACCGATGTATAAGCTTTGTAAGTTTGTTAAACCTTGGCTGTATCTTCTGATACAACTAGAACTGTTGAACATTAGGTATAAACCATACTTATATTATGTACAGAGAAATTTTTTTTTTAAAGACTTAGATTAGGCAGTTCCAGTCAATACTGAGGTTGTTGAAAAGATGGCATCAGTGTATATCACGATGGAATATTTCACAGTAGACATCCTGTATGGCGTTTTTCTTCCAGGAACCGGAAAAATACTCCCCAAATGGGATCTTCTTGAACTTCAAAATTGCCATCTTTCATAGATGGAAATTAGAGTAATGGCTTATGTGATTTATACTTTGATTAATCTGTAGTTCATTGTTCTTGAGACCAAGGACATGCATTTGTGACAGTTCATCAGACCCATTGCTTTTAAGCTGAGGTTTTTAGCACTTCATGAATGTTGTAAGATGGTTCATTAAGAAAATAGATCTAAACTGTGAAACTGTTGGATAACTTTGAAACCATTATTTTATAACATTGCATTAGAAAAATAGTCTTAAGCGTAATTTATGCTCTTAGTGTTCAAGAACACATTTTAAAATTTCTTTTCAGCTTAAACTAAAAATGAAGATGAAGGAGCATTTTTAGAGTTTAAATTTTTTAATAGACTTAAACACATTTATGTAGTACATTATTTGATTTATAAGTTCTTCTATTGAAAACTACAAATTTTTACAGACCTAATTTTTAAAATGTTTTCATTCAGTTTCACAGTAGTAACTAAAGAACATATAGAAAAATGAAAAAAATGTAAATTTAGTTAAAATATTTAACATTCTGAGACATATATTTAAAAAGGAAGAAGATAATTCACCAGCAATGCTTATTCAGATAGATAAAACTGAAGATAACTTTTCTAAAGAGTAATACTAAAGGGCCGGGGATTTAGCTCAGTGGTTTCACTGCCTGTTGCACAAGCGCAAGGACCTGAGTTCGATCCCCGCTACCAAAAAAAAAAAAGAATAATACTAAAAATGTCTCTGAAGTTTGGTTTTTGAAAAGTGAAGGCCATGTGAAACTGAGACTACAAAACTACTTTTTTAAAAGTCATCAAGGTTAGAGAAAATAAAACTACTTGTATTATAAAAAATAAATAAAAATTAAAAAAATTAAAAAACTACTTTTTTATATGCACAATTAATGTGTGTATTACATAGCTTTATCAGTTTTATCTCTTTTTTATGTTTTTGGAATCATGACTTTGGTTTTGCATTTTTCAGTCATTTTGTGGTAAAACCTGAATAGAAAATAACCTTTCATGTGTTAGTACATTAGGAAAATTGAATTTAATGAAAAACTTTTCTACTGTCCTAAAAATGCTACTAAGATTGCTTATTTTGTTTCCTTGGCTTCCTAAAATTACTTACAGATATTTGCCACATTACTCTATTTGGATGTTATTTTCTCACATGCAAATGTAATGGAAAGAATTTTTGTAAAAGAAAAAGGTTTTATATACCCTACTATGTTTTAAGTTTTACATGTGTAGTTGTTTCATAATTACATCTATATTGTTCACCATTTGTTTTTCATAAAATACAAAAGTAATGCATTTTAAAAAATTATTTCTTGTAGGTATGTTCACATATGATGAATCTACAAAGTTATTTTGGTTTAATCCATCTTCTTTTGAAACTGAGGGTCAGTTTACTCTGATTGGCATAGTACTGGGTCTGGCTATTTACAATAACTGCATCCTGGATGTTCATTTCCCCATGGTTGTATACAGGAAGCTAATGGGGAAAAAAGGAACTTTTCGTGACTTGGGAGACTCCCACCCAGTAAGTTGTCATTTTTTATTGTTTCATATTTTATTTATATGCAAAAACACAGTTTGATGTGTATAAATATTAAAGTTTTTGTTTGGAATCTGTTGAGATATACACACACACTCAGCAAAAGTAAAGGAATTTTTTGATCTGATAAATACGACAAACACTTAAAAACTCAGGGAGGAAAGTGTTAAAATCTGCTTTCAGCAAGTAGCTTTTTTTGTTTGTTTGTTTTTTGGTACGGGGGATCAAACTCAGGACCTTGCCCTTGCAAAGCAGGTGGTGGAACCACTGAGCTAAATCCCCAGCCCTAGCAAGTAGCTTTTTAAGGCTGATATCATAGAGAAATGTTTTAAAATATTTTGTTTGTTTTCAGCACATTCTCAGCAAGGCCATAACTCATATGTCTTGCAGCTCAGTGGCTCTGATTTGAATGTGTTAATGTTCCTCCTGGCTGGAACCACCAATGGTATGTGCATGGCCATCCCGTCGGGCAGCATGGGACAGTACAGCATGCACCTACCACTGGTGGTCCCAGCCAGTGGAAAGGTGTAGTGCAACTCTGTGACTCTGCCAGTTGCAGTCAGAGCTGCCCTACCTTGAGATAGGAGAGCTCTCAGAGAGCGTGGTGTGAAGGCTGCTGAATCGATGGTGTGAGGGTTCTCAGCCAAGAATGAGTCATCTATCACCTATGACTGACGGTCGTTTCTAGATTATGCACTTTTTAGGGGATCAGAGGGATATTTTCTGTGCTTTCATTCTTACTGACACGGTTAAGTTTTTGCGTTTCTCTGAAGAGTGGTACAAACTGTTTGCTGTAGTTTGGAGTTCTAGGCAGCCTCACATTTCCATTTCTGGTTGGTAGGTTTTACATCAGAGTTTAAAAGACTTACTGGAATATGAAGGGAATGTGGAAGATGACATGATGATCACTTTCCAGATATCGCAGACAGATCTTTTTGGTAACCCAATGATGTATAATCTAAAGGAAAATGGTGATAAAATTCCAATTACAAACGAGAACAGGAAGGTAATGCTTTTATATCATCATTTTTGTTTATTAATAATGCCTGCTTATCATTTTCCAAAACAAATCTAGTGTAATTTGAACCAAGAACAAAGAAACCAAATACAGACTTCCTCGTTTAACAACTGAGTCATGGTCATGCAACTAGATCATTAAAATGAATTAGTTGCTAACTGAGGAATTATGTATATTATATACATTATAATATTAAAAACAAAGATAAGATAAAAGGAAACTCCAACTTCATGACTTTGCTTTTATTTGCCTAACTTTTTTAGGGGGGGAAACAGGATCTTGCTCTGTAATTCAGGCTGGCCTTGAACTCGCTATGTAGCCCAGGCTGGCCTAGAACTTGCAGCATTCCTCCTCCTAAGTGTCAGCCTCCTGAGTGTCACCTGGCTCTGTTTGCCCAACCCTTGCGTGTAGTACAGTAATATATAACAAGATAAAACTACAGTACTATACCGTACGATCAGCAAAAACTACGGTACCATGTAAACAAGGTGTGCTGTTTATTGAGGCTGTATAAACAAAATGTAAAATACTGTACAAAAAAAAAAAGATAAGTCATAAGTCCTAACAGTCGTTATTAACCAGGTGGGTCATACATTAAACAAGGATACCTGTAATCCAAATCATGTGAATGCTACTTTTTTAAAAACCTTAAATATAAGCCAGTATGGTAGCACAGAATTGGGTAGTAATGTACCCATTTTGAAGATAGAGGACATTGAATAGGAGAGAATGAGAAGCTAACTCTTTATACCAGTGTAAAGTGGGAAACAGAGCCTTCCCAGTCAGACCTTACAGGGGACCAAGATTGTGTGATTAAGGTCTTCATCATAGAACAAATGAGAATGGTATTGCGTGCACACATGTATTTCCTATATACTTCAGAAAAGCAGTCTTTACCTCAGATTTGTATCTCTGTTGATTAAAAAATGTACCTCTAGAAGTAAGGAATAACCCAGAGTATCACAGGAAAATTATAGTTAAGTATGTTTTATACCTTTAAGAGATGTGTTACATCAATATAATTTTTTGATAAAATTGTCACACACTAAGGATGCAAAGTACACTTCCATTCTAAGATTTGGTGCAGTAGCTTAGCTTATCAAGCAAAACCCCAGCATTTTTGCTGAGCCGGATACAGTAGGCAGCTTGGCTACATACTTTATATTAGCAAACATGGTTTGCTCCAGTCTACTACATTACATACACTCTATTAAAACTGACTTTTTAAAAAAAATTTTTTTTTTTTGACAAAAAATGGGGGATTGAACCTGGGACCTTACACTTGCTGAGCAAGCACTGTATCCCCAGCCCTAAATCTACTGACTTGTGTATGTATATATTTTATGGGTATACATGGTGTAAGTATGTCTCTGTTTGCCTACTTGGTTGAAGACTAAAGCATTGTATCAAGGCCCCACCTTTTATATTGAGACCTGTTTAATACACTATCAAAATTGAAATTTACATATAATTTATGTACATGATTTTTTATAGCTTAATAGCTATCAAAATTGTGAAATTTTAAGTATTTTTCTTTGTATGTGTAAAATTCTAATTTTTGCAAATAATTCTTGAATGCTTTTCTTGAAAAAATAAAAAAACTGTGTAGCCCAATAGCTTGTTGTGTTTTATCTGTATAGCAAAAGTTCTTTTTGTTTAATGTTTTCCATAGGAATTTGTCAATCTCTATTCTGACTACATTCTCAATAAATCAGTAGAAAAACAGTTCAAGGCTTTTCGCAGAGGTTTTCATATGGTGACCAATGAATCTCCCTTGAAGTACTTGTTCAGACCAGAAGAAATTGAATTGCTTATATGTGGAAGCCGGGTAAGAAAGCAGACGTCTACAAAGAATAAAAAAAGTATTGATTTATTGTTTGTAATGATGTAGTGTAGAAGATGTTAAGACATATTTTCTTGAATTTGCAGAATCTAGATTTCCAGGCACTAGAAGAAACTACAGAATATGACGGTGGCTATACCAGGGACTCTGTTGTGATTAGGTGAGGTGCTTAATTCTTAAAAGGAAGATTGATGCTCCAGAGGAGTGTGTATGCTTTATGCTTCCAGCCTGTGTCTCTAGGTACTGCTGCACAAATGAGCAGACTCACAGATTTCTCATCTGTAAAGTTATCTCTAATATATTATGTATTTGTAATGCCATCATCAATTTCTAGAGTTACCGTCATGGTTTATTTTATGAATGAAATGTTTTATGCAAGTCTCATGTTTTCTCCTGCATTGGGTTCTAAATTATCTCATTCCTGGTGACATGTGAAATGATACATTCTTTTATTTGATCCAGATGATAATATGAGAAGATACATTCATAACTAGTATTTCCATACTTATATATGTTTATGTATTTATGTATATATGTACTACTACATATATACTATTATTTCCAAATAATTCCAAGATAGGTATTTCTAGTTCTACTGCCCCCAGTCAAATGCCCTTGTTACGGTAGAGTCTGCTTATGTGTCCTACTCTACCCAATCCTGAAAAACAGGCATTCCCACCCCTTGCTGAGATTGGTAAGAGGGACTGAAGTGCTCTTTTTACACCCACTGGTGGGGCAAGGTGCAAAGCCATGCAAACAGGTACCTTCCTTCAGGTTATTGTTCTAGACTTCAAGTATGTAAACATCAGAATGAATGATGACTTTATCTAGCAGTAAAGTTGTTTTAAGTTACATTATTATTTTTGATCATTTACTTTGTCCTTTATGTTGTACAGATATAGGAAGTTACTTATATCTCCTCTTTCTAGTACACTGTCTTTGTAGCACCAGTCACGAATGTATTTACTTTGACCAGCCATTGTCCTGTTACTTAGGGTTTCAAAGGTGATTCATAAAAGAGTTGAGATAACAGAGTGATAGGAAAGCCCCATTTGTTAGTGACAGCAATATCAGTAATATTGGTCATAAGTGTGACTTGTAGCAATTATGAATGAAAGTAGCATCTTAATGCTTTTTTGAGAATAGAAAATATCATTTACTATAATTTATGAAGTTATCCTTGATATTAAAGTCTCAATTTTATTTCTAGCTTTTATAACGTAATTCCTACTTGATATATTAAAGATCATTTATGAATATAATTTGAAGGATAAGCTAATATTAGATGAAATGACAGTAATACAGTGTCTTCTAACTTATTTTCACAGTTGATGTTTTTTAAACCTTTTAAAACTATTTCAATTCTTAATTTTGTCAGTATAAATAAGAATAATACCATGAAAAAAGGATAATACAAGTATCTTGGTTATTATTTACTTCGTAAGTTTTGGAATTCATAAAAATAAAATACGCAAGGAAGTTTTGGGGCATGTGTTTTCCAGGTGCTGAAAAAGTTGTACCTAATTTCATTTCTTGTTTAACTACTTAAAGGCATCTTTTCTGATGCTCCTGTCCCTTACCTTTTTGCAGTTGAGGGCAGGAACTGTTTTGGGTTTTTTCAAAGACTCGATTCAGATTCTGGCTTCATTGCCTTCTTGTCTTAGTTAATTTTTTCATTACTAGGACAAAATACCTGACACCCAAAGTTAAAGGAGAGGAGGAAAGGTTTATCTACCTACAGTTTGTAGAGGTTTCAGTCCATAATCGGTTGTCTCCAAGGCAGGGTAGCATGGCACAGGTATCACAGAGGAGAGACAGTTGGTGGGCAGAAGGTAGCAAAGCAAGTGATGACCTTAGCTCTTTCTGTCCCTTGTATCTTATTCAGGCAACTTAGGGCAGGTAGCACTCACACCCTTAATCCTAGTGCCCTTGATTCTAGCATTGCACCATGAAACAATCCCACCGTCACACACTCTAGATCCAGCCACTTCTGGACAAGCTCCCCCTACTGCATGAGGCTTTGGAGGGACATCTAGACACAGCCATAACACTTCCCAACTATTTCGTATGTTTTGGTTTGCACTTTCATCTAGAGCTAAAGTTTGGCTAGCTCTTTCTTTTAGCAATTTTTATTATAGATGATGATTGTCTGGATCTAGTAATTCATTAAGGTTTGTAAGATTGAAGTATTTTGATTCTTTATTCCTCCTTTTGTTATTGTAGCATTTAAAAAGTTTTACCTATACCATTCAACTCTTTGATTACCCAAAACTACAGGTTGACATGTGTGATTTACATACATGCATTTATACATATGAGACAGAATAAATGCAAGTAATCCTCTGTTCTCTACATGTTACTAATATGTCCTTGGTGATAATGGTGGTGTGGATTTTGTATAATTAAGATTTGAATACAGTGAAACATGCATAACTTACCTGGACAATTTGGAGTTGTAGCAATGTACAGCATACCTCAATTGAGATACAGACTATATCCATTACTTCAGAATTCCCAAGCATCCCCTTTCAGTCTCCATCTCCCACAGGCAACTGCTGTTTTGACTGCTGTCACAGATTAGTTTTGTCTGTTTTTGATTTTCATAGAAATGCAGTCATACCATATATGTAAATACATACTGCTTCTGTGCTCAAGAGAATGTTTTCTAGATTCATCCATGTGACTACATTAATTTATATAGCTCATTGTTTTCATGATACAGTAATATTGCATTACATGAATCACAAACTTGGTCCATTCTCCTATTGGTGGACAAGTAGACTATCTCTAGATTGGAGCCACTGTGAATAAAGCTATATGTAGACTTACTGTGAAAGTGTTATTATTTCATTTAGGCAAACATGTAGCAAGTAGTTTTTGAGTTGTGTGGTAGGCGCACATTTATAATGAACTGTAAGAATGACTTTCCCAAACGGCCGTAACATTTTACATTCTACCCAGTAATGTCAGAGTTGCAGCTTTTTCACATTTTCTCAAGAGTTTGGTAGTAGTAGTCTGTAATCCTTCTGGTAGGTATGAAATGGTATCTCACTGTGGTTTTAATTTTCATTTCGTTGTAAAGTGTCTTCCCCATTTTTAATTAGGTTTTTGTCTTTCCATTGATTGTAAGCATTTTTGTTTAAAGTATACTCTAGATAAAAGATGCATTTCTGATATGTATTTTATGAATATGTTCTCCTAGTCTGATAGCTTCTCTTTCTTCATTGAGTTTCCTTTGGACTGCCACTGAAAATCAATTTGTGTGTGAGTCTTACTTCCAGACTTTCAGACTTTCTATTTCTGCTTTGCTGATTTGTTTGTCCTTTTCCCAAAATCACACTGATGATTCCTACAGCTTTACGGAGCCAGGCCGTCAGATCAGATGCTGGGAGTCCTCCCGTTTTCTCACTGTGCTGGATCGCTGTGGTTATTTTATTTTCATGCAACTATTAGAATCATTTTGTTATATCTTTCAAGTATTTAGATCTTTGTTAGTTTGTCAGCATTGTTTTGCAGTGTTTAGTTGAAATCATTCACATTTTGGTTAGGAATAAATTTGAGTATTTCATGTTTTTGATGCTAGTATACATGGCCTTGATTTCATTTTGTTTGCTTTTTGCTAATATTTGGAAATAAAATGGATTTTTGTATGTTCATCTTATATCCTCTTATCCTCTTAAATTCACTTGTTAGTGTTTTTAAAATACATTCTTTAGAGTTTTCTGTTTAAACAGACATTTGGTCTCTAGATCAAGACACATTTCTTTCCTTGCTGTATTCCACTGCCTAGTTAGGACTTTTAGGAAACTTACTGAGAAAGAATACAGGCATACTACAGAGGTATTGTGGGCTTGCTTCTGGGCCACTTCAGTGAAGCACATACCATAATATGGTGAGTAACATGAGTTTTTTGGTTTTCCAGGACCTATTTAAAAATTATGTTTAGTACATTTACAGGGTTGGTTTGTTTTTTATTTATCTCTATTAAAAGTACTTGAACTCCTCAGAGTCATCTATTAGGTTTGGAATCCTCTCTTCCAAACTTTGTTAAGGTTGGTATTTTGGTCTCCTATAAATCACAGATATTTGAAAGCACTTCATCCATGGGCTGCAGAATGGTTGTTCTATTAGCAGGTGTAAAAACAACATTACTCTTACAGTACATCTGAGTTCTTGAGTGACTAGGTAAATTATCAATAAGCAGTAATCTTTTGAGAGTAATCTGACTGAGTGATATGTTTCAACAGTGGGCTTAAAATATTCCATAAACCATGTTATAAATAGACATGTGGTCCCCCAGGCTTTGTTCCATTTATAAAGCACAGGCAGAGTAGATTTGTTATATTTCTTATGGGCCCTAGAACTTTTGGAATGGTAAATGAGTATTATTAGTCTCTAACGAGAGTCAGCCTATCATTTGAAGCCAGGTATTGACTTTGCTTTTGCTGGGAAAGTCCTAGATGGCATGCAGCACGAGGTTGTTTTGTCTAAGTTGAAAATCTGTTGTTGAAAATCTTAGCTAGGTCTTCTAGATAACTTGCAGTTTGTACATCAGCATTTGCTGCTTCATCCTGCATTTCAAGTTATGAAGACAGCTTCTTTCTATAAAGTGCATGAAGCAGCTTCTGCTCACTTCAGACTTTTCTTCTGCAGCTTTCTCACTCTCAGTCCTCAAACAGTTGAAGTGGCTGAAGGCCTTGCTTTAGATTAGGATTTGGTTTAAGAAAATATTGTAACTAGTTGGTTCTTTGTCCTGACCACTTAAGCTTCCTCCATGTCAGCAGTAAGACTTTGAACTTTCTTACCATTCATGTGTTCACTAGAGTAGCATTTTTAATTTCCTTCAGAACTTCTTCTTTGCAATCACAACGTGGCTTAACTGGATAGGAAGTTTAGGGCCGGAGATTTAGCTCAGTGGTGCCGCCTGCCTCACAAGTTCAAGGTCTTGAGTTTGATCCCTGGTACTAAAAAAAAAAAAAGCTTAGCCTTCAGCTTATGTTGGCTTTCAACATTATCTTCCCTAAGCTTAATCATTTCTTATTTTTTATTTAAAGTGAGAGGTATGAGACTCTGCTTTCATTTGAACACTGAGAGGCCCTTGTAGGGCTATTAATTGGCCTTTTTCAATATTGTGTGTCAGGGAATAGGTTGGCCCCCAGAGAGAGGAGGAGTAGAGCAGTCACAGCACACACATTTTTTAGGAAGCTCACTGTCTTATAACAGCATGGCTTATGGTGCCTGCAGACAATCGCAAGAGTAACATCAAGGGTCACTGATCACAGGTCGCCATAATTGACATAATAGTAATTTTAAAGTCCAGGAATATTGTGAGAATTACCAAAATCCTACAGAGGAGCACGAAGTGAGCACTTGCTGTTGGAAAAATGATACTGAAAGAGGTGGTCTATGTGGGGTTGCCACAAACCTTCAGTTGGGGAAAAAATGCTATTTGGTTTTGAAGCATAATAAACTGTCACACTTGTACAATATTATACCATTAAAAATTTTCATTTCTCTGGGATAACTATCAAGTATGCAGTTGTATTTTTATTTGCTGAGTTTTGAGAGTCCTGTATGTGTTGTGGGTATACTGTTTTTGTGCTTCCGTTGAATTGCTTTTTCACATACGTTACTCGGGCTTATTTGTTTGGTCTCTTTCTGGAATTTGTGTTTCTTTTTATCTCTCAAGTTTTGCATCCTGTATTTTTGAGGTTCAGTCATTTGGTACTTGTTTAGAATCGTATTGTCTTTGTAGCTTGGTTCTTTGTCATTCTATGAGGTTTTTTACATTTTGCATTTCTCTTTGCTCTGAATCCAATATGACTATAAACATCCCTATGTTTTAAAATTGCTTGTGTGATCTTTTCTCATCCAACCTGTGTTGCTGAACTTGAATTTTCTTTTAAAATCCATTCTGTCAGTTTTTGCCTTTAAATTGGTGTATATAGACCATTTGTATTTTAGGCAGTTAGAACTTCATTTTGCCATTTTATTATTTTGTTTGTTTCTGTGCTCCTGTTTTTTTTGTCTTCTGTGAATTAAACAATTTTTTTTAAGATTTTCTTTTATTTATAATGTTCCTTTTTATGTGTTTCACCTTATATTGTTTTCTTCATGTTAATGTGGATATTACATTATACACATCTGACCATTGTTCACTGATAACACTACTTTGATAAAATGTAAAAATCTTTCATTTTGGTCTCTTCAGTTTTTAAGTGTTTTTGTTTTGGGTATTGATGCTGTTAATTTTTCTAAAGGATATCAAAAATTCTTTATAGAACTCATGCGGAAGATTTTAGCCTGTTTTCATTCTGGTTTTCAAGATTCCCTCTTTTATCACTTTCCTTAGCTAGCCTGGCTAATGACAAATTCTTTGTTTTCCCTTGTCTGAAAGTGACTTCTTTTCTTTGTATTAGTGAAGAATGGCTTCATTTATGCCATTTTGAGTTTGCTCAGCTTAACCTCTGAGCTTATACTTTTTGCCAAACATGGAAAAATTTCAACATTATTTCTTCAGGTACTCTCTTAGCCTTTTTGTCTTTTCTCCTCTCTTTTTGCCTCTTAACAATGAGTGTTGAGTCATTTGTTATTGTTCCACATGTACCTGAAGTTTGGTTCATTTTTCAGCCTATTTTCTCTCTTTTGTTTAGATTTCTGTCTTCTGTCATCTCCACTCTACTGTTGAACCCATCCAATGACTATTTTTCTCTTACTGTATTTTTCAGATCTATAACTTTCATTTGGCTTTTTTGTGGTAACTTGTTTCTTTGCTGTGCTTCCCTATTGTTTCATTTCTTAAACAGTAGAACTTGTAATTGCTTGTCAAATCATTTTTATGATGACTGTGTTAAAAGCCTTGTCAGGTAATTCCAATCTTACTCATCTCTGTGTTGGCAGCAGCTGATTTTCTTTCCTTCCTGTGATTTTCTGATTCTTGATGTGACAGGTGATTTTGGATTATATCCAGAACATTTTGGCGATTATGTGAAGAGATTTTTTTGGTCCAGTTTTTTTATTTTAGCAGGCAGTCATCCTATTTAGATTTGACATGCACACTTGGCATATTTTTATGGGTTGTGGTTCCAGTGACAATTTAGTGTTCAGACCTTTTGGTACTTTTGGGTTTGCTTTGTTTATCTCGTTCCCTTGGAGCTGCTGGAGCTCTTTGGAGGGGCTTCTCAAGGCTGAGCTGCATGTGGTGTCTGGGCATGTGAAGACAACCTTCCAGCTCTCTGTGCCCATTTTAGTGTGCCCCTTGCTGGTGTCCCTGGCAGTGCTGTTAGATGTGCAGTCTTTAGGCTAGGAAGGGACTCTGAGGATCCCAGGATAGGAGTTCACTTCTGGGCTAGAGCCAACCACAGCAGAATTACTTCTGTCAGTGCCTGGCAGCACTCTGGATTAGGAGGGAGAGTGTCAGGCAAGACTTCATTGCTTTTTGGTTCTTAAGATTTTTCTTCTTCCTAACTTAGGTTTCTAGAGATTTTTTTCCCCCAGCCTTAAGTTTTGTTTTGTTTTGTTTTTTCTAGTTTAGTTTGTTTGTGTTTGACATGATTTTTTTCATTTCTTCTAAAACCTTCGTTCAGTCACTCTTTTCTAAAATTTTTCATTTCTCGTTTAGTTTTCTTTCATAGCCTGTATTCTTTACATTTATTTTAGCTCAATTTGAAATTTACAGTTTTCGTCCCTTTTATTGGCCTTTGGGGGGTGTGGTTTCATTCTCTGTAGGGACATCACCCTCATGCACATAACGGCAAGGAGACCAGTGTTTCACAGTGGCCCTTTAATGCTGTTGCTCATTTTCTTCATATGTGTAGTGACTTTCTCGTTTTTGTTAGAGAGAGAGATGGGCTAGGATAGCTTTTCTTGGGGAAGGCTTTATGTTTATTTTTGTAAAATGATAGTTTTGTGCTTTTTTAAAATTATGGTACCTCCTTTAACTCCCCACCCCATATATATTTGAAATTTCCTTTATCTTTCTTATCATTGTTCTGGTTTATGTGAGTATAATTCCCTGCAGTTTCTCCTCAGTGAGAGGTTTGTTTTGGAAGAGGAGTTTGGTGCTTCCAACAGTTTTAAGGGGCCAGAACTTAAGGCATCAGGATCCCGTTGCAGTCATCTGCAAATTGGGTCCTGTAGAACTCTCAGTGAGCTCCTGTTCTCAAATGTGGTCTGTGCTTTCCCAATGGGGTGACAGTTTTGAGACTGTCTTATTCTCAGGGATCTATGACATTAAGTTACCGCCCTCCTGCTTTCCACCCCAAGAATGCTGATAGCAACGAAGTCTTTAGATGTCAGTGCTTTTGTTACTGTCTGCTTACTTGGGAAGACCCATGGAGTGTACCTTGTTACCTAGTTTTGTTGTGGGTCTTTGGTTTTCCTATGCAGCTTGCTTTTTCTTGGGGGTGACTGGGACTCAAAAAAGCAAATACAAAACTACAGTGTCATTGTCGCCATCTTCCTAGGTTCCCTTACCGGTCTTTGTCTGTCCTACATGTGTGCCATTCTGCCATATTTATCCCCATCAGTGGGTTCTATTTGAGAGTCTTAAAGAACAGTTCTACTGAAAAGGCATAGTAAAAGACATTTAAGTTTTCTAGAGTAAGAAATTAGTGTAGTAATTTCAGTAGTAACATTTGGCTTTTTTGAGTTTTTTGCCACCTTTGTATATTATGAACTCATGATTTTTATATAAATATTTTTAAATGTGTTTTGGTTATTACTATTAATAATATTCAAATTACTTGGCCTCGGTGTGTTTTTAACATGAGCCTAGTAGATTTAAAAATATTGGCTTACCTCAAACATTCTCATTCCCAGTAATAGAACAAAACATTTTATAAGAAATTATTGGGAAATGGCATTTCAAATTTAGATATAGAGTATAGTCTGTATGGCCCTTGATGCTGAATGTTATTCCCTGTAGACTTTGTCAGGGGACAGAGCTAGGAAGAATTTTTTCTCAGGATATCTTGGAAGTAGCTCCATATCAGTGTAGAGATATTTTGTGTATCTTTTTATATGGCTGAATGGCACATTGTGTGTTTATAGTATAGATTTTTAATATTCATGGACACTGGTTGTTTGCAATCTTTTGCTCTTAATAGTAATGTCACAGTGAATCCACTTATGCATGTATCGTTCCATATATAGAATATATATAAGGTGTCATTAAAATAAATTGCTAGAAGTGGAACGGTTTGCATCAGATGGTTTGTACTAGATACTACCAAGATGTCTTTCATAGAAGTGTAACAGTTTGCATGCCCACCAGCAGTATATAAGAATCTATTTTCCTATAACTTCTTAAACATAATGTGTTCTTAAACTTGGGTGTTGACTTACCCATTAGTATTTCAGTGTAGTTATAATTTGAGCTAACCTTATTTAGAACGAATGAGGATAGCTGTCTTTATGTTTTATTAAGAGCCAGTTGTATTTTTTATATAGGCTTTTGCTCATTTTGCTATGCAGTGACTGATAATTTCTTTTCAAATCAAGGAGATTAGCTTTCTTTGGTAAATTTACACAATTTTTCCATTGTCATTTGTACTGTGACTTTGCTTATAGGGTATCTTTTGTTCATGAAAGCTTTTATGTTTATGTAATTAACTATTAATCTTTTCCAATATTCTGCTTTGATATATATTTGATATTTAGTATTTTTATCTTATTTTATTGCTTTTCCTGTTTTTAGGCTATCTGTTCCCAGTACAAAGTTCCCTCGTACTCGTTCTCCCTTTGGCTACCTCGTAAACAGTTATTGTGCATAGGCTCAGGCTCTGTCATTGCCTGCTGTGGTGCTGGGTACTGACTGTGGGCAGCGCCCCGTGTGAGGCAGGCGCTGTGCCTCCCACCCCTCCCTGCGCTGCGTCTTCGGTCTTTTGAGCATTCTCATTCCTGCTTCCCGCTGGGTTCATCTCTAAGTTTTGTATTTCTGATGAATGGTGTCGTTTTCTGTTGGAATGTGTCATTATAGGGTTTATATTGTGTATTAGAATGTGTTTGTATTTTGTCTCCTTCAGGTATACTTTAGTCTGACAAAAAGTTTTCTCATTTCAGAACATTTTTCATACTATCTGTATTTGGACTTCAAAATTCTATTTTTCTACCTTGTGTGTGGGGGTTGTTTTTTGTTTTGTTTTTGGACTGCCATTCCTAGATCTCAAGGAGTTGCAGAGAGGAATTGGGGTGGCTGCAGTGGTCTCTTAATTAAAGGAACTCCTCACCTGTTGCTGTAGGACGGCAGTTTCTTTAATATATAGTTCTGTTTTATGTGGACCAACCAGTGTCTTACTATTCTTCAGTTCTGTGTTATTTAGTTAAAGCCTCCTTTCACGAGCCACTTTCAGTCCTTCACGGTCAGAAGCTACTTTTCAAGGACCACTGTCCCTTCCCTTCAGGCACAGTACCTTCCTGAGGCTGCCCTTTCTGGTCCCAAGTACTTTCCTGTGGCCCTTCTTTTTAACCAGCTTGTTGTCAGTGCTGTGACCTTCCCTGAGCAGACCTCTTTTAGGGTGGGGTGACCCCTCACCGATGTTACTCTGCGAGTGTTGCTTTTTCACTTAGTGCCTGCTAGACTTTGCTTGTGTAGGCTCGTGTACTAACTGTGCTGATTGACATTTGCAGTTTATTGCTTTACTCTTGGCATAGGTAATGGGTATTTTTATTTTATATTCATTCTCTCTGTCTCTGCCCTTTTGATGTGGTTAGATTTTCAGAGTTGTGAGTACCAGATCCATGAAGCCTACCACTTTAGAAACCTGAAAGCTTCTTTTGCCCTTTACCTTTCTAAATAGATAAAATCTTGAATTAAACAAGAATGCAATGAAGTACACAACACAAGAATAATTTTGTTCTATAACTTTTCATCATGGAGATTTAATAGTAATCTATTTTTTTTAAGGTCTTATTTTTTAAAATGCAACCAAATAGTTTCCTAATAATCTTAGCAGAACTGGTGACCGTGACTCCTGCTTACCTGCCACTTCCTTCAGAGTTGCCCTTCCTTCCCGGACGGTGCCCCCAGTTATACTGAAGTACCCCTGGGTGCACAGCATTCCTGCAGTGTGGGCAGCATCTCTGCCCACTTGAGGCAGGGAAGCTTTTCTGCCCTGGCAGAGGCCTCTGAACCGTAGCAGACTCATTTTCTCCCCACAAGGGGAGGGTGTAAACTGAGGTCTGACTCCTTACCTTCCTAACTGAGTGGTGCTACTTCACAGTGCTGTGTCCAGTCTTTCCTGCCGCCCTGTAGGACATTTCTGCTTCCTCTGGGTGAACAGTGGATTTCCAGGGACTGAGGACGGTGGTGGCAAGGAAGGGGAGTAGCAAGAGACTAGGGAAAGCCAAGGTCTGTGAATGTGTGAAGTCTTAGAAACAGCGATTATGTCAGCACAACACGAGGTCCTGGAGCAATAAAAACGCCAGCATTTGGGTAATAAGAAGAGCATAGTAGAATATCAGCAACTGGAATTGCAGTTAACTGGTTTGTGACCTGATATGCTCTGCCAGGATTCTGGAAAGAAGTTGTCAGATAAATGTTAAAATGCATCCTCTACCCAACTGAAAGTAGTTTTAAGTGTTTTTCTAAAATCTTCATATTTTTAGCTGTGAGTGAGTGTATATATTGGTTTTATAAATACCTGACAAGCACTTCAAGATTGTTCTTCCGAGCTTGCATTTTCATTTTAGAGCTCAAGATAACATTGTGTCACGTTATTTCAAGGTTGAGTTTTTTAGAACTCACAGTAACATATGTGTCATAACGTCGCATTTTTTATGTAGGTTTTGGGAATGCTGGGTATTCATTTTCTTAAAATAACTGCATATGTATCAATAATTTCTCCTTTGAAAATACGTGCTGCTAGTTCATGTAAAAATTGTATACTGTGGTATTAGTGATGTTAAGTATGTGGTTGGTTGGTTGCATTTTTATTGTTTATTTTGTATTTTTCTCTTTCATTCTTAATCTGTGTCACATTTGTCCCAAAATGTTGAATAAGGGGTGAGTAAATATGGAGAATAAGCAGTTAATTTTGTTTCCAGTATTTTTAGTCTTTCACAATTAAAAGGATTTTGCTTTTTCTTTCTGACTGCATATTATTCTACAATGTAGGTTTACATAATTATTTCTTATTGTTAGACAGGATTTACCAGTTTTTTACTGTTGTTAATTATGTAGTGTTAAATACAAGCTTTATATATTTCAAACATTTCCTTAAATTTGACTAAGTATGCTTACTGAATCACCAGGAATGAATCTTTTAGAGTTCCTAATGTTAACTTTCAACCTTTCCCCTAATACTGTTTTAATACATGTCATAAAATTATATGCTAGTTTATAATGAATGCCAAACTGAAATCAGTATTATATCTTTTCTTACCTAGGGAATTCTGGGAAATCGTTCATTCATTTACTGATGATCAGAAAAGACTCTTCTTGCAGTTTACAACGGGCACAGACAGAGCACCTGTGGGAGGACTAGGAAAATTAAAGATGATTATAGCCAAAAACGGCCCAGACACAGAAAGGTAATTGTTTAATTGTGACTACATATCTACTAAAACCTTGCATTCCACATTCCTCATATGTGAACTGTCCTTGTAGTTTGTAAACACCTTTTTGATTTTTTATGTAGAAATCTCCAAATCACATGAAGTGTTAGTTAAGAGGAAATTTTGGTGATATTCCTTAAGGAAACTGGCCTAGTTAAAAGTTACAGTGAGGTTTATCTTGGCTTACAGTTTTTCAGATAGGCATGACGCATTCTGTTTTGGTTCACAGTTTGTTAATCGAAAGCCATATGATATAAAATCTATTGAGAATAGTTAAGTTGAAGTTTAGGAGATTGTTCAGCATTAGATTATGGTAGAATCCTCAGTTATGTAATTTTGGCAATTATATTCCCTCCCCACTGAATAACTTGGTATTTGAGGGAGGAGGGTAAGGATCGTTCATAACTGAGCATATATAATGGGTTAAATTTCTATATCAGTATTCTACATTATTTAACATATACTGGTGCTACTTACTGTAAATTAATTTATATTTGTTGGCACATCATTTTATAGTCATATTATCAGCAATATTTCTGATAAGCATTAAAGAGCACAGACTTTTAAATCTCTAAAACCAGGTTTGAATATTTCTTCCACCTTAGATTAAGTTAATTGTCAGTGTCTTCAGTTCTGTCCAACTGTTGTGAAAAGATTTAGCTAAATGAACTACAAGGGTTAGTTACCTAAAACAGTACTGGTGTGTACTGATAACTCAGTATTGTTATCATCGTCCTCATCCTCATCGCATTAGCGTTAATTTACAGAATAAAGATTTAATTCTTGGTAGTTGCACAGCAAAAGGTTTATCTTTATGACTTGCTTTAATGTATAATCTTCATTGCAAACCATCTCAACTTTATATACCATCTAAAAGTAGGAGCATTTAATATGAATCATATTTCCCATCACTTACTATTTTCCTGTTTTTCCCCTTTCTCTCTATTTAGGTTACCTACATCTCATACTTGCTTTAATGTCCTTTTACTTCCGGAATATTCAAGCAAAGAAAAACTTAAAGAGAGATTGTTGAAGGCCATCACATATGCCAAAGGATTTGGCATGCTGTAAAACAAAACAAACAAAAAAAGGAAGAAAAAAAGGAAAATTTTAAAATGTAGTAACTATAACAAGAGGGGTAAATTTGGTGGTGATGGTGTCCCAGTACAAAAGGCTGTGAGCGTGAACACAGTGGCCATCTGTGTCTGTGCCTCCCTTCTTTATCGGGGACGCGTGGGCTGGAACAGCAGATTTCAGCAGCATATATGAACAAATCCTTTATTATTATTATAATTATTTTTTCGCGTGAAAGTGTTACATATTCTTTCACTTGTATGTACAGAGAGGTTTTTCTGAATATTTATTTTAAGGGTTAAATCACTTTTGCTTGTGTTTATTACTGCTTGAGGTTGAGCCTTTTTGAGTATTTAAAATATATATACCAACAAAACTACTCTCCCAAGGACAACATTGCCGCCATTTGTAGACCATGTAACCTTCAAGTATGTGCTATTTTTTTAAAATCCCTGTATCTAACTCAAATCAGGAACTTTTTTTTTTTTTTTTTATAAACAGTTTGCTTTTTAAACTTGAAGTCTTGGAAACAGTGCGATGCAAGTACTGCTGTTCTAGTCCCTAAAGAGTTTTCTGTGCAGAATCTTGCGAATCAATAAAGATGGAAGGGAGAACTTGGAATATTTTAACTGCACCTCTCAGAACTTTACTTTAGTAACAGCACAACAATTTAAAAACAACTCATGCCACAGTATGTCATTTTCGTGTGTCCTGCAATGAACTGTTTCAGTAGCCAGTCCTCTTTCTTAATATGTGAAAGGACAGGGATTTTTTGTTGTTGTTGTTGTCGTTGTTCTTGTTCTTGTTGTTCTAAGTTTACTGGGGAAAGTGCATTTGGCCAAATGATGTGGTAGTCAAGCCTATTGCAACAGTTAGGAAGTTTGTTGTTTATTATAAACAAAAAGCATGTGAAAGTGCACTTAAAATAAGCTTTTTATTAATTACCTAGATTTTAAATAGACAATCCAAGGTCTCCCCTTTGTTTTGCCATCATCTTGTTTAATCAGCTCTTTCTCAGACACATGATCAGTGTTGCAGCATAATAGAAAGGATGGCTACTGTGCCTTGTGTTACTTAGGCATACAGTGAGCAGACCTGGAAATGAAGAATGGATCTATTACTCTTAAGAAAACATTGTATGGCCCAAAAGTTAAATTTGACTACAAAAAATGTTAAAGATGACTTTCATATACCACAGAAAAGTACAAATAGGTGAAAATTACTGGATATTTAAAGTAGTAGTTTCCCCTTTCCTAGTCTTCTTTGTCTGTGATGTTAATTTCTTCTGATGCATTATAAAATAGATGGATTATGTATTTTTAACTAAGAAGAGACATATTGATATATCATTTTACTACAAGCTACAGTTTAATGTGCTGAGCTTGTTCCTCGATTATTGTTTTAACTGATACAGATCAATCTGATGATTTGTTTCAAATTGGCAGGAAAAAACATACCTTTCAAATCATTGGAGGGGTAAAAGGATGTCTTTCAGGATTCTCTTAATTCTTTTAGTAATTAAGACAGAACTGTTTTGTAGTGTAATGCTGAATAAAACTGGCATTTTTCCACCATGATTTAAAGGGAAAATACACCGCTTTTCATAGTGTGATAAGGTAACACAGGGTCGTCCTGGGCCAGCTTTTCAAATGCTGTTTTGTACACTACCTTGCCGCAAAGGACCCTCTTTTGATTGTAGTCATCGAAAGGGCCTCTCACCCACTGTGCTTCTATGAATTAAGAAAGTGAGAAGAGGAAACAAAATGCTCTGGGGACATTTTATGTAATAAATTCATAAAAAAAGTTTGTGCTCTTCACTTCTCAAGTTTTATTGTCACTACAGTGTTGAAGTTCGATAATTTGTATGTGTGTAAAGTTTTAAATGATAATTGAGTACAGGTACAGAATTCTGATTGAATAGACCTAACAAAGTAAAAACCTATTAAAAATGTCTAAGAGAAAATCTTTGCACAGACGAGCTGCTCTTGCTTGCTTAGTAGTCAGTTATTCTGGGCATGTTATCGCTTCTGTCACCACTGCCTTCCCACTGTTGACTGCAGTGTCACAGGAACGAGCAGTAGTACCCTAAGAGGAAAACAGAAACTTCAACTAATAGCTACTCCCTCTGATCCATATGTTAAGTTGTAAAAGTATTTTTTTGGCTAGTCTTTCAAATATTTTTATTTTCTTTGGTTCAAAATTTCTAGGAAGCTCCCTAGGGAAAAATATTAAACTATAAATTAATTTGCTTTCTATGTAAAATGTAAGCCTTCCTTTACCCTGTAGTATTATAAAACATTTCAGACATAAAGTTTGAAAGCAGCCAAACTTTTCTGGACCCTTGTAGCTCCAGCACATGAGTTGTGTTTCCTAATACTGTATAATACTTTCCTGGATTGTGGTTAATTATGTGATAAAATCCAAGTATGTCTCAAACTCCTCTGCAGGAAGCTACATATCGAAAGGAAACTTGAAAAGGGGCTTCAAACAGAAAACTTGCTAATGTTATTCATTGCCCATTGGCACAGGCAGATTATTAAAAAGGACAAATAAGTATAATTGGGCATTATCTGTCCTTGTTCCCTAAAGGCTGTTAGGACATTTTAAGGCTTGCGGATTTTTCTCAAGTATGCTTGCAAGTTGTCAGTGGAAGCAGCTCTCCCAGTGTTATTCTCTCTGTGATCTTGATCCCTACCTAGGTACCGCACATTTTTCAATCAGTAAAGTAGCAAGCCACAGCTTCCACTCCCATTCCTTTTATCTACAATATTAGTGTGTAAAGAATTGCCTTGTCTGGGGAGGAGTGTGTGTGTAAGTGTAGAGACCCAAGCCTTTTCTCCCTTTCCTGTTCAGGTTAGTGGATTGACATTATCAGCAGTCACTGCAAGATTTTGATGCAGGTGTGGGCTGGATTTCACTGTGCAAGGCTGCCAATCCAGTGCTGTACACTGAAAATGCATTGCTCAAGGATACTTATAACCTCCTAATTGCCAAAATCAAGAACTCTTGTCTTTAAACCTTTACCATACCCAGAACTGGGCTGCTGCTTCTCTCCTCTTTCTGTCCCAGCGCATCCAGATCAGCCTGAGTGGACACTCCTCCAGCTCTGCTTAAAGCTCTTAGCTGTACCTGCCCAGTTCTCTGTGGTCAACCTCGATCACTCCCAGAGACCCTTCTGCTCAGGCCTCTCTGCAGGATGCCTTTCTAGTAACTCAGTGTCAGTACGGCTAAAAATTACATTTTTAATCTTGGCCTCTTTATTTTCTCGAATGTGCCACCTTTACCCCAAGTCATTGAAGTCTCATCCTTTGTCACAAGTTGTTGGTTTCTCTCAAGTTTTTTCCATTGTTCGCTCTGAGTAGCTACCCAGTGTACCTTCTTGGCTCTGACCACCCGTTTCATTCTGCTGAAACATAATTTTGCTAGTTTTAATGTACTCTGTATAAAGACTTGTTCTTTGCTGAATAAATCTGCCGAGTCTGGCCTTCAAGACCCTCTGTAGACGGAGCTCCACCCACCTGTCCAGTTGCCCTGTTGGTTGTAGGCACCTGTCCCTACATGCCACATCTTCACTCGCCATGCTTCATTACTTTATATTTCTCAAATACCCTTGAAGGCCAATTTTTAAAGCACTTGAGTCGTGAGGACCGTCGAGCCCCAAAGGGTCTACACAGCAGCTTCCCAGCCGGTGGCACAGCATGGTGGGCGCATCTCTTACTTGGGTTGAAATTCTTACAGATTGTCTTGGATTGCTCTTGATAGGATTCTCCACTTCTCTGCAGTTTATTTTGGAGCTTCTCTCTCTTTAATAACCATGGTCAGAAGTATAAACAACTTCATGGTGAAGATAGTCTGGTTTTGACTTTGGCAAAGTTTTAGCTCCATCTTTTCACCAGCTTGACAGTATCAGTACTTAAATGACAAAAAATAACCCAGCATGCAGAATGTTTAATGAACCATGTTTATTTTTCTTTCCATTAAACATCACCTCCTGTCCCCTTCATTCCTTCCTCCCCAAAGTTCTCTTTTTGAATTTTAGTGGTTAAGTATTTTCTCCTCAGAGAGGAGATGCCTTGGAATTAATTGCTGTGTCATTTCAGCATATGGAAAGGGATTAGCAAGACGGATGAAAGGGCCTAAGGCCTTGGAAAGTAAGTTTTTTTGTGTGCCAACTTTCCCAACCTGACCTTCTAGTGTGCTCACGCAACCAGTAGCCTCTACAAGCATGTTCTCTGTGGCCACACACTTTCCCTTCATCTCAATGTAGATGGGAGCTGGAATCGTACACCATTCTGCCTTTAGCCAGCCACATACATGGATCAAGGAGCAGTGCTCAGCTGAACACTGCTTTGTGCACTTTCTAGGTTGACCTCCTTTAGATTCTAAAGAGAACTTGCTTCTGGAGCAGATACAGTCCCTTCTGTACATGATCTTGCATCCTATAGAATAGGTCACTGTGACTCAAGAAGGTGCCTTGCCCAAAATCACACAGCCATGCCCGTCTAAAATTGCCATCTTCCTGTCATAAATAATTACACTGCTTGTCTTCCAGTCCCCCTAGAAACCACGGAAAACGGATGGGCAGTGTCTAAGAAACAACACCGTGGTTGAGGGTGCGGTCCTCAGTCAGATGTGGCCCTGCCTTCCTTGGCTTGGTTTATACCCAATCCTACCTTAGCACTGCTTGTCAGGATTCATTGTAATTGAGATGCAAATACTTAATATCTTGCAAGACATCCTGAGAGACAAATGGGTTCTCCCAAAATTTGCCAGTGAAATTGGAGAAAGTACTGAGAAATTGGAAATGTTTGTAGTGGAGATTTACTGTGCAAGTGTAATCCACCTCATCCACCTGAAAATGGAAGAGATGTGCTTTCCCTCGTCTTTAAGATATAATTCACGTACCATAAAATTCATCCTTTTTAAATTGTAAAATCTGTGATTCTTAGTATACCCGAAATTGTGCATTTGTCCTCATTATAAAATTTCAGAGCATTTTCATCCTTGTAAAAAGAAATTCTGTACTCATTAGGAGTGACTGCCTATTCTTAACTCCCAGCCTCTGGCAACCACTCTCTACTTTCTGCCTATGGATTTGCCTTTTTTAGACATTTTATTTCAATGAAACCATACAATATGTGGCCTTTTGTGTCCTTCCCTTGCTCCTTTAGAGTAATGTTTTCAAAGTGCATTCACCTTGTAGCATGTATTGGTACTTGGTTTCTTTTTGTGGCTGAATAATGACATTGTATTGAAGTACTGTACTTTTTTATTTATCCATTCAGTTGATGGATACTTGTGTTGTTTCTGCTTCTTGGCTATTATGAATACAACTATGAACGTTTGTGTACAAGTTTTTATGTGGACCTAAGTTTTCATTTCTCTTGGTTGTATCTTCTAAGCATCTATGTTATCCTTTGGTTCTCACATTTAGGTCTTTGATCCATTTTTGTATGTTGTACACTTTAGGGTCCGGTTTCATTCTTTGGTATATGGACATCCAGTTGCATAGACATCTGTTATTGAAAACATGAGTGGTCTTGACACACTTGTCAAAAACAATTGACCATAAGTTTAAGACTTTATTTTTGAACTTTTAACTTTATTCCATTGTTCCATATGTCTATCCTTATGCCAATACCACACTGTCTTGATTACTGTAGCTTTGTAGTAAGTTTTCAATTTAGAATGTGTGGGTCCTCCAACTTTGTTTTACTTCCAGATCATTTTCTCTACTCTGGGTCCCTTGCGTCCCACATGAATTTTAGAATCAATTTGTTAATTCCTGCAAATAAACACCTGGGATTTTGATAGTGATTGTGTTGAATCTATAGATTAGTTTGAGGAATGTTGCTATTTTAACAGTATTAAATTTTTCCAGCCATGAACATGGAGTGTCCATTTGTTTAGGCTTTTAGTTTCTTTCAGTGATGTTTTGTAGATTTCAGTGTACAAGTCTTGACCTCTTTGGTTAACTTTTTCACAAGTGTTTCATTCTTTTTGATGCTATTACAAACAAAATTGTTTTATAATTTTCATTTTTCGATTATTCATTGTTAGTGTAGAAATACAATTGATTTTTGTGTATTGAGCTTGTATACTGTTGCTATTCTGAACTCATTATTAGATTTTTTTTATTCCTTAGTATTTTCTGTTTACAAGGTCTTGCATCTGTGAATAGAAATACTTTTGACTTCTTTTCCAATCTGGATTCTTTTTTTATTTCATTTTCTTGCCTAAGTGCCCTGGCTAGCACCACCAGTGCAGTATTGACAATAAGTGGCAAGAGTGGACATCTTTCCTTGTTCCTGATTTTAGAGGGAAAGCATTCAGTCTTTCACCATTAAGTATGATGTTAGCTGTGGGTTTTTCATAGATGCTTCAAGTTGAAGAAATTCCCATCTATTTCTAGTTTGTTGAGAGTATTTTTATCAAAAAGGGTATTGGACTTTGTCAAATGCTTCTTCTGTATCTATTAATGTTGTCATGTAGTTTTTGTCCTTTATTCTGTTGATATGTTGTATTTACACTGATGGATTTTTTTTTTTTTTTTTTTCATTCCTGGAATAATCCCTCTTGTCTGTGCTACATAAACCATTTTCTATGCTGCTGGATTTGGTTTGCTAGTATTTTGTTTAGAATATTTGCATCTGTATTCATAAAGGATACTGGTCTTTGTCTGGATATGATATCAGGGTAAAACTGGTCTCAGAATGAGTTGGCCAGTTCCCCTGTTTTTAAACCCAACAAAGTATGTTTCAAATGAACTACTTTGAGTCCTTGACCTGTAACCTTAAGCTATTGGGAATATAGGGGTGACACTTGACCCTGGAAAGGGTCACAAGGTAAGCCATGCCTGAAGTAACTATAGCAACTGAATAAAGGTGGGGTCAGGGCCACACATGATCATTATATAAGATGAGCCGTGAGCCATGTTGGAAATTACCCTGCACAAGTGTGTCCTGCCTTGAGCCAGGCACCCAATGTCTGAGTACCGTCCAATGTAGAAGCTGTTGAGGGAGGAGAGATTGGAAGTTATCAGTAAACCCAAAGACTGAGTTGGGATTGCCAGGGAAATCCCATAAAAAAACATAATGCCCCTCTCCATAGCTCGGTGTCATACAACTACAAAAACTCATTAAGGCAGAATTCTTTTTTCCTGTAATTCTCTTCCCTGCAGAAGGGCCAGAAACAAGCCATTGAGTGGGAAAGAAAGCAGAGGAAAGAATCCAATTGCCGTGCCCCTGTCTTCAGCGTTTCTGCCCACATGAAGGTCTTAAGCAAGAAGCAGAGTTACAACTTCAATGAAGAGAGTTTGACATTTTGATAGTTCACTGTTGTGGGCTTAATAACCCCCAAAATAGATGTTTTGTTTTTTGTTTGGGGGTGAAAAATTCTGAGACAGGCTTGCAAAAAGATAAAAGTGGTGTTCTGTATCTCTCACCACTATCACACATAACATATAATTCCTCATGATTTGATAAGTCAGATCTATGGAAATGATTTAGAACACTGAAAATGATGAAATGGATGATTAGAAAGATCTCTACAGGAGATTTCCAAACCTGTCTTTTAATCTTATTCCAACTAAAGTATAAACTTCTTTCCTTTCATTAGTTTGCCAGGCAAATACCATTGAATGCTTGTCATTTTTCAGGGTGTTGGAGATTTTGAATTGATTCAGAGCTGCTTTGATGAATTAAGGAGTCTAATACAGAGAAATCTAATTTGGCCAGACTTATATGCCAAGCAGTGAGGGTAATTGGAGTCTGTAAGATAGAATATTGTTTGGGAATTCAAATCCTAATGGAGATTTATCTAAATCTTAGGTATATATTAGGCAGATAGGTGGATACGTGTTTAATACACCTGAGTGTAGGGCTTGAAGAGATCAGTATGGGATCGAAATGAAGACATCAGATCATGGAGGGCCTTGCAGGCCATACCAAAGACTTTGGACTTTGGTTTGCACACATTGAAAAGCAAAGATATCAACCATTTGCCATTTGTTATCTCATGTAATATGGATTGGATGACCATAAATGCTCACAGGATCTTTGCATTTAGGAGATTATTGCCCTCATTCTAGAAAGACAGCCTGACGAAAGGAAGGGACAGTCCTGGGCATGTTAAGGACTAGGAGTGTGTGACTGACTTGATCTGACTCTGTGAAAGAGTCAAAAACAGCTCCCACATTTCTGATTTGGGCAGTTGGATGGTCAGTAATGTTGGGTCTACACAGGAAAGGAGCAGATTTAGAGGGGGTGGATTACAGCAGTTGGGTCACTTTTTAATTGAAGTGTCTGAGAACCAAGGCAGCCTGTCTTGAGGCATATAAAAATACAGGTCTAGGGAGAAGCCTACAGACGATAAAAATGTTTGACTCCGGCATGTCAGTCATTTCACTATTTCCCTGGAGTATTAGGGAAAAGGAAAGAATAAAGGGAATAGAAAAGAACAAGAACAGAGTCCCTGGAAACTGCCATTTGAAAGTTACACAAGGGACCCAAAGTGAAGGAAAATGAAAGAGAAAGTCCTTTCCTCGCTATGTCTGTGCCCACTACGGCAGGGAGCTTGTGTTGCTTATGCCCGTCCTCAGTGCCTGGGGCAGGCTGGCCATGCTTTGTGGGGCCATATAATGGCCAGAGTATGCCAGGGACTCCTTCCTGTCTCCCTTTGTCTCTTTGAGGCCGACTGCCTTTCCCCTCCACTCACTTTTAAGAAGGCAGCATATGCATGCATACACACTGCCACCACTATAAAGACAAATCAACCAAGGGAAAATATTTAAAGATATGAAATACGAACTTCAGAGTCGTCAGCTGTATCAGCTATCCCCCCTGACTATTTGGCTTACTTCTCAGTGGATCCAAAAGAGCACGGTAGTGACATACAGAGGCAAATGAGGTATCCTGGCCCTGGAGATAATCACCTATGGCAAGAAGATAAAATGCAAGTGCTTTGAGCTGAGATTTCAGCCTGAGTGTCCCAGTTCGTGACTGTATGATGTTTGCTCTGGCCCTGTCATGAAGTTGTCCTGTTACCTGGCAATGCATTTCAGAAATGGCCTCCAGTACACTTGCATCTGGCACCAGACCTCATGAAATTACCATTCCCTTTCAACTGGTTAATAAGACAGGTCGATATTTCAAATTTAAAAAATTTCCCCTCAATGTGTAACCTAATTCTCTAGTACCTGTCGCAATCTGAATTTGTGTTTACTTCATTGTTTCCTAACTCCTTCAAGTTGGGAGCTCCACGAGTATAGGAATTTGCTTGTTTTATTTTCATCTCAGTGCCCAGTATGTTTATTGAATGAATGTATACATGAAATTATGATTGCAAAGCCAGATTTCCAGATTATTTTCCAGTAAAAGGTAGTACAAGAATTGTTCCTGCATGAGAAGACCTGTCTTGGAAGTAGCTTTTTGTTCCATTCAGATACTCCTGTACCTTCTTCCCACTGGGCAAGGGTAACTCAACTCCATGATCCTCTTAATGCACCTGGTTTCAGAAAAGCAGGAGGAGGAAAATCAGCTTATTTTTCATATATTCCTAAAGAAAGTGATGAGTAAGTAAAAAATGTTTTTTCCTAAGCGACTTTAATTTTTTGTGGGCTTTGTCACTATCCCAGTCTCTACCTGTCTCTCCATCCCTAAAACCTCACTTATAATCTCCTTACTCATTTGAGGGTGGCTTTTTTTTTTTTTTTTTTGGTACTGGAGATCGAACTCAGGACCTTGCGCTTTAAAGGCAGGCGGCAGCACCACTGAGCCAAATCCCCGCCCTTTGTGTTTTTTGTCACAACTGTGTGTATGCTAAATTCTTCTGCATGACCAGCTTATAGAGGAAATTCATAAAATGAACAGTGAATCGACATGAAGTGGAAGCAGTCGTGGGACAGCATACACCCACTCTAGAGGACAGGATAGACTCTGCCTCCAGGTAGGCTTCACTTCAGTCATCTTACTTCATATGCGACATTCTAAACCTGCAATTGTTTAACCATGTGCTTTATCATGAATTCCACTTTGTTATTGTTACTGTCACCACAGAACTTAAATATTAGGAAATAATAGTCAAAACAATTATTCTACTAATTTAAATTTCAACGTTCCACTCGCCATATATTATGCATCCTAATCTCAGGATTTTAACTGCCTTAGGCAGATACAACACCTCAGGAAAAAGTTCTGAGATGTTGATTGTCACCAGGAAAGAGAAAAGCCTGTGTTTCAGTTTGTGCATGGGCAGTTTCCAGTACTTTGGTGACAAGTTTAGTGGACTGTGGAAAGTGAGGTGGTAAAAATAACCTAAAAGATCATTTTGCTCAACCCTCGTTTTAGGATACTTAGGTGCTGAGCTGTGGGTCATTTTGGCAAGGATGAGTTTGGCCAATGGCTTGATATAAATAAAGCTAGAAACTAGAGCCTCTGCCACACTTGGTAGCCATTCCACAGTTGCATGTCAGTTTACCTTCGTCTTCCTTCTATGTGAGGAGTTATTGGGGTAGGGGAGGTCATCCAGTAACTTTCATTTGTTGGGTGTTTTTAATATAAAGACTTTAGCAATTAGAGCCAGATTCTCATTTCTGTTACGTCCTCCAAGCCGCTTAAAAAATAGATTTTCTTAGGGCTGAGGATTTAGCTCAGCGGTTCCGCCACCTGCCTTGCAAGCACAGGGTCTGGAGTTCAATCCCCAGTACCGAAAAAACAAAAACAAAAATAGATTTTTTTATGTCTCCCAAATTATTGTCTTTTACTCTTTTACAGTAAGAGCAATACTGCCCCCCAAGTTTCCCAGATCATAGTCCTCTTAGATACACCTTGAAAACTGCTGTTTTGGTGTGAAGGTGAAGCCTGGTGTGGAAAGTTCCAGGTGCCCTGTGCCCAGTCCAGCCTGCCCTTTCTTTGCCGGCTGATCTCGCTGCTGCTTGTCTTCATGTCACCATTTGAAGGGCTGCAGAGCTGGCCCTGTGACCTGGGTCCACTGTCTTACTATGAAATCCTGCCTTGATTGCTGTGATTTTTACAGAAGAGGAAAGCATTTTTCTCTCTGAGGTCAGGGGTAAAACTTTTTATTGGTAAGTATTAGGAAGCAATTTGAGTGATAAATGGGTGGAAAGGGAATGAGTGCCTCAGGAAAAAGTGTCCATTCTACCAATCTCCTTGAGAATTATTTTCTGACCTCTTCTTGCACTGAGTCCTGATTCCTGTGCCATGCTGAGCTCCCTCACTTCTTTTCGCCAGGGAGCTTTTGGGAAAAGAATCTTGAAAACAAGTAGGCACTCGTGATTATCTCCACCCACTTCTGTTCATGGGAAATGCCGTGCTTAGGATGGCTTGGATCTGAGCCTGTCGTGTGAGGCCATGGAAAGTGTTCCTGGGACCTGGCCTGTTCTTTTTGGAGTGCTCCACGTGTCTCTTTCCATGGACTCTGTTTAAGAAGCTTCCCTTTCATACCCTCCCCGTAGCTAGATCTTAGAGATCACTCTGCACAGTGCTTGAGTGCTTGCTGTAGGAGTCCCTCGGGAACCCTTCCATTTCCCATACTGATGGGCTGCTGTCTATAGGGAGTTTTCTCTGTTGTATTCCTTGGTCTGGGCTCTGACTGTCTCACTGTCCTGCCTAGAGGGGGACTTTATTTTCACAGTTGCCGTCAGGCCCTCTTCCCTGGAGTCTGCCTTTGGGGTCATGCTGGAAGTTGCCTGGGCCTTCACCTTTTTGAACCATGCCATTCCTGAGAGCTAACCTGGTTAGAGTCTGCACCATGCATTCTGATTCCTGGGTCTTGCAGTGCCAGACTAAATAGAAAGCATCTTGCCCACCCTCCGTTGCCTGTTCTGTCACCTTCACCACTGTCCTGCTGTCCTCCACCAAGGTGGTGCCAGCATTGAACACGTTATTGGAGGTGAGCTACTTGATCAGCTCCTTGTTGCTAGTAGTTGGACATGTGCTGTCTCTGACCTTTGGAGCTTTGCGTAGCATTTCTTATAAAAGGCTCCATTAGCTGGCCATTGGCTTCATATTTCTTCATAAACTCCAGGAAACTGAGTTTCTTTTTCAGCAAGTTCTCTTCTTTCCAGCTGAAAGACAGAATTGAGGAGGACTTCTCTGTTCCTATGAACTATATCCCTCTCCAAATACAGAAAAGGCCTTGTTTTCATGATTGTCAACACTGACTCCCAGGCTCTGACAGTTGCCCTGCTGGTGGCTCTGTGAGATGCCCTGGTGGGCCTGAGAATCTGGCATTTCTCTGCCCACCTGAGGAACTAATAGCCAGTGTTGTGTTAGCAGACCTGTGAGGATGCTTATTACCTATGGGCACTATAACCACAGGCTTCTCTTCTGAACCTAGTGCTCCCATGAAGGCTGAGCACTTCCTTAGGAGTCTGTCCTCACTCATCTAGCTTCTTACAAGTAATGCTCCAGGCCAGTGTGTCAAAAAAGAGCAAATAAAAGTAGGCTTGTTAGACTCCTGGCCACTCATGGCTACCAGAAGAAGCCCCTGTGACATTTTGGCTTTTCTGTACCACAGTCCCAGACCAGGTACCCTTTTGTGCTGATGTGAGTTGATGTATAAATGGGGCAGGGTCTTCTTTGGCACTTAGCTTATATACAAAATCTTCAGGCCCGTGACCACTTGGCTGCAGTCCATTTTTCCACTCCCATACCTACTCATTTCCCCATAGAGACCATCCATTCTCCAAAGAGGTTATTCCATTGATCATCGCATGTACTCTTTCACTTAATGTGAGTCTCCTGCTTAAAGTTAGGATCATCATTTCAGCCATCATTTTCTGCACTTTTAAAATACATCACGCAGTGTATGTTTACTCAGCGGTACCTATTAGATTTAAGGCTGATCAGGAGCCGGGATTTAGCTCAGTGGTTCCACTGCCTGCCTCACGAGCGCAAGGACCCGAGTTCGATCCCCGGTACCAAAAAAAAAAGATTTAAGGCTGATCAGTGGGAAATGGGATCAGATCTCAGAGAGCGGTTCCATGGAGCTTGGGGTTCTTCAGACATTCCTAACAGTCCCAGCTTCATATCCAAATCCAGCATTCAACCCAAATCATCTTAGGACTGAGCTGGCTCAGGGAGCTTCCTTCCAGGAAATGACAAATTGTTCCTACTAATGAAGTATCTGCAGAGAGCTCCTGTGTTTCCTTTATTGAGACTAAACACAGGTATAGTTCAGCTCTCTTGTCTTCTGCCAAGTGCTGAGGAAGGGTAGTACTCGGATCTTTCAGAGAATAGACAGACCCTTCAAGCCCTTCAGTTAAACCAGATGTCTCTTGCTCATGTAGTGCAACTACAGTTTAGTATTCATTTGACAAAGACTTTTATTGTCTCGATTATTAAAAACCCTCCCAAAATATGGAGATGGGAAGTAAAAAAGTAAGAACACACTTCGGTCACAAAATAAACAATGATGTCTGCCCTACAGTGTAATAAGTGCAGGGAAAGAGGCGTGGACCATGGGTTGGGCCCAGGACAGGGGCACCTCATGGAGGTAAGCAGAACTCTGGAAGGTTTCCTAAGGAGGGAATTCCTCGTGACTCCAAAATGGTTTTTAAGCATCTTTGATTTGACTTTCGAGACTATATACCTGAAAGACAACTGTATGTAAAATTCAAGTTACAGCTATCTACTTATCTTGGTGGGACACTTACTTCCTTAAACCTAACTCTACTATCAAGGTGTCAAGACCTAAAGACCTAACTGGGCTGCTGGTTAGATATCTCTTTTAGTTAACCACAAGGCTTTGTTTATCAGGAAAGGTAAGAGCTATTCCCCCACACCCTGGATAATTATAAAGAGAACCAGTGTCATAGGAAGTTGTGCCGCATACATAAAGCACATTCCCTAACAAGTACCTGTAAGATTGTTCAAATGAACAGACATCCTTAGGAGACCAGATTAATCTGATAAGTCTTATTTCATGTGTTACTATTTTCACATCAGTTCTCTTCAGTACTGGATTCTAGTTTTCCAAGTTATACTTCTTGGCTGTTATCACTTCCTAGTGCTTCAACTTAACATTTTAAAGGATCATTTTCAGTCATTAAAGGGCTTGTCGCACATACATTTGGGTTTATTGGGAAAAGGGTCATTCATCCTATATTATCGTACTGAAGAATGGGGGTAGAGCAAGTGTTAGACCTTGAACTAATTTATGAATACCTAAATTGTGCTAAGTATTCTATTCTGTTTCATCTTCAGGCAATCTGTCAATGGGAGATACTGTTTTAAAAATTGTAACAACTTTATGAGATTATAAGGTATCCCCATGGTAACCACAAAAAATGTCTGTAGGACATAAACAAAAGGAAAAAAAGGACACTACCAAAAAGAGGAGCAGTTAGACATGCGTGGCTGTGTTGGAGGAAAGGGATGGCAAAGTTATGACTTATACAGAAAACAGAATGTCAAGCACTTCAAATATAAGGGGGCAAACACTCCTTTCAAAAGTTGTAAACAGTGTATCACTTGAAAATGACCTGGTATGTTACCTACTTGAGACTTAAGTTTTGATCTAAAGACAAAAAGGATGGAAGAAGGTCTGACATGCAGATCCAAGAGAGCCTGAGCAGGTGTGTGTGTGTGTGTCCTGTGTTAAGACCAGGAAAAAAAGACTGTGTAAAAAAATGAGTATTTATAACAATACAGCTGTTCAAAGTGCATACTTCTAGATATGCTGCAAAATATATGAAGCAACCACTGACAAAATTGAAGGGAAAAATTAATATTATTACAATAATAGTTTAATATTCCAACTGTCAACAGTGGATAGAGAAAGATTAGTAAACACATCAATTCTGTAGATACTGTATCAGAGTACACTCTGCTCAGTAACCATACAGTATACATTTGCTCAATTGCACATATAAAATTGTCCAAGATAGACCCTATGTTAAGCTACAATAAGTCTTTTAAAAGATACAAAGTAGTTTTTCTATAATAAAGGAATTAGATCAGAAGTCATTGATAAAAAACTAGGAAATTCACAATTATGTGTAAATTAAACACTGACTAGCAGTGTATTGAAGAAATTAGAAAAGAATTTAGAATTGAAATAAATCACTGAAGAGGTTCATACAATTTTTTGAACAAGCAGAAGGATTAACAAACACGAAGATAATTCAGTAGATAATATCCCATCTGGGAAACAAAGAAAAGAGAGTGAAGGAAAATAAACAGGCCAAAAGACATGTGAGACTTCATTAAGTGTACAAACACACATAAGGGGAGTCTCAAAGCCAGGTGAAAGAAAAAGGGCACAAATATTATTTGATGAAATAGTCATTGGAAACTCCTCCTTTATGAAACTATGAACTTATATATTTAAAGAGTTAAACTAATAAGCAGGAACAACAGATTAACAATGGGCCACATTATAGTGCAATTAGTGGTAACTAAAGACAGTCACACTGTAAGAGAAGCTACTTATTCAAGAGATCCTCAGTAATATTAATAGGTAATTTCTATTCAGAAACTATATAACATCGAAAGTTCTGGAAGAAGAAAAAGCCGTGAATTTTGTGTCTAGCACATATAGCGTTTTTTGGGGGGTTTTTTTGGGGGGGGTACCAGGGATCGAACTCCGGTCCTTGCACTTGTGCAGCAGGCAGCGAAACCACTGAGCTAAATCCCCGGCCCCAAGCCTATTTTTTTTTTAATGAAGGAAAATGCAAGGCTTTCTCAGGTAAACCTATGGGAGTTAGTTACTAGATCTTCTCTACAAAAAATGCTAAAGAGAGTGCTTCAAGCTGAACTAGGCATTAGATAATAGTTCAGCTGGGTGTGGTGGCACACTCCTGTAATCCCAGCACTGGGGAGGCTGAGGCAAGAGGACTGCTGCGATTTCCATTTCCAGGCCAGCCTGGGCTACATAGTGAGTTCAAGGCAAGACAGAACTACACAGTGAGACTGTCTCAAAAAAAAAAAAAAAAAGTTCAAAGCTACATGGAGACACAGTAAAGGTTAAGCAAACACAAAGCCAATATAGCACACTTTGATTAATGACTTTTTTTAAGGAAACAGTAATAATGAGAGGTCTATATTAATGTGCACACTACATATAAATATGTAGTTTTCGACAACGACATAGGGAACATTATAAAGACAAGCTTTTGTATACTATTAAAGCAAATTGATACTCAGTGTTAGAAATTTAAGATATTCAGGGTAACCATGAGAAAGAAAACTAAAAAGATAGGGAGTGCTTGGATATAATTACATACTAAGAAGAAAAAAGTTTTGAATACAGTAATGGAGGGGTTGAGAAATGAAAAAACAGCAAAGTGATAAATGTCCCTTTTGATGAGTAATCATTTTAAAGAGAAACAAACTATATTACCTCAATAGATGACCTACATCAGATCCATGAACACAAATATTTAAATTGAAAGTGAGAAGATAGGAAAAATATTTAATGGAAATAGTAAAGAGGGTGAGATGAATCTACTAATCAGACAAAATAGTTATGTACAGAATATTATATATATGGACAGATCAAGATATAGTGATAAACATTCGCACATAACATGGCTTCCAAAATACATAAATCAAAACATGATGAAATTGAAGGGAGAAATAGACATTTTTTCACTAATAGAGACATCCATACCATACTTTTAGCAACAGAATTATTAGTAAATCAGTAAGGAAATAGAGGACTTAAGTAGTACTATAACTTAGAATATGTGTTAGAGACATAGACTAGCAACAGCAGAATACATATATGTATGTATGTGTGTATGTGTCCTCACATACAATGGCTGTAGACTTATTTCAAGCCATAAAGACCTTATAAATGTAAAAACATTAAAATCTTAAAAATGACTCTCTGGGGAGAGAACAAAGCTAAAAGTCAAGAAGGAAAAGTGGAAATCTTAAAAATATGTAGAAATTAAACACAGTATTGGCAAGTATTGGGTATTAAATCTGCAACTTTGTACATTCTAGTAAAGCACTCTTAACTGAGCTACCGCCAGCCCTGATTTTGTTTATAGTTTGTTTCTTGGTTTGGTTGGTTGGTTGTTTTTTGGTGGGTTTGTTTTGGGGTTTTTTTTGAGACATGTCTTGCTGTGTAGTTCAGCCTGGCCTTGAATTTCCTATGTAGCCCAGGCTGGCCTCAAAATCACAACAATCCTCCTGCCTTAGCCTCCCAAGTGCTGGCATTACAGAAGTATGCCACCATACCCAACTTGATTGTGTTTTTGAGAGAAATTCTAAGTTGCCCAATTTGGCCTGGGGATCCTTGGACCTGCGTAGCTGGGACTACAGGTACATATCACCATGTCTAGCTGTTAAACAACACACTCTTAAATGATTGAACTGAGCAAGCTAAACTCAACCAATAGCACAGGAAAGAAATGAAATTGAAAATAGAAAAATAATAGATGATCAATAAACCAAAATTGTATTTTTAAAGTTATAAACAAAATTGAGAAAACTTTAGCTAGACCAAAAGAACCAAGAGGAAGAATACTCAACTTAATCAGAATTTACAGTGGTGACATTAAAGCAGATCTTGCAGAAATAGAAGAATTACAACAGAATATGATAAATGCCAAGAAATCACATAACTGACAAAATGGACAAATTCCAAGAAATACAAAAATTGTCAAAATTGACCCAAGAAGAAATAGGAAATTGACCAGCATATAAAAAGAAAGTAGATTGAATCAGTAACCAGAAAAACTCCCAAACTCTAAGAAAGTCCAAGACAGGGGAACTTAAATAGCTTATTCTGTCAAACACTTTCACTAGTCCTTCTCAAACTCTGATGAAAAAAAATAGAAGAAAAAATGATACTTCCTAACTTATTCTGTATGGTCAGAATTTTAAAAATCAAAGATTTCATACAAAAAGAAAACAGGTCTGTACCCTTATGAATGTAGATCCAAATGACCTAAGCAGAACATTTGTAAATGGAATTATACATTGCAATCACTCAGGACCTCTAAACTTCAAGGATAAAATTCAACATGAAATAAGCTGCCACAATAGGATAGAGGAGAGAAAGCACATGATCACTTAGATGTATACAAAATCAGAAATCTTAGCACCTTTTTGTGATGTAAAAACAACTAAGAATAGAAGCAACTGTCTCAATAAGATAGATATTTATAATAAAAAAAAACCTACAAGCAATAACAATCATAAAGACAAGAAAACTGAAAATGCATTTATCCTAAGATCAAAAGCAAGACAGAAATGTCCACTCTCACTTCTTTGATTCAAAATTGTGCTAGATTTAGCCAAACCTATTAGAAAAACAGTAAAATGTATCCAAATTGGAAAACAAAAAGTAAAATTATATTAATTCATATGTGATGTGATTGAATAGAGAATACATCAAAAGTAGAAAATTCTAAAATTTAAAAAAAACAAACCCTAGCGCTAATAGGTAAATTCACAAAAGGTCCTGGAGACTACATCAACATAATAGTCAGTTGTTCCTGTACACTAGGAATAATCTGAAAGTGGAATTAAGCAGTTCCATTAATGATATCAAGAAGGATAAAATGCTTATAAATTTAATCCATCAAGGAGGTACAAGACTTACACTGAAGAGCACTAACCATTGGTGAAATAATGTGAAGACCTAAGTAAGCATAAAGGTCTTCTCTGTTCATGGAATGGAAAACTTAATCTTGTTTGATGTCATAATTATCCACATCATCAGATTCAATATCTAAAATGGACTTTTTCTTTAAAAATGAAAAACCCAGTCATCCAGTTTATGTGAAATTTAAAGAATCCCCAAATAGGATACATAAATACCTCTTGGCTTCAAAAATTTCTGCAAAGTTATAGCGATCAAAATACTGTATTACCGACCTACAGATACACCTATAGATCAATACAATGGAACTGAAAATCCAGAAATAATGTACATTTATGGCTAATTGATTGTTAGCATGGATGCCAAGGCTATTCAACTTGGAAAGATAGTCTCTTCAACAAATGGTGTTGGGAACAAGTGGATATCCACATACAGAAAAAAGTTAGGCCCTTCATGTGATATACAGAAATTTACTCAAAAAGAACAAAATGCCTGTATTTAACACCTAAGCATAAATCTTACAGACCTAATGTAAATATCTGCAATCTTAGATTTCTCTTCAGAAATGACACAAAGTACAAGCAACACAAAGAAGGTGTTTCGTACCTCATCAAAATTAAAGACTTTCCACATATCAAATAAGGGCCTAGTCTCTGGAATGTCAAAATGACTCAACAATCCTACAAGACAACTGATTAATAGTAAAGTAAAAGAGACATTTTCCAGAAAATATATATAAATGGCCAATCACATGAAAAGAAAATTGCACTATTCATTAGAAAAATGCAAATTACAACCAATATAAGTACTGCTTCCTATCTCCTGAATTCTGGTAACCTTAAAAAGCAAATTTATGTTGTCTTGAGTATGGACAATTTGGAAGCCTTGTCCATTGCTGATGGGAACATAAAATTAAACAGCCAAGATCAAAAACAATTGACAGTTCTTCACTAAACACAATTATATAACTCAAAAGACTTTCACTTACAAGTTTATATCCAAAAGAGACATTTTACTCCAATTCTCACAGCACTATTCATAATAGTTGAAATGTACAAAACTCCCAGATGTTCACCAACTGATGTATGGATAACCAAAATGTAGCTTATTTGTACATTGTAATGTTCAGTCATTAAAACGAAAGGAGAAGGAGTAACATGACTTTTCCTTGGATCCTAATACCAAGGCTGCCATTGTAAAACCCAGTATTGGGTAGATTTACATGGCCCTTGACACCAGGCTAGTACCTGTGAATTGAACCTTCAGACTTGCTCTAGTGTTAGGAAGGAAACTAGCCCCTGCCAGGCAGAATTTATCTGCAGTATCTATTCATTCTGGTTAACTGCAGTGACTTTGGGCTCTGGACAAACCTGAGTGACAGGCAAGCCTCAGTAGCCATGGGATTCAGCCATCCACCAGTGCTGTGGCAGCCTCAGTGGCTGTGGGAATTGAAATCTCAAGCCTGCCATCCTCAGGAGTCACAGGCCAGCATTGTGCCAGCTACTGCAATCTTGGGGCTGAGGGAACTCTAGTGCTACATTGACCACAGTAGTTAGTACTGGGTTTAGAGACCATGCCAGACACACTGCCCAGAGTCTCCAGACAAATTTACTACTGAAGCTTTTTTCCAAAGCCAGATTACAAAGATACAGTTCTTCAATGCACAGATAAAAATGCATGACCACAAAGATAAGAACAATCAGGAAACATGACACAAAAATGAATGATTCATCCTAAAAGACCTGGAAATACATGAACCACCTGACAAGGAATTCAAAACATCTGTTTTTAAGATCAGCCAACATCAAGAAAATAAAATGAGGAAAGTTGTAAGTGACTAGAATGATAAATTTAAATATGGGATTGAAGTAATAGCAAACCCTGGCACTGCAAAATATAATTAATGAAATGAATAATGAAATAAATAATGAAATAGAGACCATCAACAGAACTGACCAAACAAGATAATCAGGCAACAGACTCCGTGAACTTGAAGACAGGTTTTTAAAAATATATAGGTAGGGAAGAAAATAAGATATGAGAAGAGCTTATATTCAGGCTAGGGTTATAGGTCAGTGGTAAAGCTTGTGCTTTGCATGCACAAGTTCCTGGGTTTAATTTCCAGTGCACACGCACACGCGCGCACACACACACACACACACACAAAGGAAAAAAGGAAAATAATACCACCAGCCAATATCCCTTATAAACATACATGCAAAAATCAACAAAATGCTATCAAACAATTCAGTAGCACATTGAAAAAGTAATTCACCGTTATCCCAGGGGACACATCTGAAGAGATTCAGGTTCAGCATATATAAACCAATAAATAATGCATGAACTGAACAAAATCCACATGAATGTTTCTGTAAGCATTCAACATCCTTTTATGATAAAGACTCAACAAATTGAGTACAGAAGGAGCATGCTTCAATAAAATAAAGGCTATGTATGACAAACACAGATAGGTCTTAACTAGGAAAATTCGAAAGCTTTTTCTCCAAGATGGAGACAGAGATAAGAACCCCCATTCTCACCACTTCTGTTCAACATAATGCTGGAAGTCTTATCCAGAAAAAGCAGGCAAAAGAAAGAAAAGGTATTCAAATGAAAAATGAACTTAAATTGTCCCTGTTTTCAGATAATATGATCTTATACAGAAAAACCATAAAGATGCCTTTAAAAAGTTAAAACTAATGAATTCAATAAGACTTCAGAATAGTCAACATACAGAAATCATGATCATTTCTATGAACACCAATCTGTATGGAATCAAGAAAACAAGCCCATTTACAATAGCTACGGGGCTGGGGATTTAGCTCAGTGGCTCTGCTGCCTGCCTCACAAGCGCAAGGTCCCAAGTTCGATCCCCGGTACCAAAAAACAAACAAAAATACAATAGCTACAAAAATACTTTGCAATAAATTTAACAAAAGTGAAAGTTACCTATATTGATAACTATAAAACAATTGTGAAAGAAACCAAAGACACAAATCAAAAGATTTCCTGTATTCATAAAGTAGAAGAATTAATATTGCTGAAATGTACTCAAAATGGATTAAACCTGAAATGTAAGACCATAATTATAAAAACACTGGATAACTAAGGATGAAAGTTTCACAACTTTGAGTTGACTGTTGAGTTTTTGGATATGATCTCAAAAATACAAGAAACAAAAAACAAAAATTTTAAATGGGATTTCATCAAGCTGAAGAGCTTCCATATAACAAAGAAAATAAAGATACAATAACTGAATAGGAGAAAATATTTGCAAACTTGAAATCTAGTAAGGGGGCTAATATCCAAAATATATATGGACCTCAAAAGTTTAAAAAAACGTATTTTAAAATGTGCAAAGTGCTGGATTAGAGTTTCTCAAGACAATAGTAAGCAAGAAGTATTTTTAAATGCTGAATATCACTAATAAAAATTTAAACCACCATAAGACATTACCTCACTTCCATTAGAATGGCTGTTATTTTTTTAAAAAGACAATTGCTGGCAAGGATGTGGAGGAAAAAAATTATGCACACTTTTGGTGAGAATGTAAAGTACTACAGCCTTAGGGAAAACAATATGGAAGTTCTTCAAAAAGGCTAGAAGTAGAACTAGTGTATGATCCACCAACTCCACAAGTCTGTAATCCAAAGAAGATGAGGTCAGTTTGTGGAAAACTGCACTTTTATGTTTACTTAAGCACTATTAAGCATAGCCAAGATACAGAATCAATCTGTGTCCATCAACAGATGACTAAAAACAAAAACATGGTTCTGATGCACATTTATGGTACAAGATGATGTGTGATCAACATGTGTTTATGGACAGTCAGGTAAGAATAGTACTTAAGGTTTAATTTTAGCTGAATGCTTGAGATTAGCATGGCTTTTATGAAGTTAAATTTTGAGGGCCTCATTTTGTCCATAAATCCATAGTATTCATAACAAACTTTTAGCAAATACTCACTGAGCTCTTACTATAGCTACATTTTACTACATTCTGGTAACATAGATCAGGGCACTGTATTTGCCTTCAAGGAGCTTAAAATTGAGGGCAAATATGCCAGTTTACAATTACACTTGAAGGTTGTGAAGTAACCAGCAGGTAAAATTATGTGAAGCACTGAAAACATAAAAAGTGTTCAAATTTCCCTCAAGTAGTGGATGCTTATGTTATGCAATATTGGCCCTGACTCTGAGAAAGTGGGAGGAGTTAGCAAAAAGTCACAGATGCCCACAAAAATGATTTCAAAAGGCAAGTGAGAAGAATATGGCATATGGAATAGAAAGGCAAAGGCAGAACACGAGAGCCCTCACATCTTACTCTGCAGGAGACAGATTTGGAAGCAGTGAAGAATCACAGAGGGTCACACGTAACTATAGCAAGAATGCGTGGGACTGCAGCAGGGCCCTGCCATGGAATCAGGGAGGTGATGGGGCAAAAGGTCTTGAAATTCTAAGATCTTCTTGTGTAGATGCATAAACACGGTGTTCTGAGTGTGATTCCAGAGCCCCTGTGTGATCTTACAATAGCCTGTGTGCTAATCCCCAGAGAGGAGGCAGTGGGCTAAGGGAAAATGCTAATATACCAGGTACAGGAAGCACAGTGACAGCGCTCAGTAACCATTTCAGTGAGATGATGAAGCTAAGGACTGAGGCAGTGTCACTGTAGAGGGAACACATATGAACTCACGGGTGCTATTTAAATAGTAGATGCTGTCTGATTAGTCTCATTAACTCAGAGTAGTGGAGGGAAAAATAAATCTAAATATAGTGGAAAATGAAAAATATAATTCTGTGTCGTGTAGCCATCCAATAAACCATTTAATTTTCATAAGCAAAACTATCTGCTCTATTCTCCCTACTGGCAAGTGAATAGGGAAGTATACAACATTACCCTTCATTAGCAATGAAGAACAGATTATTTTTGTCAATAGTACAACTAATTTCACATTATCTACTCTATGATTTTCTTAATTAGGGGAAATGATAAAGATTTCCTAGGGGACGCATGATACAGTCATTCCACTAGTATCCTAAGTTTACCCTTACTTGAAACTATACCACCAGAGATTTTTGCGTTTGATCCTTCATAGAGGTGTCATGTTGACTGCGATCTATAGTGATGTCATTGGTCTATAATGAGAAACATGACAGGAAACAATCCTCTGGACTTCGGCTGCATGTGAGTTTTTAAGGAGCGAGCCTAATTCAGCATACGTGGATTCATCTTAATAAGTAGACAGTAGAGATATATTGACAACATATATTTGTAGGATGTCAGTTTTCCTGATTGTGATTTTTAAAAAAGAATCATTGCCTTTATCATTGATAGAAGAGCTTGGATTTTTGTTTTGTTTGTATTTTTTTCTTTGGGCAGTATTTTTCTACATAGGCAATTAAGTCATCTGTGAATAAAATATTTTTTACTTTTTCCTTTCCAAATTTGCCTGCTTATTTGTCTTGAAATACTGTACAATGTAGAAATGCCTGTATAACATAGGCTATTTTGCTCCTTAAAAATCTATTTGAATATTAGATTGTTTTGTTTTTCTTTTAAATAACATTAACTTCATTTTGAGAGTGTGTGCAAAACAACTGAATGATTTTTTAATAAGTTAAAATGAGAGGCACTGGCTTCAGACTAATTTGAAATTATCCCTGTAAAATATAAATTATATATCCTTGTAAGAAACAGGTTACAGTTAATTAGGTTTACAGTTTGGGTTTGTTTTTGGTGTTGGGTTTGGGGTTTTGATTATGTTAAGGGTTAGTATCAGAGTTAGGATCAGAATTACATCTTCATGGCCAAGGTCCAGTTTCACACAAGGAACTATATAGACAAATATCTACAACCAGATATCAGACCCAGGCCTAAGGGCAGGTCCAAGGCTCTGGGCAAACCCAAGTCAAGGTTGAAGACACACATTTATATTCATATCCTAGGTCATGATCCAGTATTCTTTTTGACAGATCAGATTCAGGTTCATGTTTGAGATTTTGTCCCACGGTCCATATCTAAGATTGGAGGTCTGAGCTGAAAGTCTAGTTTTAAGATCCAATATCCGTGGATAATGTCAAGTCTAAACTACAGGTCAGATCTAGGTGTGAGGCCCAGTACAGAGACCCAATATCCAGTTCCAAAGTGGAAGTTCAGTTGAGATTAAGATCTGAGGTTGAAATTTTAGTTCAAAGGTCCAGGTCCAGGTTGAAGGCGCAGGCTCATGGTTTAGGATCTAGTGTGCACATTCAGGCTCAAAGTTCATGTCAATTTTTAAGGTTCAGATCCATGAAAAAGGAAACTAGGTCTAATGGAAAGTTCGAGATCATAGACAAATCTAATTCCAAGACTGGATTTTAAAGTCAAGATCTAATATCCAACATAAAGGTTCAGGCCCAGCACCAAGTTCATGTTTGATTTCTAAGTCCAAGGTCCAAGTCCAAGATTTAGTTTCCAAGGTCTAACTACATGGTGTAGGTACAGGCTGAGGTCTAAATATAGATCCACTGTCCAGATCTAGGTTTGAGTTCTAGGTCTGAGTTCAGGCTCAAGGAATCAGAAAGAAGGAAAGGACACTTACACAACTTTAGATAAATTATACATCATCATAGAGAAGAAAGGAGCCAGAATGGACATTTTGTTAAATTACTGCCATTCTAAGAATGCTTTTTCAATACTCTAGAAATATTTTTTCTATCAAAACTATTTATGCCAGGCATAGTAGTGCATGCTTGTAATCCCAGCACTCAGGAGGCTGAGGCAGGAGGATTGCCATGAGTTCAAGGCCAGCCTGGGCTACAGAGCAAGACCCTCTCTCAGTCACCCCACCCCAGTTGTTTTCCCAGTTATATCAGCACTAACCTTGACGTATTTCCTTCTTGTCACAATTATATAGAATCATGATTTTTGTATTGAATGCTTCTTACAGTGTCTCAAACTGTGCCCCTGTTCTTAGGAAAATAGGTTTTCTGAAGGAATAAAGCACTGTCCTGTTGGATACTTTTAGGCCTTAGAAATGGATCATTGCTGACACTCATTCCCCACAGGGTGGTGGTGCTAGACTGATCTTTCATCTCCCAAGTGATGAAAGCAGGCAGAGTGCATCATTTATCTTGCCAGAATCGTGTCGACAACTGTGCAGGGACCTGAAATTCCACCCCTGCAGTAGTAACAAGTGGTAAAGGGATTCTGGTTTCCCACCAGGGCAGTGTCAGTGGGTTAGGGGAAAGCTGAGCCTCCACCCCACCTTGAAGCAGTGAGAACTAACGACAAAGGCTTAGTTACCATTCCTCTTCACTTTACCCTGCTTCAGTGGTGGCAAACCTATGGCACACATGCTGCAGCAGGCTGTTTGTACTATTGAAAGTGCTAAAAGGCTCTACATCACCTGAAACCCTGGTGTCGAAGGGTCTAGTAGGGATCTGAGCTTCTAATCTTTCCTGACATAACTTAAAATAAGGTGTTGTGGGGTGCAGCTAGGATTTTACCCTGTAATGCAAGTGAGACTGAAATTACATCCTCGCTTTGAAGCAACAAAGTGGTATGAATTGGTGCCTTGCTTTTGCTGGGAAGGTCTTGGTGAAATTAAGGGGAAAGCTGACTTCTACCCAATCCAAACAACAAGGAATTGAGTCAGGCTCCATTTTTGCTAGAGTGATGTGGAAGGTGGAATAGTCACAGCTAAATTCACATAGTCATTGGGAGGGACCTTGATCTACATCTACGTAGGGAGAATGTCTGAGGTTATATTGCATCCAGAGTCACATAATGTCTAAATTGTCCAAGATAGAATGGAAAATCATTCACCATAGCAAGAACCAACAAAATCACAACTTGAATAATAAAAGACAGTTTATAAGCACCAACAATCCACATTAATCTGATGTTGGAACTACATGACAAAAGATTTTAAAGAAGTCTGCATAAAATTGTTACAAAAAAGCAACATGCATTCTCTTGAAACAAAGAATGGAAAATTTTATCAAGGCAATGGAAGTTACACAAAGAACCAAACATACTATAGAAAAAACATTTTTAAGAATCTTGATAGATGAGCTCAAATAGAGTGGAAATGACAAATGATAACAATGAATGTGAAAACAGATTAAAAAGATTTATCCAATAGGAACAAAGTCTGAAGAAAGGACTGAAAATATTCTCAAAAATGTTGAGAGGAGGGGATAGAGTGGAATTGATTTTTTTTTTTAATTTTGGGAAAAGAAACCACTTTGAAATATGCTAGAGCCTTCTGTTCCTCACGAGACCTGCCGTTAGCAGGAGCCATTTAACCAGAGCCTAACCTCCTTGTGGAAAGGGGAAGAACTAACACCAGCTGACTCTTGCTCGCCTCAGAGGAAGTATAATGACAAACACTGGTGCAATTTATAGTGCAGAGCACACCCTCACCAAAAACCTGTGAGCCAGTAATAGAACTATATAGCACTTTTTTTCAGTACCCCTGACTTTGCCATCAAGAAGGGAGAGAAAATGGAATCATATAAACAGCTTAATCGAAACAAAGATGAGAAAAGTGTGGAAGAGAAAAATAGGAACAAAAAACTAGGATGGACAAAGATATATCATGCTAACACGAGTCAAAAGAACGTGGGGTAACTATATTAATACCGTACAGAACAAACCTTGAAGAGTAATTTATTGATTATTGAGAAACATAATGACAAATGAGTCAGTACTTCAAGTAAACATCAAAATATTTAATATTTACACACCAAATAAGAAAACATCAAAATATGTATAGTAGAAACTGATTTATTACAAGGAGCAAGAGATGAATCTATTGTTGTAACTGGAAATGTTAACATCTCTCCAGAAATCGAGCCATCAGAACTCGCAAACAGAAAGCCAATTATAACATGACCAAACTTACCAGCACTACCAATAAACTGGATATCATGGACAACTATAAAGTATGTAATACATTCTTTTCAAGATCACATGGGACAATAAAACATATATATTTAGCTCAATATTTGAAAGGATGGCCAAGTGTTGTGCACACCTGTAATCCCAGCTCTTGGGAGGCTGAGGCAGGAGAACCACTTCAAGTTCAAGGCCAGCCTGGACTACATAGTGAGTTCAAGGATGGCCTGAACTACTGAGAAAGATCCTGTCTCAAAAAATCAAAACAAATTTTGAGGGGAGGATGAATGTATGAGATTGGGCAGTCTCATGAATTTGGCCTCTGGTGAGGCTCTCATGGTAGGTGGCATCATGTCATTGGGGGGATCTTATGGAGAGCCAGGAAGCCACAGAGCACAAGAATTCATTGAAGCCCTATAAGAAATGTTAATCCTTTACAAGAACAGCACCTCCAGTGATCCAGCACCCTCCCATTTAGGACCCACCTCTTACAGTTTCTGTCACCTCCCAACATTGCTATACTTAAGGATCAAGCTTCCAACACATCGACTCTTGGAGAATACACTCAACTAACAGCACCAAAATTGGCTGCATTTTGGTCTACAAAATACACCTTAACAAATTTTTTAAAAATACAAATCATCTAATGCTTATTATAAGACCCCAGTGTATTTGAACTAGAAACCAATAACAAAGATAGCTGAAAAGTTCCCAGGCACTTGGAGACTTTAAACATAATGTTTTGCTATTGTTTTTGTTTTGCAGTGCTCGGTGTCAAATCAGGGCCTCACAGGCAGTAGGCACATGCCCTACCACTGAGCTACACTCACAGCCAAAACAGTTCTAAATAACGCATTAATTAAAGACAAAATCCCATAAAATTAAAATTTTTAACTATTTCAAATTAAATGAAAATATGACTTAACAAACCTTGTAGGGTGCAATGACAATAAATGCTTACAGAGAAATTGAGGGTATTCACACATTTATGAAAAAGAAAGATCAAAAGTCAACAATATAATCATCTATATTATTAAATCCAGAGTAATTGGGAGTAAAAAATGAGTAAAAACTACTAATAAATAGTAGAGCAGAAATCAATGAAACTGAAAATAGGAGATCAGTGGAATAAAGATCAACAAAACCAAAAGCTATTTGTTAGAAAAGATCAATAAAGTCACTAAAGGTGTAGCCAAGCTAACTTTAAAAAGGTAACCATATAAATATCACTGTTCCAGAAATAAGAGAGGACATCATCACTACAGATCCCATGGAATTAAGAACATCATAAAAATATTAAGGACATACCTATTTCCCTAGATAAAACTGACCAATTCCTTTAAAGACCCAATCTGCCATAATTCACACAAGAAGAAATAGATATCTAAATAAACCTGTATCTATTAAAGAAATTGAAACAATAATGAATTAACATTCCAATACAGGAGGCACCAGGCAGGTTCACTAATAAATTCTACCAAACATGTAAGGAAAATATTACACCAGTTCTCTATATGTCTTTCAGAATATAGAACAAAGAAAAGACTCCTTAGCTCATTCATTGAGGCTGAATTACTATAATATCAAAGTTAGACATTACTAGAAAGAAAACTTAGACCAACATCTCTCAAAAACATAAATCCAAAAATGCTCAATAACATAATAGCAGATTACATCAAGCAATGTACAAAAAGAATTATGCACCATGACCAAATAGGATTTTACCCAAGTGTGTAAGGCTAGCTCAACATTTGAAAGTCAGTGTGATCTATCACATGAAGAGGCTGAAGAAGAAAATAGATACAAGAAAAGCATTTGATAAAATTCCACATACATTCATGACAAAAACTAGGAATTGTTGGGAAATTACCCAAGGTGATATATAACATCTGCAAGTACTCTACTGCTAACTTTATAATGATAAGTACTTTATAATGATACTGTACTAGAAGCCCTATATAAAGCAGTAAAAACAGGGACAAAATGAAAGATGTAGGCATTAGGAAGGAAGGACTGAACCTGTCTTCGTTTACAAATGACATGATTAACAGTAAATCCTTAGTCAAAATAATTAAAAGAGGACACAAATTAATAAAATTAAAGAAGGAAAAGTGATACTAAAATAGATACCACAGAAATCCAGAGGATGGTTAGGAATTATCTTGAAAATTTATATTCTATAAATTGGAAAATCTAGAAGTAGAGACATTTATTTATACATATAAGCTTCCAAAATGGAATAGAGTTTCAACAGAAAACTTCAACAGATCAATAACAAGCAGTGAGATTGAAGCAGCAGTAAAGTCTCCCAATAAGAAGAGGCCAGGACTGGGTGATTTGCTGCTGTAATTTGGCAGACATTTAAAGAAGACTAACACCAATTCTCCTCAAATCATTCCAGGGAACAGAGAAGGAAACAAGTATTACCCTGATACCAAAAACAGATAAAAATTCAAGATAAAACTATAGGTCAATATCCTAGATGAACACAGATGGAAAAATTTTCAATAAAATCTTACAAATAGGATTCATTAAGCTCATTGAAAAGATCATGTGTTACCATGAAATTGGTTTCATTCCAGGAATAAAAGATTGGTCCAACATATGCAAATCAAGAAATGTAATACACAATATAAACAGAATCAAGAAAAAAATGACCACCTCAATTGATGCATCAAAATCGTTTAAGAAAATTCAACATTCCTTCATGATAACAGTCCTGAAGAAACAGGTTACAGAAGAGTTTTACCTCAAAATAATGAAGTCTGTATATATATAGAAACCCACAGACAATACATCAAATGGGAAAAACAGAAAGCACTGCCTCTAAAGTCAGGAATGAAACAAGGTTGTCCACTCTCAGCACTCCTGTCCAGGCACTGGAGAAAACATCATCTCCTTCAGTTTTGAAGGACTATTTTTAGGTAAAGCGTTCCTGGTTGGCAGGGTTTTTTTCTTCCAACACGTTCAGATGTATCATTCCGCTCTCTCCTAGTCTGGAAGTTTCTGATGAGAGAGACTGATGTGGTTAATAGCTGTATAAGACTTTCCTCATAGGTGCTGTTTTCAGAAGTCTCTCTCTGAACGCTCTGAAGTTTTCAAGAATGCTCAGTGAATATGACCTGCAGGTAAAGCAGCTCCTTTTCAGGCCGGGGATTTAGCTCAGTGGTTCTGCCGCCTGCCTTGCAAGCGTAAAGACCCGAGTTCAATCCCCGGTACCAAAAAAAAAAAAAAAAGTCCCTCTTAGAGACTGGTGGTTGAAAGATAACTTTATTTACTGGTGATAGGTGGTTTTAATTTTTGATAGCTTTGTTATGCTGTGTCTTAGTGAAGTTATTTGGGGATCTAATAAGTTGTTTGAGGATCTCCGTGTACCTCGATGTCCACGTCTCTTCCTAGATTTGGGAAGTTTTCAGCCATGATGACTTTAACCTTTTTGTTTTCTTCTTTATTCTCTTTCAGGAATTCTCATAAGCCTTGTATTAGTTCTCTTGATGGCTTTTCGTAGATCCTATAGGCTTTCATTTTTTCTTTTTCTCCTCTGATGGATAACTTCAAATGATCTATTTTTACTTCCATAGTCTAACTTCTGCTTGCTCTAGTGTGCTTTTGCCCTCTATTGCATATTTCATGATATCATTCAGCTCCTGAATTTCTGGTTTTTAAAAAACTATATTTCTTTGAAAAATTTCAAATTCTGTTCATATATTGTTTTCTTGTTACATTGTGCCATCTATCTATACTCCTTATAGCTTATGAGTTTTCTTAAAACAATTACTTTGAACTCTTTTTTTCAAGAAAATTACACATCTCTATTTCTTTGAGGTTAGTTATTGGAAAAATATTGTATCACTTGGATGGTACATTTCCAGTCTTGATCTTTCATGTTCTTTGAATTCTAGCACGGTTCTCTTCCCTTGAAGAAAACACCCCCTGAGACTTTACTGACTGACTTTGGGGAAGAACACCTTCCCCAGTCAGGCAGGCTAGAGACTGGATTCTGAGACTCTCTTTGATCCTTTCTCATAATGAACCCCTTCCATCCTTTTCTTCCCCTGAGGGGGTGAACTTTTAAGATGGTGTGCCTTTTCTCGATCCCTGGGAGCCAGACTATGTGCTGAGAGATTCCTATTTGTTTTCCTAAAATTCTCAAGTTTGTGTATCTTCTCCAAGTCCTACAGAGTAGTTCAGCTGTCTGTGTGTGCTCACAAACTGTCTGCAAAAGTTCTCAGTCACCTGTCTTAAGAGTGCACTTGAGCCAGCTACAGTGGGGATGAGGCATTAAGAATGTTGGGCTACCCAGAGCTACTGAGGTGTTTTCTGGGTCAGGTATGCCAAACAGCTCATTTTTCACAAAAAGTTAGCTAAGCCTTCTGAATAGAGGAGCCATAGCAAGGATTTCCTGCCATATGCTTAGCCAAACCAAAAACATCATTATAATATACTTACCTTGCAATCCGTATTCCACCACGACCACTGTGCCACAGTCTCTTAATCTGATTATCATTTTATGGTAAGTAAATAAATAACAATTTTACTACTCATACAGGCTTGCCCCAAAATGATCTTGGGTTGTCTTCACACAAACTGCATACACAGAGGTGAGTGACATAAGATTACAGTGAGATACTGCGTACAGAGGCTTGGACCTCCATGTTTTCTGAACTTGATCTGTGTCCTTATCTCAAAGCTGGGTGCCGTGGTTTCTGCACGGCTGTGACCATATCAAAGCACACTGGCCACCCGACGTTCTTGCTGCTCTGTGTCAAGAACACACACACACACGCACATACACACCCCTCAGGTCTCATCTGAATAAACCATAAAACGTTTATAGGGTTGTTGATATAAAGTATGAGGTTCAGCACCTATTGGAACTTTTAATGACATGATGATAATGCCCATGTTGTGTATACCACTCAGCACACTTCTGTAAAGCTAAGCAAACACTGTGCTACATTTAAATCCTGTGACCTATATATGGCTATTTCAACCTGAGACCTTCATTTGTGGCTTTACACTTATTTTCTTATTTGTTCATTCTCAAGCATGTATTATTGGCACTAAGGATAAAGAAGGGGAAATATCTCCCATACACTAAATATTAATCTGTTCAAATAATGTGGAAAGAAAATATAACACTAGAATTTTAAATATATATATTAAAATATTAAAATTTGAAAGATATTTCAGAGAACTGTCCTGCTAATTTTTTCCAAGTTCATACTATGAAGGCTACCTTGACTAACTTCATGTTAACACTACTTTATCATTACACTCAAATTTTCTGTCCCTGTCCTCTTTTCATTGACTATCACAAAAATTAAATTACTGATTTATGAATTGTGCTTTATAAATATTATTATTATTGAAGGTATAAGTTTAGCCTACCCAGACAGTGCTCTTTCAGAACTTCTGAATCTTAGTATTCAATTTTGCTTTGCACTTAGGAGTAGTAAAGCTGCTGGAATTAATGGGTATGACTGTTAGTGGTAAATACTACTCTAAGGGCATATATTTTTTAAAGCACTACCAGTTTTAATTATATTAACTACAATTTATTTTAGTAGTGTTAAATATATCACTTAAGAAGATATTTTCTACTTGGGAGGTTGAGGCAGGAGGATGGATTCAGGTTCAAGGCCACCCTGGGCTATATAGCAAGTTCAAGGCCAATCTAAACTACAAAGTGAGATTCTGTCTCAAAAAAACAAAAACAAAACCCCCACAAAAATATATTAAATAGTAACATTTTTTGGTGCCTTAAATACATAAAATATAAATCTATCTCAACATTCCAGTACATTACTGAAACAATAGTGACCTGAATATTTGAGTGGTGATTTGACTACATCTCACTAAAACAAATTTCATGCACCTTACTTTTAAGCATTACTGTTTCTAGAAATAATTTCCCACAGCAACAGAAGCATGAATGCATAAATACTGGTTTGTAATGACAAACGTATGCTATTTGCAATAGTAAAAAATGTTTAACAACCATTGTTCTGGAAATAAGGAATGGCTAAATTAAATATGGTGTCCTTCACATCCACCAGGGTCCTTGATTTATCTATTGTTTTGGACATAGAGACCTAGGACATGTATAACTTCAGGAGATTCTACAATATTATTGCTACCAAAATGTCATATATATTTAATACCTCCTTTATGATGAAATGGATTTTTATGTTAGAAAATTTTAGATACACAAATTGACAGGTACTTCCACCAATATAAAAAATGTATTTCCTAAGGTAGGGCAAATAACTAAATATTTTACCTCTGGAAAGCATGGAAGAAATATCAAAAACACATCTGTTGTAAATCATCTTATAGTCTCTATCATTAGAATTTCTTGAGTGAAGCAGTGACAGTAATTGACAGCTACAACTTTCTGATCTTACACTAAAGTAGAGAAACTTGAAGAAGTAGAATTAAAAATTGAAACACAGAGTGTAGTCAGTATCAGGATCTCAAAAGGTAAGAAGGACTTGCAAATCCAAGCAGTTTATTATTCTGACTGTGGCTTTATGTTTTAATTCATTTCAATAAAATTTCCTGAATTTTTCCACTGTGCAATGCGTGTAGGTTTTTATTGTTCCTAAGACCTATGAGTAACATCTTTGCATGTAGTAAGAAAACAATCACACTGATTCTGATAGCAGAAAAAAGGTATAAGTAAAAGAATTTAGGCATAAGCATGGAAAAACATACGCATGTGATGAAATTAAAAAATACTTCATAGTACAGTTTTGTAAATATGCTTATGTTAGACAACACAGTTGGACTATTATGAGGACATTGATCATTTTGCAGCAAATAACACATAATCTAATGGACAATATTGTTAAAAAGTATCTTAACCAATATTTGGATTCTCTTCATGACATTTTAAAATTTCTATTGAAGTATAAAATACTGAAAAAGTATATGCACTATAATTGTACAGCTCAATAAATCTGCACCATCCAAACACAGCAAGTAATCAAAATAGAGACTAAGATATATTAAAGCACTCCAGAAACCATCCAAATGTCTTATTTCTATGACTGTCTCACCTATGCTGAGATCAAAATTTCATATATAATTGCCCATGTTGCAAAAATGAGAAACTAATTCAAATCAATATTTAATGATTGAACTTGAAGCAGAAATACAGTGCGACCACAAAGACCTTATGGTTTCTCTGTTCTGAAACTGCAGTAATTAAACAAATGAGGAAAGCTTGATCAAGTTTTGGCACAACCAGACATCATCATAACAGGTTTTATCCAACGTGAAATTGTTCAAATGATTCTTTTAAATTCTGCATTTGCCATAAAATCAGGAAAAAGTTAAAATGGAAGAAACAATGATAGAGATTAAATAATTTCTGTGACCTTGGTGAAAGGCTGAAAGAGGCAAAGGACACATCGTAACAGTATTTTCAAATAACTCTGAAAAGATAAACGGAGACCTCAGAACCTAGCGCACGGTACACAACATATAAATTTGAAAGGATACTGGGTTAGTTACTTACCCCTATCTCTGAAGTGGAGCATCAGATTCTGACCCTTCTGTCTCAGCGAAACATGACAGAAAAGCAAAGACAAACCCTTACAAAGTGCTCAACAGTAAGCAAAACAAAGCACTAAAATAGGTTTCATCGTCATTTAATATAGGCAGACAGGGTTCCCTTCTTTTAGCAATGCTAATGGGACTTTCGGTACATATCACAGTTATTTGCCCCTTTTTAAATTTAACCTTTTCAGTTTCCTCACTTGTTATCCAAAACATTATTTCCCATGTACAAGTATCTATAACTCTCTGTTCAAAGGGGAAGGGGAAGAAAGCCTTGAAATACTGAGCATATTAAAGGTATATATTGTCTCATAAGATATGCTATTGCTTGTGATGAGAGAAAGAAAAGGCCCATCCAGGGGTCTTAAAGGTCTTCATGGTGTCACTGAATGGTCACCAACTAAAGGCTGGCATGGAGACCCTTATTTGTCCTGTCAGGGGGCCACTCATCTGGACCTCAGATTGACATCTAAAATCAGTCCCTCAGCGTCCTCAGGGAATTGTTCTCTTCATCGATCCACACAAGCACCCTCCCGACAAAGAGGGGCCTCCCAAGCCAGGCTTATTTTGTGCAGCCTGCTCTACTGCACTGTGACTGAAGAGCAGTAAATGTGCAGGAGACATTTTGCTTATTATCTGATTAATGAAACTGTCACACGTGTAGTATAAAAACATGTGACTTGGATTGTTCTAAAAAAGGAAAAGGAAAAATGAAGTTTCCTTAAACAAGCAAGGGCACTTGTGGGAAAAAATGTATCTGTCATAAAAATAATCTCCTTTGAGCTTCACTAATAATGAGTTCACAGACTTTGAAGTGCTGACATCACTGACCACAGAATACACAAAGAATTTCAAGAGCACATAGTTGTTTACCTCTCTTTCCTGAAGTAGGGTAAGTTGTTTTAGCTCTTAATCTGCAGCAAAATAGCAACGAAAATAAGTTAGCTCTGCTGTGCCAATCTAATTAAAAATAAAGCACAACATGAGTCTCCTTATCTATCATCAGAGCATCCCAGCACTTCCAGTCATTGCCACAAACATCACAGTTGCTTTTTTTTTTTGTTTTCATTTATTCACTTGTTTCCTCCCTGATTTTTTTTTTTTTTTTGAGACAGGGTCTCGCTTTGTAGTTTAGGCTGGCAGTGAACTCACTATGTACCCCAGGCTGGCCTCAAACTCACAGAGATCCTCCTGCCTCTGCCTCCTGCGTGCTGGGATCACAAGCATGTGCCACCACGCCCGGCTTCTCTGATTTTTTTTTCAGAAAATAGCCAATAATGCTCTTTGTGAAACTATTCAATAAGTGACACAACACTTGTTTCATGAATAGGAAATTGTGAAAGTTATATTCAGCCAATAAAGAAATACCCTGTGATGTAAAAAAAAAAAAAAAGGAAGGTACATGATAGTGACATTATGGGACCATTGAGGAAGGCATCAGCTGAGCCAGGTTTGAAGATGCCATTGATCCTATCAGATAGCCAGTCAGCTAGATGTAGGCATCCTCAGATACTTGTGCTTATGTTCAATCCAGACAACTTCACTACCAATAAAGAAACACTCCTCACATCGCACTAATACTCCTAACAGTTTATCACCAGCTTATCTCATGTAGCAGCTTAAATTGGACATTTGGTTTGACTTTAGAACTGCTGGCTCTAATGGCAACTCTAGAAGTCTTCCAGGATCATTCTGTGTAGAGTAATACATGAAGTAATATGCCAGGGAGACAGTTGTCTATGCTGATATATTGACTGTATTGTAGAAACAGAGAACCAGGAGTTAACTGTGAACTTGGGTTATATCATTTAAAAGATTACTAAAGTGTGTTTAGCTCTACCCCACAGCAGTGTACGACATGATACTCTTTCCATCTGATTGGCTTGTAGTCCCTGTCCAGGGCAGGTACATGTTCATGTTAGAACTATATATCATTCTGCTTTATCTGACCAGGAACTACCTTATTTCAACACAGTCCACATCCAGACCAGCTGATTTTATTTCATGAATTCTTGCCATCATTAACCTCAAAGTACGCCTAAATATCTAGAATTTTTATGAAACTCAGTCCTTCATTACTATTATACAAAATGCATTTCCTTTCAGAAGCTATGTAAAATCTCCCAATGAAATAAAACAAAAGATTTATGTGATCTGAAGAGAAACCAGAGTATGTCCCAATGAAATAATGTTTTTCTTATTTTCCTGATCTTATTTTCCCAATACTCAATATCTCCTTAATATACTATTATTTGCAAGGGTGACATATATCAACAGGAAATAATTAAAAATGAGAAATCTGTAAGTATAATACATATATACAGGAATATTACCTGTAAAATATTAACTACCATCTCAGTCAAATGAACTAATTATAAAAAATTATTGTTGGTTAGGTAAAAACTCAAATCATATTAAGAAACTTGTTTCTAATTAGAATCTTTCCAGATATCAAGATATCTGAAGAGCCAAGATAATATTTATGATATATAAAACATACACACAGAGGAATATGTATGTACATTAGAGATAGATACTAAGATAGATAGATGGATGCAGATGGCATATAATTAAGCCATTGTTCTGTTCCAGCCCACATTTACCTATGGTAAACCAGGAAAATAATTTTTTCCTCACTATCCTCACAAAAAGCTCAGTACTAATCCATCTCAAATCTTATTCTAATAAAAATCTGAAAACAGAAACCATAATCCTTATAAATTAATAGGCAGATTAGAGAAATCCCCAAGCAAATCACAAGAAAAAGAAAGATCAAACCACAAATAAAAAAGAATTTTTAAAACAGTAGATATAATTAGTAATTTTAAAGTGTTTAAGAATATTTAAAAATATTAACCACACAAGCATTTATCAATAGAAGAAAAAACTAGAACTCCTCCCAAAGATTTCTTTCTCTTAAACCCAAATTAGATTATTCCAGAAAAGGCAAGAGCCACTCACTCTGGGTCTTATGTTATCTCAATAAAAATCAATGAATCAAAGACCTGGATCTTCAAAGTAATGAAAAAAATAGATAAACCCTTAGCTAACTTTACCAAAGGGGGGGGGGCAGGCAAAGACCCACAGTCAATGCATTAGAAATAAAAATGGTGAAATCACAGCAAATAATGCCAAAATCCAGATTATCTGCTACAAAAACCTATGTACTCCAAAAAATTGGAGAATACAGAAGAAATGGATAGATATCTTGAAACATATGAATTACTAAAACAGAACCAAAAAAAATATAAAAATGCTAAATAATCCAATACCGAGTAGTTGAGGCAGTAATAAAAACCCTACCAAGTAAGAAAAGCCAAGTACCTGATGGATCCACCACTCAATTCTACAAGAAATGCAGCAAAAATCTATCCCCAATACTCCTCAAACTAATGAAATTGAAAGGCAAGGAATATCACCAAACTCAGTCCTGAAAGCTAATATTACCTTGATTCTGAAACCAACAGGACTCAACTGAAAAAGAAAACTACAGGCTAGTCTCTTTAATGAACGTAAATGCTAAAATCCTTAACAAGATACTGACAAGCAGAATGTAACAAATCATTAAAAAGATCATACCTCATGACCAAGTAAGCTTTATCCCAGTAATGCAAGGATGGTTCAATATATACAAATCAATATAATACAACACATAAACAGAAGGACAAAAATCACATGATCATCTCAATAAATGCAGAAAAACCCTTTGACAAAATCCAACATTCATTCATGACAAAAAAAAAACTCTAAGAAATTAGATATAGAAGGACTTTATTTCAATCAGATAAAAGCCATTTATGACAAAATTACTGCCAACATCATATTAAATGGGTAAAAACTGAACACTTTTCCCCTAAAATCAGGACAAGAAAAGGATGTCCACTATTATCACTACTACTCAATATAGTACTTGAAACATTGGCCAGAGCCACCAGGCAAGAGAAAGATATAAAAAGGTATACAATGGTAGCAATGGTAGAAGTCAAACTATCCCTAATCACAGACAACATGATCTTTTACATAGAAAACCCAAAAAGTTCCACTGAAAGAATGCTAAAACTAATAACCAAATCTGGCAAGGTAGCAGGATACAAAATTTACACACAAAAATCAATAGTATTCCTGTACACCAATAAGGAATCCACTGAGAAAGAAATTAGGAAATTAATACCATTCACAATAGTTTACAAAAAACTTAAATAAATAAAAATTAACCTGACAAAAAGTGAAGCATCTCTCTAATGAAAACTATAGAACTCTGAAAAAAGGGATTAAAGAGGAACCAGGAAATGGAAAAATATCCCTGTTATTTTATAGACAAACTCAATATTGTCAAAATGGCCATACTACCAAAACTGATATATAGCTTTAATGCAAGCCCAATCAAAAACACCAACACTATTCCATATGGAACTAGTAAAAACAATCATAAAATTCATATGGAATCAGAAGAGACCCAGAATAGCAAAAGCAATCCTGGGGAACAAGGGCAAAGAAGGAGGTATCACAATTCCAAATTTTAAATTATATTACAAAGTTACAGTGATTAAAAACACCATGATTATTAGCATAAAAGACAGATGTGGATCAGTGGACATAATAGAGGATGCAGAAACAACCCTGAGCACATTCAGTCATCTGATGTTTGACAAAGGAGCCAAAAACATACACTGGACAAAGATAGCCTGTAACAAATGATGCTGGAAAACTGGCTATACATGTGCAGAAGACTGAAACTAGACCCATATATCTCACCATGTACTAAAATAAAAATGGATGAAAGATCTAAATATTAAAACAGAAATACTTGATCTATTGGACTAAACAGGTAAAATGCTCAAAGACATAGGCATAGGCAAAGACTTTCTGAACAGAATCCAATTGCATAAGAAATAACAAGAATCAACAAATGGGATTATATCAAATTAAAAAGCATCTGCATGGCAAAAGAAACAACAGAGTGAAGAGACAACCTACAGAATGAGAAACAGTTTTGCCAGCTACTCCTCTAACAGAGGACTAATTTCTACTATATATAAGGAACTAAAAAAAATTAGAGTCACCCTCCCCCCAAAAAAAACTCAGTCAAGAAATGGGCAATTGAGATAAATAGACCTGTTTTGGTCTTGTTGTCCAGAATTGCTTTGCCTTTTCTGGATCTTGTTGCTCAGAATTGTTTTGCCTGTTCTGAGTCTCTTCTGGTTTCAAACAAATTTTAAAATTGTTTTTTTCTAGTTCTGTGAAAAGTGATGTTGGTATTTTGATTGGAATTGCATTAGATCTGTATATCATTGTTGGTAATATGGCCATTTTGACAATATTTTTTCTGTCCATCTAGGAACACTGCATGTCTTTCTATTGTCTAATGTCCTATTCAATCTCTTTTATTCAGAGTACTGAAGTTTTCATTATAGAAGTCACTGACTTTCTTGGTTAGGTTAATTCTTAAGTATTTCTTTTGAGACTATTGTAAATGGAATTGTTTTCCTGGTTTCTTTCTCAGTGGTTTCATTGTTTGTGTGTAGAAACCCTGCTGATTTTTGTATATTTATTTTGTATCTTGCCACTTTGCTAAAGTTGTTTTGAGGATACAGGTTTTTTTTAATCTTCTATGAAAGTATCATGTCATCTAGAAATAAGATTAGACTTTTTTTCCTATTTGAATCCCTTTTATTTCTTTCCTTTGCCTGACTGCTCTGGCTGAGTTCTGAATACTATAGTGGACAGGAGTGGTGAGAGTTGACACCTTAGCCTCACTCTTGATTTTAGAGGGAATGTTTTTAGTTTTTCCTCATTTGGTATGATGTTGACAGTGGATTTTTCATGACTGATTTGTTTTTTTAACATTGCAGGTAAAGTCCTACTACACCTACACCTATTTTGGTCAAGTTTGCTGTTTTGTTTTGTTTTGTTTTTGTAACTAATTTTTTTTCCCCATATCGGGGATGGAACTTAGGACCTTGGGCTTTTGAGGCAGGCAGCAACACTACTAAGCCAAATCTCCAACCCTGTTTTGTTTTGTTTTTAATCATGAATGGATGAGTATTTTATCAGAGGTTTTTCTGCATTTGAGATGATCGTGTGATTTCTGCCCTTACTTCTGTTTATGTGGTATATTTACTGATTTATGCATGTTGGATCATACTTGCATCACTGTAATGAACTGACTTGGTCATAATATATGATCTTTTTAGTGATTAGCTGCATTCTACTCACATTCTGTATCTTGCTGAGGATTTTTGCATCTATGTTCATTAAGGAAATTGGCCTATAGTTATTTTTATTTGTTGATTCCTTATCTGGTTTTGGTATCAGGATGTTAGCTTCCGGGATTGGATTTAGTAGTGTTCCTTTCCTTTAATTTCATGGAAGATTTTGGAGACTATGGCATTAGATCTTCCCTGAAGTTCTGGTAAAATACTGTGGGGAACACACTGGGTCCTGGGCTTTTCTTGTTTGGTAGTGATTTTATTAGTGCCCCTATATTATTGCCTATTATTCATCTCTTTGGGTTTTTTATATCTTCTTGGTTCAGGTTAATTTGTTTTGGTTTGGTTTGGTATTTTTGTTTTGGTTTCTTGAGACAGGATCTTGCCATATAGTACAGACTGGCCTTGAATTCACTAAGTAGCCTAGGCTGGCCTTGAACTTGGAGTGGTCCTCTGCCTCAGCCTCCCAAGTACTGGGATTACAGGCATGCACCACCACATCCAGCCTTTCTTGGTTCAGGTTTGATAATTCATATGTTCCTAGCAATTTATCCATTTCTTCCAGGTTCTTCAGTTTATTGGAATATAAATTTCTGATGTAATTTCTTATTACCTCTGGATTTTGGTGGTGTCCACTGCTATTTTTCCTTTTTCATTTCTAATTAGATTGATAAAAGTCTTTTCTTTCTTTTGGTAAGTTAGGCTAAGCATCATATCAATTTTGTTTAGCCTTTCAAAGAACCAACTCTGATTAATTGATCATTTGTATTGCTTTTTTAGTCCCAGTTTTCTTAATTTTCACTCTTAACTTTGTAATTTCTGTCCTTCTGCAGGTTTTGGAGTTTGATTGGTCTTGGTTTTCTAGGATCTTAAGGTATATCATTTATTTGAGATTGCTCTATTTTTCTATTATTGGCATTCACAGCTATAAACTTCCTTCTTAGAACCATTTTTATTCTGTCCAGTAGGTTCTGGAATGTTGTGCTGCATTGCCATTTGATTCTAGGAAATTTTTAATTTCTTCAGCAATCCATTTATTATTCAAGTGTATTATAATCTCCATATGTTTATGTAATTTCTGTGGTTTATTTTGCTGTTGATTTCTAGTTTCATTCAAATGTGTTGTGTCTACTTAAGCATGGTTTATGGCCTAAGATGTTATCTATTTTGAAGAAAGTTCCATGTACTGTTGAGAAAAGTGTGTTCTGTTTTTGTTGAATGAAAACATCTATATTAAGTCAATTTGTTCAATAGTGTTGTTTCACTCTGTTATTTCTTTTTTTTCCCTTAAATTCTTTTATTAGTACATTTTAGGTAAACAATACATTTACATTTATCATTGGGTGCTTGTACCTGTACATGATGTATCTTGGTTCTTATTTCTTTCCCCATTACCTGTGAGCCCTTCACCCCCTCCACCCTTCCCTATTTACATAGACTTTGTTTCCATTTTTTTTCTTTACTCATAATGTTTCCTTTCCCTCCTTTCCTTTCCCCTTCCCCTCCCAACACCCCTACCCCTTTGTTGACCTAATTGTGAGAGTAGGGTATTGAAGTCCTTCATTATGACTGCATTGTTGTTTGTCTGACCTTCTATGCCTAGTAATATGTGTCTTATGAAATTGGGTATACCAGCCTCTGGTGCATATATATTTACAATTGTTATTTCTTTCTGCTGAATTGTTCCCTTTACCAGGATATAGTGACCTGCTTTGTTTCTTGATCAGTTTTGGGTTGAAGTCCACTTTGTCTGCAAATAGGATAGCTAGTCCTGCTTGCCTTCAGGCTCCTGTTTTCAGTCTGTTTCTTTGTGGATGAGCTGTGTCTCTTGTAGGAAACATACAGTTGGGATTTGCTTTTTAATTTGCAACTCTGACTTTTGATTAGAGTTAAGACCACTTACACTGAGGTATTTACTGAATCCTATCTTTACATTATTTTTCCATTGTTGATTATTTTTCCCTTTTGTTTTACTACTCATGCAGTTAGAGATATTCTCTCCTTTAGTTTCTTTAGCAATGTTAGCCTCACTTTCTATATGATTATTTTGGATACTTTCTGCAATGTTGGTTTGATCGTCATAAGTTTTAAACAGGAACCTGCCACCAGACAGAGAGCTGTGGCTCAGTGAATTACAGGAATGAGCAGTGGTTGTGACCAGTGTGCTCTAGGGCAGGGAGGGGGGTAAAGAAGAGACATTGGAACAGCACCAAAGCAGGCATTCCAACCTTGCTCCCAAACACACTATTCCTGAGGGATCATCTTGCTGTCCACATTTAGATACAGCAGAAATTCTTACTCATTATTGTGTTAAATATTTCTTCTTTTTGTCTTTGTTTCTGGTGTTCCCATTGTGCACTGGTCACACCTACTGTAATTGTCTCATAGTTCTTGAATAGTCATTTCTTTTTTATTCCTTTTCTTTCTTTGTATTTCAGTTTGGGAAGTTCCTATTGATATTTTTTCAAGTTTCCTGAATCTTTAGCCATCTCCAGTATATTAATGAGCACATTAAAGGAGTTCGCCATTTTTCTATGGTGTTTTTTACCTCTAGCTTTTACTTTTGAGTCTTAGAATTTCTATCACTCTGCCTACATTACTTATATGTTCTTGAATATTGGTCATTTTCTCTTTTAGATCCCTTAACATATTTATCATCTTGTTTTATATTCATATGGCATAACCATTCCAATGATTCTGGAGTATACTATATTTGAACCTGACACAGATGCTTGGTCTGTAAGTGTGTGTTTTAATTTTGTCTTTGTATGCCTTGTATTTTATTTTTATTGCTGTTGAAGGCACAATGATATACTAGGTAAAATGACTAAGTCAACTAGATTGTGTATTATGTTTATGTGACTAAGGATTAGGCTATATTTACTGTTTTCAAGAGCTCTTTCATAGCTAAAATGTCCTCTGGTGTTCTTGTCCTTATCTTTTTTTTTTTTTTTTTTGGTACTGGGGATCAAACTCGGGACCTTGCACTTGCAAGGCAGGTGGTGGCACCACTGAGCTACATCCCCAGCCTGTTCTTATCTTTTTTGTTGTCCTTGGGTTTTGCTACAGACTTCTTAAATATCTGAAGTATACAAGTCTTTCCATTGTATTCCCATTATTATAAAGGAGCCCAGATGTTGAGGAAAGCTTTCTATATTTCTGCTATTATGTATAAATCTGTTAACCAGCCTATGCTTTTGGACTATGATCATCAAAGGGGCTTATCAGCTTCTCCCACACCCACTTAGAGAGATTGAAAGGCTGGGAGGAGGGGCTATACTTAAGTATTTCCCTTCACTCACACTCTAGGGTACAGTGGGCTGGATTGAGTATTCTCATTTCCCCATGGAGAAGACCACAGTAGGCTGGAGTTGGGCATATCGCTTCCTCAGGTCAGTTCATTGTGATAAAATCCAAATTAGTTAGACTCCAGGTAAATAATTTCTTTTGATGTTTGCACTTGTTAAGAGAAACGTGTTTCTCTGGATATATTTCAAAATGGTCATGTTGATTCTTTCCCTGACAGAAGTAGCAGTTGTTTTTACAATTTCACTCCCAGAACTTATGAGGACTCCTAGAGATACAACCCATGTAAGAATGATGTTCCCATAAAGGAGGAGGAGAATCTAGGGCTACACAGTGAATTCAGGGCCAGCATGAACTACATAGTGAGATCCTGTCTCAAACAAACAAACAAACAAACAAACAACAAAACAAAAACCACATACAAAAAAGACAATAGAAAGGCATGGATATCCACTCTGCAAGTGGAAGAGACATTAAAGTCTGTGGCCAATAAGCCATGTTCATTTTCTCCTTCATGTCTCAGATATATCAACCTAACAGGAAACTGGAATAACAAAAACAAAAAGCTTGTATTCAAGGTGATTATGGACTCTCCTGTTTTTGGAGCAACAAATAATAGCTTTTTTAAAAAGTCACAGTATGGATTCTGAGAAACTGGAAAAAAAATTATACTTTTCACGTGAGTGTGAAAGCCATTAGATTAGTAACTCCCAAATGTAAGAACTTATACTAGGAAGCACAGTGATGATTAGGCCAACATACAAACATAAAATAAGATGATATGGTTAAAAAAAAGGGGGGGGGGAAAGACCATTACAAAACCAAATGAATTATAGCAGCTCCAAGAAAATGGGAAGTAATTTGTTTTCATTTGTTTTTGTTTTATTGAGACAAAAACTTACTATGTATCCCATGGTGGCATTGAACTCACTATTCTTTTGCAACAGACCCCTGAGTGCATTAATTGCATGTATGCTTGATTTTAAACAGAAAATAAGTAAATATGTCGGTAATTAAGACATGTCTATGGGGAAAGGTCTGTGTCAAACAACCCTCAAATAGCATTCTTCACTGAGAATTTGACCTAGGTCGCAGGAGATGTTAAGGTACTGAGTCCCAAGGAAGGAGTATACCACTGTTTATCTGGAAGAGTAGAAGAATTACAAAGGACCAGGAGCCTTGCCCATTGTTCTTGGCCACTGAAAACAAAAGACACTGCATGGGAAGCCATGAACATCTGCACATCTGCGAATGACACAATCTTTAGTTTTGGAATGGTACAAGAGCCCAGGCATTCTGTGCAGGTTCAGGCCCAGCAGCTATTAATGTGGGGTCATAGAGTCATTTGCTTTCACAAGACCATCTTCCTCTCCATCCATCTACATCTCAGAAACACACAAAAGCCAAATATCCAGCATGTATGGGTGAAGACCTCTACACATTCCCCTCAGACCACAGCTCTCCAGCCTTGGAATCGACTATGGGGGCTCATAGTCTAGGTATATTTCAGAAACATCCCAACATAGGGGTCCATTTCCACATCTGTACAATGCCCTGGCAATGGCTCACACAGGGTGAGCAGATGAGGAGCTGGGATCTTGACAGGCACATGGTTAGTGGATGAGTGACCAGAGACAGAACAAACTGCAGTTACAGAGGTGCTGAGCAGCCCCATCATACAAGGATCCACCCCCAGAGAATGGGGTTGATATGGCATAGACAAACACTCAGAATGCCTCTACCTCACCAGTAAATAAGGACAGAGGTCTAGGAACACTGCCCCCTTCGGGAGGAAGGCAGGTCCTTCAATCCACATGACAGACAAAGGGACAGAGATTACAAAGGTAAACAAATCCACCCAGAACAAATGAGGCTTCCCAAGTTCCCTGTCTTCCTGAGGCCTAGAGGCAGTGGCATGCCAAGGGCACGCATGTGAGAGCCACCCAGGCCACAAGGAGTACAGAAACGCTCACCATAGATCCACACGCACATCACAATGAGTCAGCACAAAAGGCAAATTCCGAGAAACAGAGCACAGGGAGTATATTTCATGGGCAAAATATGCCCATACAAGTATCCAAACAGTAAAAAGGGTTCAGACACTGCTACATGGGAATGAGCAATGACAAAACACACACCAGAGTACCAGATGAAATGCAATCATTGGGAAGCATAAAAGCACTGAAAAGAAAAACATACCTCCCAATCAACATGGTTTGATGACAGGAAAATCAGAAGTCATTCAGTATGGGGAATAAAGAGGTGGGGCTGAACCCATACACAAGCTGGATGCAACAGAGACCTGAGACATCCCCATGCATGTGCACTTGGGCAACTCCAACATCCATAAAGAAAGCAGGATCCAGCAAAGTGACAAAACATGACACTGAGCCTGAGGCATGGACAAGAGAACAAAATGCACTGTGTTTCCTAAGCACAGAGATAAGAAGGGGTCTAAAGTACTGCTAACACCAAGAAAAACCTTAATAACTAGGAGAATATGAAAGCACACAAATAACCTCGATTCAGTGTCAGAGACATGAGGGAAGAAACACAAGATATGATTAAACTATGTAGAGGATATTCTCCAAGAAAAAGAAAATCAAAATTAGAGTGGATAATATTTGAAAGGGGCCAAATATGAACATAAAGGAGAGGAAAATACACTACACTGAAAATTTCATGCTGGCCAAAACTGTAATTTACACCACTAGAAGGAAAAAAATAAAAGAGCATAAAGGAGCTCTGTAACATTCCAGAAAAAGGGAAATCCTAGACGAAAGAGCTAAACAGTGGGCTCCAAGAGAGTGGACCACGATGATGAATAACTGGGGATTCTGCGCCTCTGTGGAAAGCCTGAGGGCAAAGGGAAAGGCAAGTATGTGCAGGAAGGAACCAACAAACAAGACAATCTGGCTGACGGGCACACCGAGGGAAACCCACACTCTGCCTGAAAGTGCAAAACATCCCAGAGGGGACTGTGACATGGGGTCAAAGGCTGGCTGCTACCTGGCGGCAAGTGCTCAACAGAGAGTGCCCCACTGAACATGCACAGACTCATGGGCTCTGGCACCTCTGAAAACTCAAGAGGTAGCATTTTCCTGGAGACCAAAGAGCCAGTCTGTCAGCCCCAGGTCCCTGGCCTTTGATGCCCCCACACTGGCTGAGTTGAGCTCAAGAAGTCCCTCTGTCAGCCAGAAGTCCTGGAGGCCTGCTAACTGGCTCCATCTGTGCCAGAGTCTCTCTCTCTCTCTCTCTCTCTCTCTCTCTCTCTCTCTCCTCTCTCTCACCCTGCAAAGCAGCAGGGCGGGAAGGTGGGAAGGAGGTGGGCATCGGCTTCCTGCAAGGGTCTCCCCACAGCAGTTGCACAGTGAAGATCCACTACCCAAACCAAGGACCATCGAGGTGCTCTTGGGCACAGTTGAGCCCGATACCCTGGGATGCCCGGGTGTCCTGACCTACACCCCTGTGACACAAGGACACTTAAGTTCTTCCCGCACCAGGGAACCCATCATGTGTGTGGGAGGCCCGCAGTCCATTTGCCTCTCAGCACAATGGCACCAACTTCTTCTCTGCAGGAGCAACACACTGAAAGGCAAGAGCAGAGGAAAGGGGCTAAGCAAGAGGGCCTCCTTGTCACCATGACAGGGAGAGATAAGGGGATGATCATGAGTGGGGCACGCCGAAACCAGGGAAGGGTCTCGGTCATCACTGGAAGTGCACCTGAAACTGTGGGTCCACAGCATCTCCCCTGCAGGGCACTTAGTGGGCTCCCAGCCACAGTTCGACTGTCCTGGACAGGATGGCCGGCTGCCAATCTCCTCTGGTGCCACCCTCCCTTAGGCTGGGCCTCAGCATAATCCTATTGAGCCTGTTTTTTAAGACATCACCTCTCTTTAGTCCCATTGCAGTGTCATCATCAACCCAGACTGAACACATCCTGGGAGAGACATGGCTCTGCTGGCAGCTGCCATGGCTTACCAGGACAGGATGCCAGAGCTCACTGTGCACAGCAGGTCTGGAGAAGATCAGAGAAGAGGGGCGGGCCAGCAGCTGGCAGACCGCAGCCCCTGTGACAGCAAGCCCAGGACCTCCTTCTTGGGCAGTGTCTCAGGGCTGGAATGGAGGGAGATCGGGGTCACAGTACCCAAGGAGTGCTGCATAAGGGGCACAGCCTCACCCCCACCTCTGTGTGAAAGACCAGCCAGAGTGAGGCCTGGAGGCCTGCAGGAAGCCCATATTAGGACATGATTGCCCATGGCTCTAGGGAACTATAGAGTTGGAGGGAACCCACATCATGGGAAAGAAGAAGCCAAGAAGCCATGGTGAGTCGCAGGAAAACATTCCAGCAGGCCTCCCTGCACCTTTCAGTTGGGCCTATTTTGACAGTGCTGGCCACACCCTGTGGAAGCTGGAGAGAAGCCACCACATCTGGGATGCTGACTCCCAGCCAGTGTCCTGTGTTTCCTGAAGACCTCGCCCTGGCTCTGTCCAGCTTCAAGCTGCATCTGCCCTCCCACGAGTCATCCCAAGAAAACTTCCTGGGGCATGGACAAGGGGCACCTGGTTCCCAAGTGTCCCTGAAACCCTCCTCATCTGGCTTGGGACACTGCCTTGCCAGCCCCTGGGGAAAATGGGGCTTCCCACTGGGGCTGGTTGTGCTCTCTGGCTGAACATCTGCTCAAGCTGCCATGGGACCAGGGATTCGGCCCCTCACCTCCAGAACTACAGGGCCACCTGATAACTAGGTATTTGTGGGAGGGAGCACTGTGGAAGTTAGCTGGTCTAGCTGGTGGGCACACCGTTGGGACAGGCATGCTTCCTCTGAACCCCTGGGACACCTCAGATGGGACTTGTACTTGGGATCCAAGGCTGGAGGCTTCCTGGCCACAATTTTCAGGTGGACAGTGCCCCACTGAGCATGCCCAGACTCAAGGGCTACAGCAGTCCTGACAGCTTCAAGAGGTACCGTTTTTCTGGAGGCCAAAGAGCTGGCCTGTCGGCCCCAGGTCCCTGGGCTTTGATGCCCCCTCACTGACTGAGTTGAGCTCAAGAAGTCCCTCTGTCAGCCAGCAGACCTGGCTGCCTAACTGGCTCCATCTGTGCCAGTGTCTCTCTCTCTCTCTTACCCTGCAGAGCAGCAGGGTGGGAAGTTGGGAAGGAGGTGGGCATCAGCTTCCTGCAAGGGTCTCCCCACAGCAGTTGCACAGTGAAGATCCACTACCCAAACCGAGGACCAGGGAGGTGCTCTCAGGCACACTTGAGCCCAATAACCTGGGATGCCCGGGTGTCCTGACCTACGCCCCTGTGACACAAGGACATTTATGTCCACAGCGCCCAGGGAACCCATCATGTGTGTGGGAGGCCCGCAGTCCACTCACCTCTCACCACAAAGGCCCCAGCTTCTTCTCCACAGGGGCAGCCCACTGAAAGGCAAAAGCAGAGGAAAGGGGCTGAGCAAGAGGGCCTCCTTGTCACCGCGACAGGGGCAGATTAGGGGATGATCATGAGTGGGGTGTGCTGAAACCAGGGAAGGGTCTCGGTCAGCCCTGGAGGTGCGCCTACAACTGTGGGTCCACAGCATCTCCCCTACTGGGCTGTGAGTGGGTTCCCAGCTGCAGATCGACCATCCTGGATCAGATGGCTGGCTGCCAATCTCCTCTGGTGCCACCCTCCCTTAGGCTGGACCTCAGAATAATCCTATTGAGCCTGTTTCTTAAGTCATCACCTCTCTTCAGCCCCATTGCAGTGTCATCATCGACCCAGACTGAACACAACCTGGAAGAGACATGGCTCCGCTGGCAGCTGCCACAGCTTACCAGGACGGGATGCTGGAGCTCACTGTGTGTGAGACCAAAATGAACCTAAGCAATGCCATCTTGGCCTGTGATTAAACTCCCCTCATACCCCTCCCCTTATAGAGTGCTGGAATTCCCCACAAGATAGCTGCTTGCTCTGCTTCTGTAAACATGCTTTGTCACTCCCCAGGAATAGATGGTGTCCAATGCCTCCCTGTAACCACTGAACCCTGTAGCTACAGATGGCCCTATCTTGGCAAGATAGGTGGGATGAGAAAAAGTGGGGTGTGAAAAAATATTTCACAGCTGGCTGAAGGACATAGTGGCCTCTCCCTGAACTTCTTTGTTCGAGTTTCCTATAAACCTGTACTGTCCCCTGCTTGGGGGCTTCACTTCTCCTTGACAGTGGAGTCCATGTGCGTGAATGAACTCCTTTTAGTTATAACTCTGTCTTTGTCCCGGTGTTTGGCGATTTCCTGGCTGGCGTGGCACAACAGTTCTGGAGGCCCCAGCAAGATCACCATCACTCGGTGACTTCTGTCTGGTGGATGGCCCCTGTCTCATGCTGCTGTGGCCTGAGAGAGGCCCAGGGAGGTCACCCTGACCATTTGATCAGGGCCCTGGGAGCTTGGGCCCCAAGCAGAGAATTTGGGTTGTTCCAGCCATCCTAAAGGGAGTTTATCTGGAAAACTTCCAGAGGTCAGGTAAGAATCTTATGATTCTCAGTTGTCAGTCAGTGGATCCAAAAGAGGACAAAAGGGAAGTTGGATGCTACAGTAATTCCCCCACCTAGGGCTTCATCATGACGATGGGAAGCCTTCTGGTCAGTTTACCCTGGGGTCTGGTTTGTCTGTCTAAATATCTGTGGGTATAGCTTGTCTAAATATTTGTATATCTGTTGTCTGTTGTCTGTCAGCTTGCTCTGTGTGCCTTTTGCTTTCAGTTTTGTTCTACAGTGAGCCATGGGAACCAGACAATCTACCCCCACCCCCCACCCCCCTTAAATGTGTTTCACAACATTTCTCTCAAATTTATACCCCACAGAAAGCAGATGAATTCGGCATCAAGTTCTCAAAAAGAAAACTCCAGACCCTGTGTCAATTAGAGTGGCCATTGTTCAGTGTGGGATGGCCAAATGTAAAAAGTTTTAACATTCAGACTACCCAACAGGTTTGGAATTGGGTTATGGGAAAGGGAAGGCCCCATCACCCTGATCAGTTCCCTTACATTGATGTGTGGATGGACCTGGTGGAGGACCCTCCCCCTTTCTTCCCTGTCTGAGAGTCTCCCAGTCATCTAGATTTAGTGAAAATAAGGTCTGCCATCATTTCCTCTGCTGGCAGAGTTCCCAGGAGAGGACAGATGTGTTTGTTGCTAAGCCTCTTTTAAAAATGTAAAGTTTTCCAGGCTCCATGGGACAAGGATGACTTCCAGCCTCGCCCACCCCCATATCAGGCCCAGGAGGAATAACCTGAAGAAGACCCTGACTCCCTTTCTGATTCTGCCCCCACTAATCCCTCTGCCCCAACCACACCATCTGACCCCTGTCTCCCCTTCATACCTGATTGGGACAAACTTATGAGTCACAAGGGACAACTAGTCAGGTAACATCCACAGTCCTTCCTTTAAAACAGGTCAAGCCAGGTGGTGGATTCGTGTATGTTCCCTTTACTACCAGTAACCTTTATAATTGGAAAAGTCAAGTTCCCCCTTTTTCAGAAAAAACCCAGGCTTTAATTTATCTTTTAGAGTCTGTTTTCCATACTCATCAGCCCACCTGGGATGACTGCCGACAGCTGCTCCACACCCTCTTCACTATGGAGGAGCGGGACTGGATTTTCCAAGAGACTGTTAAGGCGGCCCTGGGACTAAACCCAGACCTCAGTCCCAGCACTCTGGCTTATCTTCAGAGAGCAGAGGCCGAGGTGCCGACCCGCTGACCAGACTGGGACCCCAACACCGATACAGGTAGGAGACATCTGGCCAGTTACCACCAGCACCTTTTGCAGGGACTCCGCCAAGTAGCTAGGAAGCTGACTAATCTGGCTAAGGTGAATGAGGTAAAACAGAATAAGACAGAGTCCCCCGCAGCTTTCCTGGAGCGCCTTCTAGAGGTGTATCGGGTCTATACACCTACTAACCCTGATGCTCCAGAGAACACAGCCATGATAAATCTGGCTTTTGTGTCTCAGTCATCCCCAGATATTAGAAAGAAACTTCAGAGATTAGAAGGATTTGAGGGAAAAAACAGGTCTGAGCTCCTGAGTATAGCACAAAAGGTTTTTGACAACCGGGACTCCCCGGAAGAGGCATTCGCCAAGTGGCTAGGAAAAGTTACTATTGCTGCTCTCAAAGACTATGAGACAAGTAAACAGACTGGGAGACCTAAGCCAGAGAGACCCCTGAGGCCTAAGCTCGGAAGGGATCAATGTGCTTATTGCAAACAGACTGGACAATGGAGAAATGAGTGCACCCTCAAAAAAAAGAAAGAGAGAAAGAACCCACTACCTTAAACCCCCAACCCTGCTGCATGCTTCAGACCTGAAGACCCCACTACATGACAGCCAGGAGACCCTCCAGGACATAACCTCGACCAGACCTGATTTGCGGGATGTGCCCCTAAAAGACCCTAAGGAGATATTCTTCATGGGAAAAAACAGCTTCATCTAACAAGGAGTCAGGTATGTGGGGGCAGCAGTGGTAGATGGCCAGAAATTGACATGGTGGGCTGCTGCTCTGGGCTCTGGAACTTCAGCCCAACAAACAAAACTTGTGACTCTTACTCAGGCCTTAAATCTGGGTAAAGGAAAGGTTGTCAACATCTACACAGATAGTCGGTATGCCTTTGCAACTGTACATGTTCATGGAGAGATATATAAACAACGGGGCCTACTCACGTCAGGAGAAAAGGACATCAAAAATAAACATGAGATTCTGGCATTGCTAGAAGCCATATGGAAGCCTAAATCAGTGGCTGTAATACATTGCAAGGGACACCAGAGGCCCGACACACCAGAGGCCATAGAAAATCAAAAGGCTGATCTAGCTGCTAAACTGGCTGCCAGAAAACCAGTGGGGACAGCCCCCACCACGCTCTTTAAAGGTTTTTCCAAGCTGCCGACTAAGCCACATTACTCATCAGAGGAAGAGGAACAAAATGCCCGGGTGGGAGCTATAAAAGATAAAAATGGATGGTGAAGTCATCCTGATGGCCGAGTTTGGTTGCCTCAGGCTCTTGGCTGACAGCTAATTCAACAAATACATCAGTTTACCCACCTAGGAAAAAAAAACTCAGACAATTCATAGGTTCCAGGTTTTTAACTCCTAAGCTGGCTGCCATGGTCCAGGATGTTTGCGCTCGGTGCCAGACATGTGCCCAGGTAAATGCCAAGAGGACACCTGGAGGCAAGGGAACCCGACACCGAGGTGAGCATCCTGGGGAATTTTGAAAATTAGATTTTACTGAAGTCCAGCCCAGCCGTGGATATAGGTACTTGTTGGTTTGGGTAGATACTTACTCTGGATGGGTAAAAGCCTTCCTGACTAAAGGAGAGACAGCTACAATAGTCAATAAAAAGTTGTTACAGGAGCTCATCCCCTGATTTGGCCTCCCCCATACTCTGGGGTCCAACAATGGCCCGGCCTTCATGGCTAAGTTATCTCAATTGGTGGCCAAGGCCCTTAACATTGATTGAAAACTTCATTGTGCCTATTGGCCACAAAGTTCAGGGCAAGTGGAAAAGATAAATCAAACCTTAAAAAAAAAATTAACTAGGTTTGTTTTAAAAACTAAAAAAAGCTGGCCAGATCCCCTCCCGCTGGCCCTCTTGTGGGCTAGGTACACTTCTTTTATAAAAAATGTATCAGAATGTAAAAATCATACTTTGTTAAATTCTTTAAAAGCCCTCCAGGTAATCCAACAGAAACTGTGGAATTGAGTTCAGGAGGCCAGACGGGCCCCTCAACCTGATGTTACCCATCATAAACTTCTGCCTGGAGATCTGGTGCTGCTAAAGAATGGAGACTCATCAACCAGGTGACAAAAAGTTAAGACTGGGACAGGTTGGAAATACATCCCCTTCTTGTTAATATTTTCTGGAACATTGGCAATATTACCCCAAAAATGATTGGACCATACTGGTAATGTTTGGATTCAGCTGGCACAATCAATTTGTCTGAGTTCTGTTTAAATGTAGATATAAATTTACATTATGTATTAGGGAGTTGTCTCATCCCACTGTGCACTCCCTTGGATCTGATACAACCTTATACTCTGTTTAAAGACATCCCAGGAAAAAAATCTTACATATAAAGATAGTTACAATTAGGGGACCCCCCTCTTATTCTAAACCAAAAAGTGCTATTAAGTTATATACACTTCAGATGATTATGTTAAACAATACACAATGTGCTATATATAAAAATTGTACTACAAAATGTCTAAGATTGAAAAGGTTAAAAAATGACCTGTTATGAGAAACAAAAACTCATATACAGTGATGGTCATTTGCCTTTACCATCAGGATGGTTTTATACATGTGAAAGAGTAACATTTACTTATATCCCTGCCTACTTGTCTGAGGCCCAGTGCTGCTTGAGTCAATTGGCCATAATATTGCCAGATTGAACTGATTTGATAGTGCCCAAAAGAATTAAATGTTGGTCACCCTATGCTGCACCAGGATGTGATGATGATGTAGGTCTCTTGACAGATGTTCAAATGATACCTATGATAATATCTGTGCTTGCTCAGCCCGCCATAGAAATTTGTGCAGAAAAGGTGGTATGAAAATTGACATGCAAGGTGGTCAAAGGTCTAAATGCTACCTCCTCTGCTTTGACACCAATTAATCAGGAGTTACAAAAACACCAACAGCATATACTAGGCAATAGGGCAGCAATAGACTACTTGCTCCAGTTCCATCATCAAGGATGTGAAAAAATAAAAAATATATGTTGTTTTAATCTGACTGTCAATAGCCCAGGGATTCAGGAAAAAATAAAACAATTAGAAAAATTGACAGAAAATACATAATAAAAAATTAGGATGGGATATCTTTCAATGGTTAACTCAATGGTTGCCTACTATGCAATGTTTAAAACTGCTCTTTCTTGTAGTCTTAATTGTAATCACATGTTTGTTGTTATCATGTTGCTGCATACAATGCCTACCTTACTGTATGGAATGCTGTCAGTGGTTCAAGGATTATTAAACTTGACTATTATGTTTCTAAAACAAATGTATAAACCCTTGCCTGAAAAAAAATGACAGAGATAAATTAAAGGTTTGATTCTGTATGAAAAACAGTGGGGAATGTGAGACCAAAGTAAACCTAAGCAATGCCATCTTGGCCTGTTATTAAACTCCCCTCATACCCCTCCCCTTATAGAGTGCTGGAATTCCCCACAAGACAGCTGCTTGCTCTGCTTCTGTAAACATGCTTTGTCGCTCCCTAGGAACAGATGGTGTCCAATGCCTCCCTGTAACCACTGAACCCTGTAGCTACAGATGGCCCTATCTTGGCAAGATAGGTGGGATGAGAAAAAGTGAGGTGTGAAAAAATATTTCACAGCTGGTGGAAGGACATAGTGGCCTCTCCCTGAACTTCTTTGTTCGAGTTTCCTATAAACCTGTACTGTCCTGTGCTTCGGGGCTTCACTTCTTCTAGAGAGTGGAGTCCACGCATGTGAATAAGCTCCTTTTAGTTATAACTCTGACTTTGTCCCACTGGTGATTTGCTGGCTGGCGTGGTACAACAATGTGCACAGCAGGTCTGGAGAGGATCAGAGAAGAGGGGCGGGCCAGCAGTGGGCAGACCTCGGCCCATGGGGCAGCAGGCCCAGGATCCCATTCTTGGGCAGCATCTAAGGGCTGGAATGGAGGGAGATCAGTGTCGCAGTTCCCAAGGACTGCTGTCTAAAGGGCACAGCCTCACCAGCAGCACTGTGTGAAACACCAGCCAGACCGAGGGCTGGAGGGCTGCAGGAAGCCGATACTAGGACTCAGTTGCCCATGGCTCTAGGGAGCCATAGAGTTGGATCAAAGGTTGGAGGCTTCTCAGCCACAATTTCCAGGTGGAGAGCCCCCCACTGAGCATGCCCAGACTCAAGGGCAAATGCAGTCCTCACTGCTTTGAGAGGTAGCATTTTCCTGGAGGCCAAAGAGCCAGCCTGTTGGCCCCAGGTCCCTGGGCTTTGATGCCCCCACACTAATGGAGTGGAGCTGAAGAAGTCCCTCTGTCAGCCAGCAGACCTGGTGGCTTGCTAATTGGTTCCATCTGTGCAAGCGTCTTTCTCTCTCTCTTACCCTGCAGAGCATTACGTCAGGAAGGTGGGAAGGAGGTGGGCATTGCCTTCCTGCAAGAGTCTCCCCACAGCAGTTGCACAGTGAAGATCCACTAACCAAACCAAGGACCAGGGAGGTGCTGTCGGGCACAGTTGAGCCCAATAACCTGGAATGACCGGTGTTCTGACCTACGCCCCTGTGACACAAGGACACTTAAGTCCATGGTGCCCGAGGGAACCCATCATGTGTGTCAGAAGAACGCAATCCACTAATCTCTCAGCACAAAAGCCCTGACTTCTTCTCCACAAGGGCAGCCCACAGAAAGGCAAAGGCAGAGGAAAGGGGCAGAGCAAGAGAGGCTCCTCGTCACCGCGACAGGGGCAGATTGGGGGATGATCCTGAGTGGTGTGCACCAAAACCAGGGAAGAGTCTCGGTTGGCCCTGGAGGTGCGCCTAAAACGGTGGGTGCAGAGCATCTCCCCTGCAGGGCTGTGAGTGGGCTCCCAGGCACAGTTTGACAGTGCTGGAAAGGATGCTGGCTGCCAATCTCCTCTGGTGCCACCCTCCCTTAGGCTGGGCCTCAGCATAATTCTATTGAGCCTGTTTTTCAAGACATCACCTCTTTTCAGCCCCATTGAAATGTCATCCTCAACCCAGACTGAACACAACCTGGGAGAGGCATGGCTCTGCTGGCAGCATGGCTTACCAGTACGGGATGCCAGAGCTCACTGTGCAGAGCAGGTCTGGAGAGGACCAGAGAAGAGGGGTGAGCCAGCAACAGGTAGACCACAGCCCAAGGGACAGTAGTTCTGGCACCTCCTTCTTGGGCAGAGTCTCAGGGCTGGAATGGAGGGAGATCGGAGTCCCAGTTCCCAAGGAATGCCACCTAAGGGGCACAGCCTCACCAGCACCTCTGTGTGAAAGACCAGTCCAAGCAAGGGCTGGATGTCTGCAGTAAGCAAATATTAGGAATTGATTGAGCATGGCTCTATGGAGCCATCAAGTTGAAGGGAACCAGAGTTGCGGGAAAGGAGAAGCCAGGAAGCCATGGTGAGTCACAGGAAAACATCCCAGCAGGCCTCCCTGCACCTTAGTTTTGGGCCTGTTTTGACAGTGCTCTCCACAGGCTCTGGAAGTGTGGTGAAGCCATGACATCTGGGATGCTGACTCTCAGCCAGTGTCCTGTGTTTCCTGAAGACCTCGCCCTGGCTCTGTCCAGCTTCGAGCTGCATCTGTCCTCTCACAGGTCTTCCCAAGAAAATTACCAGGGGCACAGACAAGGTCCACCTGGTTCCCAAGTGTACCCAAAACCCTCCTCATCTGGTCTGGGACACTGCCTTGAAGGTCCCTGTGGAAAATGGGGCTTCCCACTGGGACTAGCTGGGCTCTCTGGCAGAATATCTGCTCAAACGGCCATGGGAACAGGGATTCAGACACTTGTCTGAAGAACTGCAGAGCCAACTGAAAACTAGGTATTTGTGAGAGGGAGCACTGTGGAAGTTGGCTGGTCTGGCAGGCGGGCACACTTTTGGGACAGGCAGGCTTCCTCTGAATCCCTAGGACACCACAGATTGGTCTTGCACTCAGGATCCAAGGCTGGAGGCATCCTGGCTGCAATTTCCAGATGGAGAGCACCCAATTGAGCATGCCCAGACTCTAGGGGTATGGCAGTTCTCACTGCTTCAAGAGGTAGCATTTTCCTGGAGGGCAAAGAGCTGGCCTGTCAGCCCCAGGTCCCTGGAATTTGATGCCCTCACACTGACTGAGTTGAGCTCAAGAAGTCCCTCTGTCAGCCAGCAGTCCTGGTGGCCTGCTAACTGGCTCCATCTGTGCCAGCCTCTCTCTCTCTGTCACCATGCAGAGCAGCACGGCGGGACGGAGGGAAGGTGGTGGGCATCAACTTCCTGCAAAGGTCTCCCCACAGCAGTTGCACAGTGAAGATCCACTAACCAAACTGAAGACCAGGAAGGTGCTCTCAGGCACAGTTGAGCTTGATAACATTTGATGACCGGATGTCCTGACCTAAGCCCCTGTGACACAAGGACACTTAAGTTCTTCCCACACCCTTAAGTCCACGGAGCAACAGGGAACCATCATGAGTGTGTGAGGCCCGCAATCCACTCACCTCTCAGCACAAAGGCCCCAACATCTTCTCCGCAGGGGCAGCCCACTGAAAGGCAAAAGCAGAGGAAAGTGACTGAGCAAGAGGGGCTCCTTGTCACCACGACAGGGGCAGATTGGGGGATGATTGTGAGTGGGGTATGCCAAAACCAGGAAAGGGTTACAGTAGGCCATGGAGGTGCGCCTACAACTGTGGGTCCACAGCATCTCCCCTGTGGGGCCACTTAGTGGGCTCCCAGCCACAGTTCAACTGTCCTGGACAGGATGGCTGGATGCCAATCTCCACTGACGCCACCCTCCCTTAGGCTGGGCCTCAGCGTAATCCTATTGAGCCTGTTTTTTAAGACATCACCTCTTTTCAGCCCCATTGCAGTGTCATCATTGACCCAGACTGAACACAACCTGGGAGAGACATGGCTCCGCCGGCAGCTGCCATGGCTTAGCACGATGGGATGCCAGAGCTTACTGTGCACAGCAGGTCTGGAGAGGATCAGAGAAGAGGGGCAGGCCAGCAGTGGGCAGAGTGCAGGCCAAGGGACAGCAGTCCCAGGACCTCCTTCTTGGGCAGCATCTCAGGGCTGAAATGGAAGGAGATCAGGGTCACAGTTCCCAAGGTATGCTGCCTAAGGGGAACAGCCTCACCCGCACCTCTGTGTGAAAGAGCAGCCAGAGCAAGGTCTGGAGGCCTGCAGTAAGCCCATATTAGGAATTGATTGCCCATGGCTCTACAGAGCCATAACATTGGAGGGAACCAAAGTTGCAGGAAAGGTGAATCCAGGAAGCCATGGTGAGTCACAGGAAAACATCCCAGCAGGCCTCCCTGCACCTTAGCTTTGGGCCTGTTTTGACAGTACTGGCCAGAGCCTGTGGAAGCAGGGTGAAGCCACCACCTCGGGGATGCTGACTCCCAGTCAGTGTCCTGTGTTTCCTGAAGACCTCACCCTGGCTCTACCCAGCTTTGAGCTGCATCTGCCCTCCCACGTATATTAACAAGAAAATTTCCTGGGGCACCGACAAGGGGCACTTTGTTCCCAAGTGTACCTGAAACCCTCATTATCTGGCCTGAGACACTGCCTTGCCAGTCCCTGGGGAAAATGGAGCTTCCCACTTGGGCTGGGTGGGCTCTCTGGCCGAACATCTGTTCAAACTTCCATGGTATCCGGGATTGAGCCCATCGCCTCCAGAACTACAGGACCAACTGAAAACTACGTATTTGTGAGGGGGAGCACTGTGGAAGTTGGCTGGTCTAGCAGGCGGGCACATCGTTGGGACAGGCACACTTCCTCTGAACCCCCAGAACACCACAGATTGATCTTGTACTTGGGATCCAAGGTTGGAGGTTTCCTGGTTGCAATTTCCAGATGGAGAGTGCCCCACTGAGCATGCCCAGACTCAAGGGCTATGGCAGTCCTCACTGCTTCAAGAGGTAGTGTTTTTCTGGAGGCCAAAGAACCTGCTTGCTGGCCCTAGGTCCCCGGGCTTTGATGCCCACACACTGACTGAGTTGAGCTCAAGAAGTCCCTCTGTAAGCCAGCAGTCCTGGTGGCCTGCTAAATTTCTCCATCTGTACCAGCATCTCTCTCTCTTACCCTGCAGAGCATCAGGGTGGGAATTTGTGTAGGAGGTGGGCATCGCCTTCCTGCAAGGGTCTCCCCACAGCAGGTGCACAGCGAAGATCCATTAACCAAACTGAGGACCAGGGAGTGCTCTCAGGCACAGTAAAGTTGAATATGCTGGGATGCCGAGGTGTCCTGACATACGTTCATGTGACACAAGGACACTTAAGCCCATGGGGCCCCATGGAGCCCATCATGTGTGCGGGAGGCCCGCAGGCCACTCACCTCTCAGCACAAAGGCCCAAACGTCTTCTATGCAGGGGCAGCCCACTGAATGGCAAAAGCAGAGGAAAGCGGCTGAGCAAGAGGGCCTTCTCGTCACCACGACAGGGTCAGATGGGGGGATGACGGTGAGTGGGGCACACTGAAATCAGGGAAGGGTCAGGATCAGCCCTGAAGGTGAGCCTAAAACTGTGGGTCCACAGCATCTCCCCTGCAGGGCTATAAGTGAGTTCCCAGTCCCAATATGATGGTCCTGGACAGGATGGCCTACTGCCATTCTCCTTTGGGGACACCCTCTCTTAGGCTGGGCCTCAGCATAATCCTATTGAGCCTGTTTTTTAAGACATAAACTCCTTTCAGCCCAAATGCAATGTCATCATCAAACCCGACAGAACACACCCTGGGAGAGACAAGGCTAGGCTGTCAGATGCCATGGTTTAGCAGGACGGGATGCAAGAGCTCACTGTGCACAGAAGGTCTGCAGAGGATCACAGAAGCGGGATGGGACAGCAGCGGGCAGACTGCGGCCCACGGGACAGCAGTCCCGGGACCTCCTTCTTGGGCAGCATCTCAGGGCTGAAATGGAGGGAGATCGTGGTCACAGTTCCCAAGGAATGCCGCTTAAGGGGCACAGCCTCACCCCCACCTCTGTGTGAAAGACCAGAAAGAGCAAGGGCTGGATGGCTGCAGCAAGCCCATATTAGGA